>CM022297.1:198779041-199347187 GCA_011799875.1 Thinopyrum elongatum | reverse complement strand
GTGCTAGCAAACCGATGCAGGGATGGCACTTAAGCAAAGAGACTCCGGTCCATTTGGGTCGGGTCACTACAACCATCTTCCCGAGAAAAAAATCCAAGAAGTTTCATCGCGTTTTACGATATGGAGCCGACACCATCACCTGTTCTTCATCAGGAGGACCGACCTAGAGTCTATTCGGGGCTTCAGAGAGGGGGGTTCATCACCATCGTCATCATCAACAATTCCATGATGCTCACCACTGGGAGTGAGTAATTCCTTCATAGGCTTGTTGGACGGTGTTGAAGATGGATGAGATTTGTCATGTAATCTACTCAATTTGTTAGGGCTTGATCCCGAGGATCAGGCGGCTGACGGGTAGCAGTGGCCATATTTCAATGCCACACCCTCTGACCTTTCTTGTTCTTCCTATCTTTCAACACCGCACCTTCTGACCCTTTGTCCCCTTCGAAAACAGCATGGGAGCAAGCTCTTTGAGGCCTCCCGAGGCTCACCGGCAACGCCCGAGATCCAGCCGCCTTCTCCATCACCAATGCTCGCCACCGTCGCCCTCGACCACTGCCGTCACCACCATTGGACGCATCAAGAAGTGTCGCATCCCCTCGACCACTTCTCCTTCGCTAAGGACCAACGTAGCCACTGCACCGATGACCACCGACTCCATCGCTGCTGGGAATCTATAGGATCAAAAGTATGTCTAGAGGAGGGGGGGTGATTAGACTACATTACAAAATAAAACCTAGACTTTTCCCAAATTTAGTTGTAGACAGATTTTAGCGATTATGGCAAGTCAAGCAATCAACCTACACATGCAATTCTAAGAGTATAGCAGCGGAAAGTAAAACATTGCACATGAAGGTAAAGGGAAGGGTTTGGAGAAGGCAAACGCAATGGGTACATGAAGATTTTTGGCGTGGTTACAATATGTGGTGCTATCGTGCATCCACATTGATGGAGACTTCAATCCACGAAGGGTAACAGCTGCGCGAGTCCACGGAGGGCTCCACCCACGAAGGGTCCACGAAGAAGCAACCTTGTCTATCCCACCATGGCCATCGCCCACAAAGGACTTGCCTCACTCGGGTAGATCTTCACGAAGTAGGCGATCTCCTAGCCCTTACAAACTTCTTGGTTCAACTCCACATCATGTCGGAGGCTCCCAAGTGACACCTAACCAATCTAGGAGACACCACTCTCCAAAAGGTAATAGACGGTGTATTGATGATGAACTCCTTTCTCTTGTGCTTCAAATGATAGTCTCCCCAACACTCAACTCTCTCTCACAGATTTGGCTATGGTGGAAGAAGGATTTGAGTGGAAAGCAACTTGGGGAATGCTAGAAATCAAGATTCAAATGGTAGGAATGGGTTCTCCTGATCTCAACACATGAGTACGTGGTTCTCTCTCAGAAAATGAGTAGTGGAAGTGTAGGCACATTCTGATGGCTCTCTCACTAAGTATGAGGGGGTGGAGGGGTATATATAGCCTCCACATAAAATCCAACTATTACACACTTTTGACTCAACTCGGTGGCACCGATCAGAAATCTCGGTGGCACTGACCTGTGTAAAAGATATGAACATTAGAAATCTCGGTGGGACCGACTGGAACAACTCGGAGGGACCGATGCGCAATGGTTAGGGCAAGCCTCATTTCGGTGGCACCGATTGCATCAACTTGGTAGGACTGAAGTGAAGCAATAAGGCAACAGAAAGGTTGGCACGCCGACTCGGTGGGACGGATTGCAATCTCGGTGGAACCAAAATAATTGCAACAAGGTTACAGAAGGTTTGCCAAGCATCTCAGTGTAACCGATTGCAAATCTTGGTGCGACCGAAATATTTGTAACTGGTTACAAAAGGTTGGGCAGGCAAAACCAGTGGGACCGAGAACCATATCGGTGGATGAATTTGTTAGGGTTTGGTAGAGGCGGTGTCTAGATGAACTCGGTGGCTTCAGATAGGGAAATTTCGGTGGGACTGAGTTGGAATGTAGGGTTTGGACATATTTGGTTAGAGAAAGTGGCTGAGGGTTTTGGAGCAATATCACTAAGCACTTGAGCAAAAAGACCATTAAGCAACACCTCATCCCCTTTTAATAGTATTGACTTTCCTAGGACTCAATGTGATCTTGGATCACTTAACCAAAAAGGTAGAGCCTTCAGCTTTTGCCAATCCATGTCCTTAGCATTTTGACGGGTCCACAATCACTAGTCCTTGCCATGCCAATCATTGAACATCCTGAAAATTTCAACTTGAATGGAAATTAGTTCAATGAGATATATGTTGTTATGAATTACCAAAACCACCCGGGGATTAGTTGCACTTTCAATCTCCCCCTTTTTGGTAATTGATGACAACATATAGATCAAAGCTTCGATAAAAGATTAAATGAATGAAATACATCATCGCTTTGAGAAGTATGTGATAAGCAAGAGCTCCCCCTAAATTTGTGCATTATTAAAAATTTGCGTTTGAATGCAAATGCACAATCGATTAGGATCATGGGTCTCTTTTATGTCACATACGACTTGGTGGAGTGCACAAAATGATATGAATGGAATAGTAAGCACTCATCACCAAAACACAAGTGAATGATCATACAAGGATAATGATAAAGATAAGCATTAAGCGTAATATGAAGCATAATATGATCAATCACACACATAGTATCTCACAAGCATAACAAACCAAAGTAGCATGAATCAAGAGTTGCAAAAACTCAAGAAAAAACCAACGAGCAAAAGCAAGACACACACTCTCTCTCGAAGCCTAATGATCTATACATATTCTCCCCCTTTGGCAACAAGTACCAAAAATCTCGAATAAGCAGAGAGCTATGCGTCTTCCTAGGCACGATCCTCGGCAGCTCCTGATGGCGACCTCTAGCTGGCAGCTCCGGTGTGCGTAGATGGCGTTGAGAGAAGTGCATCCGCAAAGGCTTCGGCTGATGTCTGCTGTGCTGGTGGAGTAGAAACTGGAGGTGGCATTGTAGAAGCAGCAGCAGGTGCAAAAACTGTAGCTCTTGGATCTTCAACAGGTACAGCAGCAGACCTGGGTGCCCTAGGCACTGTCTAGAATCTCTCAGTGGTCGGTGTGTCATCTCCACTATCCTCTGCAGCAGCTCTAGCAGCTTCAGCATCATCCTTCAGCTTTGTCACAACTGGTTGTTCTTTGTCTTGAGGTTGGCAATGGGAGCATTGGGAGCAGATGCCTCCTGAGCCGCTTTAGCTTGAAAGCGTAGGTTTACTCCTAGAGGTGGGGGGGTGAATGGGAGATTTTTAGAAATTCGTCAAACTCTGAAGAATTTGACGAAGATCAGAGTGAAGAAATAGAAACACAAGGGAAACTAAGTCATCATAGAATCAGAGTACATGCAACCAGGATACGTAAGAGTGAAGAACATGCAATCATACAATCGTACACGCATGAGGAAAGTGAACTGAGGAAATGAATGAGAGTGATATGAAATTCTTCAGTTCAAATTCGTCAGAGCACAGATCACAAATTCTTCAGCAGTGGAATAAAGTAAGAGGGAATTTGAAACCAGGTTGGCTCGGTGAAGACAACGGAATTTGGTAGACCAGTTCCAGTTGCTGCATCAACTGTACGTCTGGTTGAGGCGGCTGAGTCGCAACTCAGAGGACACACAGTCGTCACCGTATTCCTCTTGAGCTAAGGTCACTTAGTCCTCGCCCAATCACTCGTGGTAAGTCTTCAAGGTAGACTTCCAAAACCTTCACAGACTTGTTCACCGGCACACCACAATGACTCTTGGTGTACTCAGAACTTGATGCCTAACCATCTGGAAGGATGACAGTCTTCAAAGGTAACACGCATCGGATCACACAGATCAATCTCTTCAGTGATGCTCAATCACTTTGGCTCTGGGTTTTTCCTCACTTAGGATTCTCTCAAAGTCGTCGGAGGATGGGTTGCTCTCTTATGACAAGTGTCAGTTCCTCTCGGAGCAGCCAACTGACAAGTGGTTGTGGGGGTCGGCTATTTATAGCCAGGGGGCAACCCGACATGAATTGTCATAAATGCCCTTCTCTAATTCGACCATTGTCAGGGTAAGGATCCACTAGACAGCTGGCACGCGGCGCAACAACAGTCGGAATTTGAGCTCTCAAATTCGTTGGGGCACTCAATTTCCTCACTTTTAGGCAGAATGCACTGGCGAACTCCTAAATCCTCAGCATGACCAAATTCGTCTGCACCATATGAACCTCGTCACTATCGCTAGCAATTGCCAGCTGTACTGGAGATTTCCAAAGGCTTCACTCGAAGCGGCTTTTGTGTATAGGTTTGAGTAGGTTTGAGCATCACTTTGGAAATGTGAAATATGATTCACCTAGACCCCCTTTAACAGTATGGTTTTTCCTATGACTCAAAGAAGAAGAAAAGAAACTATGAAAACAAAGTCTCAAGCTTCAAAGTCTTCACATCAACTTCTTCAAGGCCGTACCAATTTCATCACCTGAAGAAATACATTTTTAGGGGTCATCTTCCATGTGTGAAACCAAATCTTCTCTGACTCTGGAACCTGTGTATACTCACAAACTCATTAGCTCCTCAACCTATTTGTCGTCAATACTCCAAAACCACTAAGGGGGCACTTGATGCACTTACAATCTCCCCCCTTTTGGTGATTGATGACAAATTGGTTAGGTTTCAACGGGAGTATAAATAATTGGAGTGTAAGTATAGAGTTTGAAGAAATTTGGTTACAATATATTGAGGAAGTCCCCCTGAAGATGTGCATATGAAGAATTTGCTTTGGATTGCAAATGCACATGGCAGGTTGAATTTGTGGAGATCTCCCCCTATATCTTGGAAACCAATCATGCATGATCATAAGATATTTGAAGAATATGAATGCATGACGAAAATTGGTGTCTGACAAAATTGTGCATGCATGAGCAGATAAAATTTAAGATCAGAGCATGCGTATCATATGAAGCATAAGAGTCAGACAACCAATAGTTATTTAAGTTACAACTCATCAAAGAGCACAACCAGAAAAGTTCAAGAGTTGCAACTTAAGCAAAAACAGCCGATATAATGACCTGCTTGAAGACTAACTCAAAATTCTCCCCCTTTGTCAGCAAATGACCAAAAGGTGAGGAATTTGAGAACTAGCACCCCTGAAGAAAATCATCAAGGAGAGGACGAAGGAGCGCCAGTGTTGTTGGGGTCGCGCGGTGCAGAGGGACCAGCAGCAGTATCTTTAACGGTTTCATTTTCATCAGTGGAGTGCGATGAAGATTCAGAACTTGGCATCAGAGAAGGAGCTGGAATTTTCTTGAATTTCTTCCTTGGCGGTTTAGCCCAGTCGAAATTCATCTAAAAGTTGTCAGCAACAAGTTCTCATCTGTCTTGAGATGTGAAAGTGTGGCCCAACTGCGATCAAATATCTCATGGAGATAGTATCTATTCTTGCGGACAACGTTATGCGTCACCGTCATATTTGCTTGCACTGCTGCAAATTGACACTTAACCCGTCGATGATGCTTGTCAAGCTTCTGATGAAGACTAATGAGCAGCTCATGGTCAGTCATGACACGTGGCGCTTCTGGTGAAGAAGATGGTCTTGAAGCTTTTGCAGCAGTGTCTTGGCTGGCAGATTCATCAGCTATGGAGCTGGAGATAGGTTGACGAAATTGTCCATCAAGGGGACGAATTCCTTCATTGATAACACTCTTGCCCTTGCCAGGAACAGTGGACAGTGTGCTTTGAAGAATTTCAATGTCAGGCATAAAGCTTAGGTGGTTTTGACGATCAACCTTGTAGTGGATTGAAGATCGCGATCTGATGAATCTCATAATCCATGGTGCATACAACTTCAACTCAAACGGAGACTGAGCAACAGTGACCAAAGTCCTTAGAAAGAAATCATGAATGTTGATGGGAGAGCCATGTATGATGTGGAACATCAAATTCTTCATGAATCCCACAACTTCTTCAGTGTCTAAATTGTGGCCTTTGATCGAACTTAGTGTCTTTGTCAGAATACGATAGACAGTCTTCGGCACATATAGCAAAGCAAATCCTTCACTAGGAAGGTTGTCCTTGGAGCATTGTCATCAGCCATAGGCTTCATTAGTACTTGCATCAAATGGTTAGCCATCTCAGGTTCTTCATATATTTTCTTGCTCCTTCTTGGGGTTTATCAATTGGAAGAGCATGAAGTAATTCATCAATACATGCTTTAGAGTGAGTGTCTTCACTCATCCAGTCCAGAGCCCAGGTAGCAGTATCCTCAACATTGCCCGAGAAGTGCACAGTAGAAAAAAATTAAAGAATAAGTTCTTCATTCTAGTCACATATATCTATGCAGAAGCTTAGTAGTCCAGCATCATGTATCACATCCAACACTGGCCGAAAGCAAGAAATTGATTCCATATCCACGTGAGGAATATGGCGATGTGGAAACACTTTCTTCTTATCAAACAACAGTGAAGCATAGAAGTTCATCTACGTCCTTGCCCAGAACCTTAAGCGCCTTAGCTTGGCTGAGTCATAGGGTGACTAACCAATGAAGAAGTTCTGTTCTTCGAAGAATTTGGCGCAGTCAAATTTTGGTCGCTTGAGGCTTTTGCCAAACGTGGGCATAATTGGGACAGGTTGAAGATTGTGCTTCTTCCTTCTCACATCAAAGATTGGCCTGGGAGAGCGAGTTGAATCATTAGGATAAGTGATTGCTAGAGACTTTGCAACTTCCTCAGGTGTAGTAGTAGGAACTGTATCAGTGTCTACTGAGGGAATTGAGTCAGCTCGAGGAGGAGAGGCATTGACGACATCAATATCAGGGTCATCATTAGCAATTTCATCAGCTGCTACAGCTGGAACTTCTTCAGGGATGCTTTGGAGCGTTGGTTGTTGTTCTTGAGAGCCAGTGGGAATTTGTTCAGTGCGCTGAGGCGATTGAGGCTCTTTTGTGAGGGGAGTGGTGAGGGGCAAATTTGGGTGAGCTGCTTCCCAATATTCGTCATGGAGTGGAGGAGTTGTTTCACCATCGATATCCACTTCCTCCTCATTTTCTTCAATCAGCGGAGTACGCTGAGGGGTTTGAACTTTTTCTTGAGGCGCAAAAACATGAGTGTCACCCTCAATTTCTTCATCCATTTGCTCTGTGGTAGCAGCAGAATGGGTATCCTCTTCTTCTTCATCAGCCTGAGGAATTTCATAATCCACCCCATATGGAACCATTTGAAGATTCTCTGGGTTACGAGCATGGGGCGCTGATGAGATTGGAATTGCATCAATGGGAATGACAATTGAAGACAATGTCACCGTCTTCAATCTCTTCAGTGATTCAAGCATAGGTGAAGCTGATGCCTTTCTCTTCTTGGCTTCTCGCTTAGCAGCCTTTATCTTCTTCGTTTCTGATACAGAAGGAAGGGTGATGAGCTTCACAGATGAAGCCATTGTTGGAGTTGTTGCTGAGGAACTGGTAGGAGCAGTTTCATCAGGCGTGACTGATGCAGTCACCCTGGCAATTTCTTCAGGCGCAACACTTTCAGTTGCCCTGGGAATTTCTTGAGAAGCAACATTATCCGTTGCCCTTTCAGTTTCTTCAGGCACAACTGCTTCAGTTGCTCTGGCATTCTCTTCAGTAAATAAAGGCACAGTCTCACTGACCTGTGTGGTTGGTAGTGGAGCTGATGAACTTGATGGTGGAGCAGAGCCAAACTTGGCGGCTTCTCTCTTCTTGTGGTCTTCAACTACCTTAGTTGAGGCAGTGATGAAATGTTCTTTAACGCCACAACAATGATTGGCGTACTTTTCATATTCCTCAGACAGCTGAAGAATTTCTGACTGTAGTGTCACAAACTGTTGAGGGGACATAGAAAGCATGTTCTTCTTCAGCTCCCTCTCCCTTTGCACTTTCTGCTTGTGCAATCTTGTATTTCTCATTCAACATGAATGAAGAAATCATATGGCCTGGACCAGGAGGGAGGTTGAGGTCATCAAGAGGAGTGTCTGGGTTTGTGCACCAAATATCGATGGAATCAAGCAATTTCTTCGGGTCCAGCAGCATGGGAACAGAAGAATTCTTGGCAATGGCAGCCTGCTCTTGTTTTCTTCTGAGGAGCTCCGCGAGCTCATCATCATCAGCTAGCCCATGTTCATTAACTTGAGGCACAACGACCTTGTGTCGGGGTACACAAACAGCGGTGTATGTTTTCCCCTGGCTCATTCACTGACAGCAACCCTCCAGTCCGGCAACTCTCAACATTCAAGACCAGACCAAGCAGAAGAGATCAGCTCTTTGAGAAATCAAAGGGCGGATCAAGAAGACCAAGTCAAGCTAAAGGAACAAGATACCACTAAGGAAAAACCTCCCTTGCCGGGCAGGTGAGCCCGACGAGGTCGAGGTTGCCCCGAAGACAACTCTCAAGATTGCCCCGGCAAGGCTTGCCGGGGACGCCGAGGGCGGATTACCCCGCCAAGGCCCCACCGCTCCACCTCACAGCAACGCAAGTCACCGATCGGTGCGGTGTCGAGCCCCCAAGTGGCTAAGTGGCTGTTATTTGGCACGTGGCAGCCACTTCCAGAGGAAATCACCTCCAAATGACACCTGTCCAGGGACGTGTCACGCAGGCAAGCGAGAAGGTGGCCGAACGGCACGGCAAAGCTTCACGCCAAAGTGTGTAGCAAGTATATCCTCCGTCTTCTTCACGCCAAAGTGTCCCATTAATCCTCCTCCATGCGCTTCCTGCAACAACAAAAGACGAACAGAGCTAGTTGGAATGCATAGCTTGTTAGCACGAAACACAAATCCATCGTTAACGACGAACTTGTTCCATGTTCTCCCTTCCTTACAATTCTACAATACATCTTTAAATTCAGCATCATGCACATATTGATCTTTGATGGTCTCCAAACCAAATATTTTAAAGTCAAGTTGTGAAAGCATAGTATAACGACGAGACAATGCATCAGCAATAACATTTTCTTTACCCTTCTTGTGTTTAATGACATAAGGGAAAGTCTCAATAAATTCAACCCATTTAGCATGTCTACGGTTCAATTTTGCTTGACTTTTAATGTGTTTCAAAGATTCATGATCAGAATGTATAACAAATTCTTTGGGCCATAAATAATGTTGCCATGTTTCTAAGGTCCGAACAAGAGCATATAATTCTTTATCATAAGTAGAATAGTTCAGACTAGGCCCACTCAATTTTTCAGAAAAGTATGCAACAGGTTTGCCATCTTGTAATAAAACACCTCCTAATCCAATTCCACTAGCATCACATTCAAGCTCAAAAGTCTTATTAAAATCAGGAAGTTGGAGTAAAGGAGCATGTGTCAACTTATCTTTCAACACCGTGAAGGCTTCTTCCTGTGAGGTACCCCAAACAAAAGGCACATCCTTCTTTGTAAGCTCATTGAGAGGTGCAGCAATGGTGCTGAAATCTCTCACAAAATGCCTATAGAAACCAGCGAGTCCAAGAAAACTCCTCACTTGAGTGACTGTTTTGGGCTGTGGCCAACTCTCAATAGCTTCAATCTTGACTTTATCAACTTCAATTCCCTGTGGAGTAACAACATAGCCAAGAAAAGATACTCGGTCGGTGCAAAAGGTGCACTTCCCAAGGTTACCAAACAAACGTGCATCACGTAAAGCAATAAAAACAGCACGTAAATGTTCCAAATGTTCCTCCAAAGATCTGCTATAAATCAGTATATCATCAAAATAGACTACCACAAATCGTCCAATGAAAGCACGTAAAACTTCGTTCATTAATCTCATGAAAGTACTAGGTGCATTAGTTAACCCAAAAGGCATGACTAACCACTCATATAATCCAAACTTTGTTTTAAATGCTGTTTTCCATTCATCCCCCAATTTCATACGAATTTGATGGTATCCACTACGCAAATCAACTTTGGAGAATATTGTAGAGCCACTCAATTCATCAAGCATATCATCTAGTCTAGGAATAGGATGACAATAACGAATAGTAATATTATTAATGCCTCTACAATCAACACACATACGCGATGTACCATCCTTTTTCGGCACTAGAATAATAGGAACAGCACAAGGACTAAGGGATTCGCGTATATAACCTTTGTCGAGCAACTCCTGGACTTGACGCATAATCTCCTTCGTCTCCTCTGGATTAGTACGGTATGGTGCACGGTTGGGTAGCGATGCACCGGGAATTAAGTCAATCTGATGCTCAATCCCTCGAATAGGTGGTAATCCCGGAGGCACATCTTGTGGAAAGACGTCGGCGAACTCCTGCAAAATGTTAGTAACAGCAGGAGGCAAAGAGGAAGGCATGTCCTCGAATGAAAATAATGCCTCTTTGCACACAAAAGCATAGCAAACAGATTTGCTGAAATCTAGATCATCAATATCAGATTTGGTGGCAAGTAAACATGCACTTTTCAATTTAATTTCAGAAGCCACACTAGATGGTTTATTATGAGGATTCATTTGTTGCTCAAATTCTTTTGCCACAATCTGATTTTCACTCTTATTTTGCTCCTGTTTTGCCTTACTAGCTCTATTAATATCATCTTTCAAAATAGAATCAGGAGACATAGGAAGCAAAGTAATATGTTTATCCTTATGAACAAGAGTATACTGATTGTTTCTACCATGGTGTACAGAACTTTTATCAAATTGCCATGGTCTACCAAGTAATAAGGAACATGCTTGCATGGGTACCACATCACAATCAACCAAATCAGCATACGTAGAGATACTAAAATGCACACGAACAGTACGTGTTACCTTAACCTTGCCGCTGTTGTTGAACCATTGGATATAGTAAGGATGTGGATGTGGTCTTGTGGTGAGAGAGAGCTTCTCCACCATCTCCATGCTAGCCAAGTTGTTGCAGCTCCCTCCATCTATGATGACACGAACAGAACGTTCCTTCACAACTCCCTTTGTATGGAACAAATTATGCCTCTGATTTTGCTCAGCTTTTGTGACCTGCACACTCAAAACACGTTGAGCAACTAAACATTCATACATGTCAGCGTCTTCAGGAGCCATGTATTGCGTCTCTTGTTCAGAATCACCTCCACCGTGTTCTTCACGTGTAATGAGAGCCAAAGTCTCCTCATCATAGTCACTAGCGGACTCATACCCACCATCCTCGGTAGCAATCATCACACGCTGAGATTTGCATTCTCTCGCATAATGACCTCTTCCCTTACAACGACGACAAATAATATCACTTGTATGCCCTGTTGATGCCATGGAAGAAGAAGAACTCTGTGCAGGCCCGGTAGGTGTGCTCTTGGCAGATAGTGGTGGTTGTGCCTTCTTCCTTGTATCACGGCTGGAGGTGGCAGCTGATGGAGGTGTCGGTGCAATAGAATGTGTGGAAGTAGAGGATGCATGCGGTGTCCACGATGAAGGTCGACCTGCAGAAAAGTTAGTCCGCGCCAATGCCTGTCGATCCTGCACTTCACGTTCAGCTTTACAAGCAAGATGGAATAAACGAGTGATATTATTATACTCCTTATACTCTAGAATGGTCTGAATCTCTTTATTTAATCCACCCATAAAACGTGCAAGCATAGCTTCATTCTCCTCAACAATACCACATCTAATCATGCCAGTTTGTAATTCCTGATAATATACTTCTACAGAATTTTTTCCTTGTCTTAAGCGCTGCAATTTTTGAAGTAATTCACGTTGATAATATGGTGGAACCCAACGAGTACGCATAGCAGTTTTCAAAGCAGCCCAAGTAGTTGGAATAGGATATAATCTACAATGTTCAGACCACCATACACATGCAAAACTAGTAAAAGCACAAACAGCAGCAGCAACACGTCTCTCCTCGGGATATTGTAAACATGTAAAACGTTGTTCAGTTTCTAACTCCCAAGTAAGATATATATCAGGAACATATCTACCCTCAAATGGTGGAATATTCAATTTCAGTTTAGGAAGATGGTCATGATCTCGTACCTGAGCTGGTAATGCAGCCCTACCATTGCGATTATTTGCATGTGGACGACCTGGTGGTGGTGGTTGCACGTAGTTCTGATTTTGATCAACCTCATCCTCGTAATCGCCCGCATAATCGTCCTCCTCAGCGGCAGCAGGAGCCATAGAAGCATCAACAGTAGGTGCAGCGGCACCAGAAGTTTGACCAGGCTCAAGGGGAACGCGCTGTGCTCGTCCCACTTGATTTGGAAGGCGACGTTGTTGTTGTTGTAGAGGTGCGACAGGTGCAGCCGGCGGTGGTTGTGGAAGACGCGCGAGCAATTCATTAAACTTGTTATCGAGCTTTGTTTCGAACGTCTTCTCAATTCCGTCTATCTTCTCCATGGCCTCTTCAAATCTGTTTAGCACATCTTGCACCTGTCCACTCATCATTTGCTTAAATTTATCATGTAGCTGTTTGTTCGTCATGTTCTCCCAATCAGTCTCATCGGCTTGTGATCCTGCCATGGTTAGCAGCAATAGAAACACACAAGAATATGATCCTACAGACTACTGGGAGGTGGTGGTGGTGGTGTATCACAAAACCGTCAAGCGAATCTCAAATGCTTACCAGTTCTTACCTAGCAGCAGGTGCTGATCGGCAACCGTTGTAGTCAAAACTCTTAAAGATTGGACAGAGTGATTGCCAGGTGGTGTCAAACGCACGACGTAGATGTATGTGGTGCTGGGAAGGCTTATGATATGGTAGCAAAAAGGGTCAGCAATAATCAATTCAGAGATGCAAAGTTGAATAAACGCTCAACGACGGTACGGTGCTGGTCCTAGGCTAGACCGTACTAGAGACGCGAGCCTAGAACACTAACAAAATCACGGCGCGGCACGTAAACAAGGGAAGAGCACACTCTAAAAAAAAATTCGTTTTTTGTTTTTTTTTTTCGCTCCTTTTTTTTTTTGCAAAAAATCACTATAATGGCGAGTGTCTCAAAACTCTTCCCAAGTCAAACTAACAGGATTGGCACGAAATTTTTTTTGAATTTTTTTTTTCGGAAATCAGCGCAGCGACGACGAAAAAGTGCGACAAAAAATCACTATGATGGCAAGTGTCTCAAAACGCTCCCTGGGACCTAAAAATAGGATAGGGAAAAAAATTGACTGCCAAAATTTTGGCCTAAAAACTGCCCGGGGGTCTCCAGACTTTTTTTTTTTCCGAAACCTACTCCGACAAGGAAACACGAATCGGAAACTAGATGGATCTCGAAAACAAACCTAATATGAAAAGAACTCGGATTGGTGGTGGATATATGGTGGTGGTATATGGATACGGATCGGTGGTGGTATATGGATACTGATCGGTGATGGTATGTGGATTCAAAGCGGTGGCGGATAAGCGGTGGTGGTAGATGGCAGGGGCGATGATGATGGTGCGGCGGCGGCGTGACAACTTATGAACAGAACTCGAAACTCTAAAGGACTAGACGCTAAGACCAGCAACTTGACACGACGATGCAACCGCAAATTCAACAAAGCAAATACAGAAAAGATTATGCAAAGGCTCAGATTGGTTCGGATATGATGAACTAACCCTAATTTTTTTTTGTCTTTTTCGTGGACTCTAGGTATGAAGAACAGACACGATCTAAACTACGAAAAACTGTAAAATCTCACCGAGCAACCTGGAAATCTGATACCACTTGATAGAGGCGAGGGTGTCCCGATCTTTCGATGAGATGGTAACTATCGATTTGGTGGAGCCGACTTTGACGATCCGACTACAAATGTGCACGACATTGCGCCTTAGCAATCGCTAAACCAATCTCCTGAGGTTACTGAAGATGCTGGAAGCATGATCAGCCTGACCACGAAGGTCTATTCCTGCACGCAATCGAAGAACAAGCAAGAATATGATAATGCAATCTGAATATTGCGAATATAGATGAAGTATTGATAATGGTGGGGATCCGAAAGCGTTCTTGGTCTGGTCGTTGAACACAAACGAAGTACACGAAGTTGCAATGGCTAACTTTTAACTAAACAAATCCCCAAAGTCTAAACGGTGCCCTAAGGGATGTATATATGGAGGAAGAGGAGGGGATTTCGTGGCCCTTGAAGGAGGGGTCCGAAACCAACCCTATCTCTTGTTTCCCCACACATACGGACTCTAAAAACAGCCTATACTCAAGTATTTCGAAATTACATGGGCCTGGCCCAATAATAAGGTGACGCAGCACCTATAATAGCCTCTGGACGAAATTTATGAAGTGACATCTTGTATATTTTGTCCAAGGCTTCCTGCACTCATTATGGTGGCTTCAAAGTCCTGAAATCATCACTTGTAACTCCGTTCTTGTTCCCCTTGTGCATGCCATCATCTCCATGCTTGAACTTGCTCCAAGGTTCCTCTTTCTTGTCCAAGCTAGGCCCTTCATTTGTAAGCAAAACAAATGTATCCAATTTAGGCAGCATCATATTCTCATGAACTTTAGAATCATTACCAAGAAACGAAAGTACCTGATATTTTAATTGGCATGCGCGAGCTCTAGTAATTGGTCCAGTATGTATAGAAGCAGGGGCTGTGGGTGTAACAATGGTATTGATGTCCTCATCACGCTCCATCATTGTCATATTGCTTTGCATGATCATGTAGTTGACATCGTATTTGTGGCAAAGCCACCGTTCATAATTTTTTCATACATGTCACTCTTGAATCATTGCACATCCCGGTACACCGCCGGAGGCATTCACATAGAGTCATATTTTTGTTCTAAGTATTGAGTTGTAATTCTTGAGTTTTAAGTAAATAAAAGTGTGATGATCTTCATTATTAGAGCATTGTCCCATGTGAGGAAAGGATGATGGAGACTATGATTCCCCCACAAGTCGGGATGAGACTCCGGACGAAAAAAAAAGAGGCCATAAAAAAGAGAAAGGCCCAAATAAAAAATGAGAGAAAAAGAGAGAAGGGACAATGCTACTATCCTTTTTCCACACTTGTGCTTCAAAGTAGCACCATGATCTTCATGATAGAGAGTCTCCTATGTTGTCACTTTCATATACTAGTGGGAATTTTTCATTATAGAACTTGGCTTGTATACTCCAATGATGGGCTTCCTCAAAATGCCCTAGGTCTTCTTGAGCAAGCAAGTTGGATGCACACCCACTTAGTTTCTTTTGTTGAGCTTTCATACACTTATAGCTCTAGTGCATCCGTTGCATGGCAATCCCTACTCACTCACATTGATATCTATTGATGGGCATCTCCATAGCCCGTTGATACGCCTAGTTGATGTGAGACTATCTTCTCCTTTTTGTCTTCTCCACAACCACCATTCTATTCCACCTATAGTGCTATGTCCATGGCTCACGCTCATGTATTGCGTGAAGATTGAAAAAGTTTGAGAACATCAAAAGTATGAAACAATTGCTTGGCTTGTCATCGGGGTTGTGCATGATTTAAATATTTTGTGTGATGAAGATAGAGCATAGCCAGACTATATGATTTTGTAGGGATAGCTTGCTTTGGCCATGTTATTTTGAGAAGACATGATTGCTTTGATAGTATGCTTGAAGTATTATTATTTTTATGTCAATATTAAACTTTTGTCTTGAATCTTTCGGATCTGAACATTCATGCCACAATAAAGAAAATTACATTGATAATTATGATAGGTAGCATTCCACATCAAAAATTCTGTTTTTATCATTTACCTACTCGAGGACGAGCAGGAATTAAGCTTGGGGATGCTTGATACGTCTCCAACGTATCTATAATTTTTTATTGTTCCATGCTATTATATTATCTGTTTTGGATGTTTAATGGGCTTTAATATGCTCTTTTATATTATTTTTGGGAATAACCTATTAACCGGAGGCCCAGTGCCAGTTTCTGATTTTTTGCCTATTTTAGGGTTTCGCAGAAAAGGAATACCAAACGGAGTCCAAACGGAATGAAACCTTCGCGATGATCTTTCTTGGACCGAAAGCAATCCAGAAGACTTGGAGTTGAAGTCTGGAACTCCTCGAGGAGGCCACGAGGCAGGAGGGCGCGCCCAGGGGGTAGGCGCGCCCCCCACCCTCGTGGGCCCCTCGTAGCTCCACCGACGTACTTCTTTCACCTATATATACTCTTATACCCTAGAAACATCAGCGAGAGCCACGAAACCACTTTTCCACCACCGCAACCTTCTGTACCCGTGAGATCCCATCTTGGGGCCTTTTCCGGCGATCTGCCGAAGGGGGAATCGATCATGGAGGGCTTCTACATCAACACCATTGCCTCTCCGATGAAGCGTGAGTAGTTTACCACAGACCTTCGGGTCCATAGTTATTAGCTAGATGGCTTCTTCTCTCTCTTTGATTCTCAATACAAAGTTCTCCTCGATGTTCTTGGAGATCTATTCGATGTAATACTCTTTTGCGGTGTGTTTGCCGAGATCCGATGAATTGTGGATTTATGAACAAGATTATCTATGAATATTATTTGGTTCTTCTCTAAATTCTTATATGCATGATTTGATATCTTTGCAAGTCTCTTCGAATTATCGGTTTAGTTTGGCCTACTAGATTGATCTTTCTTGCAATGGGAGAAGTGATTAGCTTTGGGTTCAATCTTGCAGTGTCCTTTCCCAGTGACAGTAGGGGCAGCAAGGCACGTATTGTATTGTTGCCATCGAGGATAAAAATATGGGGTTTATATCATATTGCTTGAGTTTATCCCTCTACATCATGTCATCTTGCTTAATGCGTTACTCCGTTCTTATGAACTTAATACTCTAGATGCATGCTGGATAGCGGTCGATGTGTGGAGTAATAGTAGTAGATGCAGAATCATTTCGGTCTACTTGACACAAACATGATGCCTATATTCATGATCATTGCCTTAGATATCTTCATAACTATGCGCTTTTCTATCAATTGCTCGGCAGTAATTTGTTCACCCACCGTAATACATGCTATCTTGAGAGAAGCCACTAGTGAAACCTATGGCCCTCGGGTCTCTTTTCTATTATATTGCATCTCTTTTATTTACATCGCATCTCGTTTACTATTTTGCAATCTTTACTTTCCAATCTATACAACAAAAATACCAAAAATATTTACTTTACTATCTTTATTAGATCTCACTTTTGCGAGTGACCGTGAAGGGATTGACAACCCCTTTATCACGTTGGTTGCAAGGTTCTTGATTGTTTGTGCAGGTACTAGGTGACTCGTGCATTGTCTCCTACTGGATGGTTCTCAAAAACTGAGGGAAATACTTACGCTACTTTGCTACATCACCCTTTCCTCTTCAAGGGAAAACCACCGCATGCTCAAGAGGTAGCATGTACGCAAACTAACTTCAAGTTGCGATGGAGGTTGAGGCGAAATCTTTCGGTTGCGCTGAGGGAGACGTGGCCCATCAAATTGCTTGTGATAATCGTGAGGGCTTGCCACGGGCGATTTACCCAAAGAAATATCTTCCATGATTTGCAAGGTATCGCGAACAGGAGGTATGAAGCTTTTATGACTTTCCTTCGCCAGGTACACTGTGCGCATAGCGTGATCAACAACTTTCTAGATCCATGGCGCAAAAACTTTGAGGCAGAAAGGATATTAAGCAGAATCCTTAAGAATACACAGAAACATGTCCTCAACATCGAAGATATACCACTCAAAGATTGCATAGATAGCATTCCGAAGAACATTTGAGATGGACTTATCTGGATTCATCCCGGCCATAGGGCAAATAGCGTAAGAGAACATGTGAAATAGCGTCTGATTCTTGAACATTTAATGCTCAGGACGGGGAGGACTAGTGTAGTCATGAATCTTTTCTTGATCCATAGTGCACCGAAAAGTTTCATTTGGTATGATATCAATGTTGTGCACCCGAATTTAAGTGTCGCCATGCTCAAAGCGAGGGAAATGGAAGTGCGAGACAAATCTGTTGAAGTGCATTTGATGCATTTTCCTTCGGTCATCCACTCCATAATCCATTTTGAGTTGTTGGATTCATCACCAGAGATATACAGAGTAGCATAGAACTAAGGAATAATCTCTCTGTTCCAAGGATGCTCGAATTCGAATACCTTGGTGAGGCAGAAATCATCCAGATCTTGCAGCAACTGATTAAAGCAGCCAATATTTCGCATAGCAGGGATGTTCAGGTATTCATGCGGAAATATCTTTCTGCTCTCACAGAGGACCCGAGAGTAATATATGGCCTGTTCCTTTGTCCAGAAGCGAGGCCATTCCGAAGTGCGCAGCCCATCATACTGACTATCTTGAAAGAATTTGGGATGCGCATTCTGATTGAAAAGAGGACCTTTTGATGAGGACATCAATACCATTGTTACACCCACAACCCCTGCTTCTATACATACTGGACCAATTACTAGAGCTCGCGCACGCCAATTAAAATATCAGGTACTTTCGTTTCTTGGTAATGGTTCTAAAGTTCATGAGAATATGATGCTGCCTAAATTGGATACATTTGTTTTGCTTACAAATGAAGGGCCTAGCTTGGACAAGAAAGAGGAACCTTGGAGCAAGTTCAAGCATGGAGATGATGGCATGCACAAGGGGAACAAGAACGGAGTTACAAGTGATGATTTCAGGACTTTGAAGCCACCATAATGAGTGCAGGAAGCCTTGGACGAAATATACAAGATGTCACTTCATAAATTTCGTCCAGAGGCTATTATAGGTGCTGCATCACCTTATTATTGGGCCAGGCCCATGTAATTTCGAAATACTTGAGTATAGGCTGTTTTTAGAGTCCGTATGTGTGGGGAAACAAGAGATAGGGTTGGTTTCGGACCCCTCCTTCAAGGGCCACGAAATCCCCTCCTCTTCCTCCATATATACAGCCCTTAGGGCACCGTTTAGACTTTGGGATTTGTTTAGTTAAAAGTTAGCCATTGCAACTTCGTGTACTTCGTTTGTGTCCAACGACCAGACCAACACCGCTTTCGGATCCCCACCATTATCAATACTTCATCTATATTCGCAATATTCAGATTGCTTTATCATATTCTTGCTTGTTCTTCGATTGTGTGCAGGAATAGACCTTCGTGGTCAGGCTGATCGTGCTTCCAGCATCGTCAGTAACCTCAGGAGATTGGTTTAGCGATTGCTAAGGCGCAACGTCGTGCACGTTTGTAGTCGGATCGTCAAAGTCGGCTCCACCAAATCGATAGTTACCATCTCATCGAAAGATCGGGACACCCTCGCCTCTATCAATAGAGCTAGTAAAGCAAAACAGGAGAAAAATAAGAGTGAAAATCAGATTGTGGCAAAAGAATTTGAGCAACAAATGAAGCCTAATAATAAACCATCTAGTGTTGCTTCTGAAATTAAATTGAAAAGTGCATGCTTACTTGCCACCAAATCTGATATTGATGATCTAGATTTCAGCAATTCTGTTTGCTATGCTTTTGTGTGCAAAGAGGCGTTATTTTCATTCGAGGACGTGCCTTCCTCTTTGCCTCCTGCGGTCACTAACATTTTGCAGGAGTTCGCTGACGTCTTTCCACAAGACGTGCCACCGGGATTACCACCTATTCGCGGGATTGAGCATCAGATTGACTTAATTCCCGGTGCTTCGTTGCCAAACCGTGCGCCATACCGTACCAATCCAGAGGAGACGAAGGAGATTATGCGTCAAGTACATGAGTTGCTCGACAAAGGTTATATACGCGAATCCCTTAGTCCTTGTGCTGTTCCTATTATTCTAGTGCCGAAAAAGGATGGTACATCGCGTATGTGTGTTGATTGTAGAGGCATTAATAATATTACTATTCGTTATCGTCATCCTATTCCTAGACTAGATGATATGCTTGATGAATTGAGTGGCTCTACAATATTCTCCAAAGTTGATTTGCGTAGTGGATACCATCAAATTCGTATGAAATTGGGGGATAAATGGAAAACAGCATTTAAAACAAAGTTTGGATTATATGAGTGGTTAGTCATGCCTTTTGGGTTAACTAATGCACCTAGTACTTTCATGAGATTAATGAACGAAGTTTTACGTGCTTTCATTGGACGATTTGTGGTAGTCTATTTTGATGATATACTGATTTATAGCAGATCTTTGGAGGAACATTTGGAACATTTACGTGCTGTTTTTATTGCTTTACGTGATGCACGTTTGTTTGGTAACCTTGGGAAGTGCACCTTTTGCACCGACCGAGTATCTTTTCTTGGCTATGTTGTTACTCCACAGGGAATTGAAGTTGATAAAGCCAAGATTGAAGCTATTGAGAGTTGACCACAGCCCAAAACAGTCACTCAAGTGAGGAGTTTTCTTGGACTCGCTGGTTTCTATAGGCGTTTTGTGAGAGATTTCAGCACCATTGCTGCACCTCTCAATGAGCTTACAAAGAAGGATGTGCCTTTTGTTTGGGGTACCTCACAGGAAGAAGCCTTCACGGTATTGAAAGATAAGTTGACACATGCTCCTTTACTCCAACTTCCAACGTGTTTTGAGTGTGCAGGTCACACAAGCTGAGCAAAATCAGAGGCATAATTTGTTCCATACAAAGGGAGTTGTGAAGGAACGTTCTGTTCGCGTCATCATAGATGGAGGGAGCTGCAATAACTTGGCTAGCATGGAGATGGTGGAGAAGCTATCTCTCACCACAAGACCACATCCACATCCTTACTATATCCAATGGTTCAACAACAGCGGCAAGGTTAAGGTAACACGTACTGTTCGTGTGCATTTTAGTATCTCTACATATGCTGATTATGTTGATTGTGATGTGGTACCCATGCAAGCATGTTCATTATTACTTGGTAGACCATGGCAATTTGATAAAAATTCTGTACACCATGGTAGAAACAATCAGTATACTCTTGTTCATAAGGATAAACATATTACTTTGCTTCCTATGACTCCTGATTCTATTTTGAAAGATGATATTAATAGATGATGAGGACATCAATACCATTGTTACACCCACAACCCCTGCTTCTATACATACTGGACCAATTACTAGAGCTCGCGCACGCCAATTAAAATATCAGGTACTTTCGTTTCTTGGTAATGATTCTAAAGTTCATGAGAATATGATGCTGCCTAAATTGGATACATTTGTTTTGCTTACAAATGAAGGGCCTAGCTTGGACAAGAAAGAGGAACCTTGGAGCAAGTTCAAGCATGGAGATGATGGCATGCACAAGGGGAACAAGAACGGAGTTACAAGTGATGATTTCAGGACTTTGAAGCCACCATAATGAGTGCAGGAAGCCTTGGACGAAATATACAAGATGTCACTTCATAAATTTCGTCCAGAGGCTATTATAGGTGCTGCGTCACCTTATTATTGGGCCAGGCCCATGTAATTTTGAAATACTTGAGTATAGGCTGTTTTTAGAGTCCGTATGTGTGGGGAAACAAGACATAGGGTTGGTTTCGGACCCCTCCTTCAAGGGCCACGAAATCCCCTCCTCTTCCTCCATATATACAGCCCTTAGGGCACCGTTTAGACTTTGGGATTTGTTTAGTTAAAAGTTAGCCATTGCAACTTCGTGTACTTCGTTTGTGTCCAACGACCAGACCAAGACCGCTTTCGGATCCCCACCTCTATCAATACTTCATCTATATTCGCAATATTCAGATTGCATTATCATATTCTTGCTTGTTCTTCGATTGCGTGCAGGAATAGACCTTCGTGGTCAGGCTGATCGTGCTTTCAGTATCGTCAGTAACCTCGGGAGATTGGTTTAGCGATTGCTAAGGCGCAACGTCGTGCACGTTTGTAGTCGGATCGTCAAAGTCGACTCCACCAAATCGATAGCTATCATCTCATCGAAAGATCGGGACACCCCCGCCTCTATCAAGTGGTATCAGATTCCCAGGTTGCTCGGTGAGATTTACAGTTTTCGTAGTTTAAATCGAGTCTGTTCTTCATACCTACAGTCCAGGAAAAAGCCAAAAAAAAAATTTAGGGTTAGTTCATCATATCCGAACCAATCTGAGCCTTTGCATAATCTTTTTAGGGTTTTTGCTTTGTTGAATTTGCGGTTGCATCGTCGTGTCAAGTTGCTGGTCTTAGCGTCTAGTTCTTTAGAGTTTCGAGTTCTGTTCACAAGTTGTCACGCCGCCGCCGCACCATCATCATCGCCCCTACCATATACCACCACAGCTTATCTGCTATTTCTCTGAGTCCATATACCACCACCGATCCGAGTCCATATACCACCACCAATCCGAGCCCACATATACTACCGTCATATACCATCACTGATAGAGGCGAGGGTGTCCCGATCTTTCGATGAGATGATAGCTATCGTTTTTGGTGGAGTAGACTTTGACGATCCGACTACGAACGTGCGAGGACGTCGCGCCTTAGCAATCGCTAAACCAACTCCGAGAGGTTATTGACCACGCCGGAGCACAATCAACCTGACCACGAGGGTCTATCTCCTACAAGCAAACGAAGAACAAGCAAGAAACTAAGATTTGCAATCTGGATATTGCGAATATAAGATGAAAGCTTTATTGATCAAGATGGGGTTCTGTGACGTCTTGGTCTGGTCGTTGAACACAAACGAAGTACGCGAAGTTGCAGCTATGGCGAACTTTTAATCTAAACAAAACCCAAAGTCTAAACGGTGCCCTAAGGGCTGTATATATGGAGGAAGAGGAGGGGATTTCGTGGCCCTTGAAGGAGGGGTCCGAAACCAACCCTATCTCTTGTTTCCCCACACATACGGACTCTAAAAACAGCCTATACTCAAGTATTTCGAAATTACATGGGCCTGGCCCAATAATAAGGTGACGCAGCACCTATAATAGCCTCTGGACGAAATTTATGAAGTGACATCTTGTATATTTCGTCCAAGGCTTCCTGCACTCATTATGGTGGCTTCAAAGTCCTGAAATCATCACTTGTAACTCCGTTCTTGTTCCCCTTGTGCATGCCATCATCTCCATGCTTGAACTTGCTCCAAGGTTCCTCTTTCTTGTCCAAGCTAGGCCCTTCATTTGTAAGCAAAACAAATGTATCCAATTTAGGCAGCATCATATTCTCATGAACTTTAGAATCATTACCAAGACACGAAAGTACCTGATATTTTAATTGGCGTGCGCGAGCTCTAGTAATTGGTCCAGTATGTATAGAAGCAGGGGCTGTGGGTGTAACAATGGTATTGATGTCCTCATCGTCCTCCCCTTCTTGAAATGAAGTCGTCCTCGATGGAAGCTCATCTTCCTCACCCAAATAAGGCTTCAGATCTGCAATGTTAAAAGTGGGACTAACCCCAAAATCTGCAGGCAGCTCAAGTTTATATGCATTATCATTTATTTTCTCTAACACCTTAAAAGGACCATCAGCACGTGGCATTAGCTTTGATTTGCGCAAATCAGGAAATCTATCCTTACGCAAATGTAACCAAACAAGATCTCCAGGTGCAAACACAACATGTTTTCTACCCTTATCTCCAGCAAGTTTATATTTAGCATTCATACGCTCAATGTTCTCCTTAGTTAACTCATGCATTTTTAAGATCAATTCAGCACGTTGTTTAGCATCAAAATTAACCTTCTCCGAAGATGGAAGAGGCAACAAATCAATTGGTGCACGAGGAAGGAAACCATACACAATTTCAAAAGGACACATCTTAGTAGTAGAATGCAATGAACGATTATAAGCAAATTCAATATGAGGCAAGCATTCTTCCCACATTTTCTTGTCATTCTTCAAAACAGCCCTAAGCATAGTAGACAATGTTCTATTGACTACTTCAGTTTGTCCATCAGTTTGGGGGTGACATGTAGTACTAAAAAGCAGTTTAGTCCCCAACTTAGCCCATAAACATCTCCAAAAGTGGCTAAGAAATTTATTATCACGATCTGAAACAATAGTGAGACAGACACCATCTATAGAACTTGAATGACAATACACCCATATATTCTAGCTAACAATCAGAAACTGTATCCAAATGGAGGGGACACTCTTCCTTCAGAAAGATGCCTTCGAAAGAAAAGCTCTTCCCCTCAACGACACAGCACATTTTCTCAAATGTTCCACGTTTCTCACCATATCCTCATAGGGCTGAAGCACAAGAAAGAGGATTACTTGGTTACCTTGCTTCCCTCGCCTAGGACAGTAGAAGGATCTGTGGCCGAAGGCGCCACAAACGAAGCGGGTCGCCTCTTTTCTGCAGATCTCCGCAAGATGACCCTTCTCCCCGCAACGATAGCACCATGCAAGCGTATAATTTCACGAAAGAACAAATCAGCAACATTAACAGCATCATCGCTTTTATGACATGGTATAAAGTGTGCCATTTTCGAGAACCTATCCACGACAACAAATATGCTATCCCTCCCCTTCTTTGTTTGAGGTAAACCTAAAACAAAGTCCATAGATATATCCTCCCAAGGAACACTAGGTACAGGCAAAGGCATATATAAACCATGAGGATTGAGTCGTGACTTAGCTTTTTGACATGTAGTGCAGCGAGCAACAAAACGCTCAACATCCCGTCTCATCTTTGGCCAAAAGAAATGTGTAGCAAGTATATCCTCCGTCTTCTTCACGCCAAAGTGTCCCATTAATCCTCCTCCATGCGCCTCCTACAACAACAAAAGACGAACGGAGCTAGCTGGAATTCATAGCTTGTTAGCACGAAACACAAATCCATCGTTAACGACGAACTTGTTCCATGTTCTCCCTTCCTTACAATTCTGCAATACATCTTTAAATTCAGCATCATGCACATATTGATCTTTGATGGTCTCCAAACCAAATATTTTAAAGTCAAGTTGTGAAAGCATAGTATAACGACGAGACAATGCATCAGCAATAACATTTTCTTTACCCTTCTTGTGTTTAATGACATAAGGGAAAGTCTCAATAAATTCAACCCATTTAGCATGTCTACGGTTCAGTTTTGCTTGACTTTTAATGTGTTTCAAAGATTCATGATCAGAATGTATAACAAATTCTTTGGGCCATAAATAATGTTGCCATGTTTCTAAGGTCCGAACAAGAGCATATAATTCTTTATCATAAGTAGAATAGTTCAGACTAGGCCCACTCAGTTTTTCAGAAAAGTATGCAACAGGTTTGCCATCTTGTAATAAAACACCTCCTAATCCAATTCCACTAGCATCACATTCAAGCTCAAAAGTCTTATTAAAATCAGGAAGTTGGAGTAAAGGAGCATGTGTCAACTTATCTTTCAATACCGTGAAGGCTTCTTCCTGTGAGGTACCCCAAACAAAAGGCACATCCTTCTTTGTAAGCTCATTGAGAGGTGCAGCAATGGTGCTGAAATCTCTCACAAAACGCCTATAGAAACCAGCGAGTCCAAGAAAACTCCTCACTTGAGTGACCGTTTTGGGATGTGGCCAACTCTCAATAGCTTCAATCTTGGCTTTATCAACTTCAATTCCCTGTGGAGTAACAACATAGCCAAGAAAAGATACTCGGTCGGTGCAAAAGGTGCACTTCCCAAGGTTACCAAACAAACGTGCATCACGTAAAGCAATAAAAACAGCACGTAAATGTTCCAAATGTTCCTCCAAAGATCTGCTATAAATCAGTATATCATCAAAATAGACTACCACAAATCGTCCAATGAAAGCACGTAAAACTTCGTTCATTAATCTCATGAAAGTACTAGGTGCATTAGTTAACCCAAAAGGCATGACTAACCACTCATATAATCCAAACTTTGTTTTAAATGCTGTTTTCCATTCATCCTCCAATTTCATACGAATTTGATGGTATCCACTACGCAAATCAACTTTGGAGAATATTGTAGAGCCACTCAATTCATCAAGCATATCATCTAGTCTAGGAATAGGATGACGATAACGAATAGTGATAGAGGCGAGGGTGTCCCGATCTTTCGATGAGATGATAGCTATCGTTTTTGGTGGAGTAGACTTTGACGATCCGACTACGAACGTGCGAGGACGTCGCGCCTTAGCAATCGCTAAACCAACTCCGAGAGGTTATTGACCACGCCGGAGCACAATCAACCTGACCACGAGGGTCTATCTCCTGCAAGCAAACAAAGAACAAGCAAGAAACTAAGATTTGCAATCTGGATATTGCGAATATAAGATGAAAGCTTTATTGATCGAGGTGGGGTTCTGTGACGTCTTGGTCTGGTCGTTGAACACAAACGAAGTACGCGAAGTTGCAGCTATGGCGAACTTTTAATCTAAACAAAACCCAAAGTCTAAACGGTGCCCTAAGGGCTGTATATATGGAGGAAGAGGAGGGGATTTCGTGGCCCTTGAAGGAGGGGTCCGAAACCAACCCTATCTCTTGTTTCCCCACACATACGGACTCTAAAAACAGCCTATACTCAAGTATTTCGAAATTACATGAGCCTGGCCCAATAATAAGGTGACGCAGCACCTATAATAGCCTCTGGACGAAATTTATGAAGTGACATCTTGTATATTTCGTCCAAGGCTTCCTGCACTCATTATGGTGGCTTCAAAGTCCTGAAATCATCACTTGTAACTCCGTTCTTGTTCCCCTTGTGCATGCCATCATCTCCATGCTTGAACTTGCTCCAAGGTTCCTCTTTCTTGTCCAAGCTAGGCCCTTCATTTGTAAGCAAAACAAATGTATCCAATTTAGGCAGCATCATATTCTCATGAACTTTAGAATCATTACCAAGAAACGAAAGTACCTGATATTTTAATTGGCGTGCGCGAGCTCTAGTAATTGGTCCAGTATGTATAGAAGCAGGGGCTGTGGGTGTAACAATGGTATTGATGTCCTCATCAGATAGCCTCTGGACGAAATTTATGAAGTGGCATCTTGATAGAGGCGAGGGTGTCCCGATCATTCGATGAGATGATAGCTATCGTTTTTGGTGGAGTAGACTTTGACGATCCGACTACGAACGTGCGAGGACGTCGCGCCTTAGCAATCGCTAAACCAACTCCGAGAGGTTATTGACCACGCTGGAGCACAATCAACCTGACCACGAGGGTCTATCTCCTGCAAGCAAACGAAGAACAAGCAAGAAACTAAGATTTGCAATCTGGATATTGCGAATATAAGATGAAAGCTTTATTGATCAAGGTGGGGTTCTGTGACGTCTTGGTCTGGTCGTTGAACACAAACGAAGTACGCGAAGTTGCAGCTATGGCGAACTTTTAATCTAAACAAAACCCAAAGTCTAAACGGTGCCCTAAGGGCTGTATATATGGAGGAAGAGGAGGGGATTTCGTGGCCCTTGAAGGAGGGGTCCGAAACCAACCCTATCTCTTGTTTCCCCACACATACGGACTCTAAAAACAGCCTATACTCAAGTATTGCGAAATTACATGGGCCTGGCCCAATAATAAGGTGACGCAGCACCTGTAATAGCCTCTGGACGAAATTTATGAAGTGACATCTTGTATATTTCGTCCAAGGCTTCCTGCACTCATTATGGTGGCTTCAAAGTCCTGAAATCATCACTTGTAACTCCGTTCTTGTTCCCCTTGTGCATGCCATCATCTCCATGCTTGAACTTGCTCCAAGGTTCCTCTTTCTTGTCCAAGCTAGGCCCTTCATTTGTAAGCAAAACAAATGTATCCAATTTAGGCAGCATCATATTCTCATGAACTTTAGAATCATTACCAAGAAACGAAAGTACCTGATATTTTAATTGGCGTGCGCGAGCTCTAGTAATTGGTCCAGTATGTATAGAAGCAGGGGCTGTGGGTGTAACAATGGTATTGATGTCCTCATCATCTTTTTTTCTTTTCTTTTTTTGCACTTTTTTTTTTGCTCCGCAACAATTTTTTTTCGAAAAAGTCTACAAATGGTCTAAAAACTGCCTAGCCAGAATTTTTCAGACTTAGTTTTTTTTTTTTTGAAACTGGAACAATTTTTCTTCTACGGGTAGCACAAAAATTGGGGAATCCGACTTGTTCACGACTCGCAGTATCGCGTGATCTGGAACTTTAAAATAAAGGAATAAATACTGGACTCGGACTAGGACTGGTGGCAGAGATGAATATGGTGGAACTCGGACTGGTGATGGTATATGACGGTAGTATATGTGGACTCGGATTGGTGGTGGTATATGGACTCGGATCGGTGGTGGTATATGGACTCAGAGAAATAGCAGATAAGCTGTGGTGGTATATGGTAGGGGCGATGATGATGGTGCGGCGGCGGCGTGACAACTTGTGAACAGAACTCGAAACTCTAAAGAACTAGACGCTAAGACCAGCAACTTGACACGACGATGCAACCGCAAATTCAACAAAGCAAAAACCCTAAAAAGATTATGCAAAGGCTCAGATTGGTTCGGATATGATGAACTAACCCTAATTTTTTTTGTGGCTTTTTTTTGGACAATACGTAAGAAAATAAATCTAATCTAGGGAAAACTGGAAATTCTCACCGAGCAACCTGAAAACTGATACCACTTGATAGAGGCGAGGGTGTCCCGATCTTTCGATGAGATGGTAACTATCGATTTGGTGGAGCCGACTTTGACGATCCGACTACAAACGTGCACGACGTTGCGCCTTAGCAATCGCTAAACCAATCTCCTGAGGTTACTGACGATGCTGGAAGCACGATCAACCTGACCACGAAGGTCTATTCCTGCACGCAATCGAAGAACAAGCAAGAATATGATAATGCAATCTGAATATTGCGAATATAGATGAAATATTGATAATGGTGGGGATCCGAAAGCGGTCTTGGTCTGGTCGTTGGACACAAACGAAGTACACGAAGTTGCAATGGCTAACTTTTAACTAAACAAATCCCAAAGTCTAAACGGTGCCCTAAGGGCTGTATATATGGAGGAAGAGGAGGGGATTTCGTGGCCCTTGAAGGAGGGGTCCGAAACCAACCCTATCTCTTGTTTCCCCACACATACGGACTCTAAAAACACCCTATACTCAAGTATTTCGAAATTACATGGGCCTGGCCCAATAATAAGGTGACGCAGCACCTATAATAGCCTCTGGACGAAATTTATGAAGTGACATCTTGTATATTTCGTCCAAGGCTTCCTGCACTCATTATGGTGGCTTCAAAGTCCTGAAATCATCACTTGTAACTCCGTTCTTGTTCCCCTTGTGCATGCCATCATCTCCATGCTTGAACTTGCTCCAAGGTTCCTCTTTCTTGTCCAAGCTAGGCCCTTCATTTGTAAGCAAAACAAATGTATCCAATTTAGGCAGCATCATATTCTCATGAACTTTAGAATCATTACCAAGAAACGAAAGTACCTGATATTTTAATTGACGTGCGCGAGCTCTAGTAATTGGTCCAGTATGTATAGAAGCAGGGGCTGTGGGTGTAACAATGGTATTGATGTCCTCATCAGGAAGAGGTCATTATGCGAGAGAATGCCAATCTCCGCGTGTTATGATTGCTACTGAGGATGGTGGGTATGAGTCCGCTAGTGATTATGATGAGGAGACTTTGGCTCTTATTACAAGTGAAGAACACGGTGGAGATGATTCTGATCATGAGACGCAATACATGGCTCCTGAAGACGCTGACAGGTATGAATGTTTAGTTGCTCAACGTGTTTTGAGTGTGCAGGTCACACAAGCTGAGCAAAATCAGAGGCATAATTTGTTCCATACAAAGGGAGTTGTGAAGGAACGTTCTGTTCGCGTCATCATAGATGGAGGGAGCTGCAACAACTTGGCTAGCATGGAGATGGTGGAGAAGCTATCTCTCACCACAAGACCACATCCACATCCTTACTATATCCAATGGTTCAACAACAGCGGCAAGGTTAAGGTAACACGTACTGTTCGTGTGCATTTTAGTATCTCTACATATGCTGATTATGTTGATTGTGATGTGGTACCCATGCATGCATGTTCATTATTACTTGGTAGACCATGGCAATTTGATAAAAATTCTGTACACCATGGTAGAAACAATCAGTATACTCTTGTTCATAAGGATAAACATATTACTTTGCTTCCTATGACTCCTGATTCTATTTTGAAAGATGATATTAATAGAGCTAGTAAAGCAAAACAGGAGAAAAATAAGAGTGAAAATCAGATTGTGGCAAAAGAATTTGAGCAACAAATGAAGCCTAATAATAAACCATCTAGTGTTGCTTCTGAAATTAAATTGAAAAGTGCATGCTTACTTGCCACCAAATCTGATATTGATGATCTAGATTTCAGCAATTCTGTTTGCTATGCTTTTGTGTGCAAAGAGGCGTTATTTTCATTCGAGGACGTGCCTTCCTCTTTGCCTCCTGCGGTCACTAACATTTTGCAGGAGTTCGCTGACGTCTTTCCACAAGACGTGCCACCGGGATTACCACCTATTCGCGAGATTGAGCATCAGATTGACTTAATTCCCGGTGCTTCGTTGCCAAACCGTGCGCCATACCGTACCAATCCAGAGGAGACGAAGGAGATTATGCGTCAAGTACAGGAGTTGCTCGACAAAGGTTATATACGCGAATCCCTTAGTCCTTGTGCTGTTCCTATTATTCTAGTGCCGAAAAAGGATGGTACATCGCGTATGTGTGTTGATTGTAGAGGCATTAATAATATTACTATTCGTTATCGTCATCCTATTCCTAGACTAGATATTATGCTTGATGAATTGAGTGGCTCTACAATATTCTCCAAAGTTGATTTGCGTAGTGGATACCATCAAATTCGTATGAAATTGGGGGATGAATGGAAAACAGCATTTAAAACAAAGTTTGGATTATATGAGTGGTTAGTCATGCCTTTTGGGTTAACTAATGCACCTAGTACTTTCATGAGATTAATGAACGAAGTTTTACGTGCTTTCATTGGACGATTTGTGGTAGTCTATTTTGATGATATACTGATTTATAGCAGATCTTTGGAGGAACATTTGGAACATTTACGTGCTGTTTTTATTGCTTTACGTGATGCACGTTTGTTTGGTAACCTTGGGAAGTGCACCTTTTGCACCGACCGAGTATCTTTTCTTGGCTATGTTGTTACTCCACAGGGAATTGAAGTTGATAAAGCCAAGATTGAAGCTATTGAGAGTTGACCACAGCCCAAAACAGTCACTCAAGTGAGGAGTTTTCTTGGACTCGCTGGTTTCTATAGGCGTTTTGTGAGAGATTTCAGCACCATTGCTGCACCTCTCAATGAGCTTACAAAGAAGGATGTGCCTTTTGTTTGGGGTACCTCACAGGAAGAAGCCTTCACGGTATTGAAAGATAAGTTGACACATGCTCCTTTACTCCAACTTCCAACGTGTTTTGAGTGTGCAGGTCACACAAGCTGAGCAAAATCAGAGGCATAATTTGTTCCATACAAAGGGAGTTGTGAAGGAACGTTCTGTTCGCGTCATCATAGATGGAGGGAGCTGCAATAACTTGGCTAGCATGGAGATGGTGGAGAAGCTATCTCTCACCACAAGACCACATCCACATCCTTACTATATCCAATGGTTCAACAACAGCGGCAAGGTTAAGGTAACACGTACTGTTCGTGTGCATTTTAGTATCTCTACATATGCTGATTATGTTGATTGTGATGTGGTACCCATGCAAGCATGTTCATTATTACTTGGTAGACCATGGCAATTTGATAAAAATTCTGTACACCATGGTAGAAACAATCAGTATACTCTTGTTCATAAGGATAAACATATTACTTTGCTTCCTATGACTCCTGATTCTATTTTGAAAGATGATATTAATAGATGATGAGGACATCAATACCATTGTTACACCCACAACCCCTGCTTCTATACATACTGGACCAATTACTAGAGCTCGCGCACGCCAATTAAAATATCAGGTACTTTCGTTTCTTGGTAATGATTCTAAAGTTCATGAGAATATGATGCTGCCTAAATTGGATACATTTGTTTTGCTTACAAATGAAGGGCCTAGCTTGGACAAGAAAGAGGAACCTTGGAGCAAGTTCAAGCATGGAGATGATGGCATGCACAAGGGGAACAAGAACGGAGTTACAAGTGATGATTTCAGGACTTTGAAGCCACCATAATGAGTGCAGGAAGCCTTGGACGAAATATACAAGATGTCACTTCATAAATTTCGTCCAGAGGCTATTATAGGTGCTGCGTCACCTTATTATTGGGCCAGGCCCATGTAATTTTGAAATACTTGAGTATAGGCTGTTTTTAGAGTCCGTATGTGTGGGGAAACAAGACATAGGGTTGGTTTCGGACCCCTCCTTCAAGGGCCACGAAATCCCCTCCTCTTCCTCCATATATACAGCCCTTAGGGCACCGTTTAGACTTTGGGATTTGTTTAGTTAAAAGTTAGCCATTGCAACTTCGTGTACTTCGTTTGTGTCCAACGACCAGACCAAGACCGCTTTCGGATCCCCACCTCTATCAATACTTCATCTATATTCGCAATATTCAGATTGCATTATCATATTCTTGCTTGTTCTTCGATTGCGTGCAGGAATAGACCTTCGTGGTCAGGCTGATCGTGCTTTCAGTATCGTCAGTAACCTCGGGAGATTGGTTTAGCGATTGCTAAGGCGCAACGTCGTGCACGTTTGTAGTCGGATCGTCAAAGTCGACTCCACCAAATCGATAGCTATCATCTCATCGAAAGATCGGGACACCCCCGCCTCTATCACCTTTGGCGCCAGCTCCTGACAAGAACAAAGGTCGTTCTTCACGAGGATATGGGTATTTGAGTTCGTCTTTAGGTGAGAGAAATTCATCGCCATATACAATGGAGTCAATACGGCGAGCAAAAACAGATTTTTGTTCGGAGGGACCAACATCTGGCATTCCTGTTGCTGTGTCGATAGATAACATAATTTGAGATGGAGTTGGTGGCACAATAGTGGGAGCTCCAGAGGCAGTAGGCATCAGAGCAGGTTCCTTCATAGTTGGCACTGAGGCCGAATCAAGCACTGGAGGTGGTTGAGGTTGTTCCACTAGAATCTGTTATTGCCGAATAGTTGGAGAGGTCGAGACCTTTGGTGCTTCATGAGCCGGAGAAGCTTGGGGCTCGGAGCGAGGGATTTCACCTTCCTCAGAAATAGTTCGCTGGGATGGAATATCAGCTTGAGCAGGAGAGGCCACAGGCACTGATTCAGTTGGCCTTGGCGAGGGAGGAGCATCGGAGTCTTTGACTGGGGGTTGCGAAGGAACAACTAGCTCAGGATATTTTTCTTTCTGAGACCAAGCCTCTGGGCAATCAGGTGACTTTTCTGTTGGAGCAGGAGGTACATTTTTCTTCGCACTTCACTTTTGTTGCTTCTTCTTTTGCTGAGCAACTTGATCAATGTGGCCTTTGACGAGATCATTGTAGCCAGTAACCTTTGCTTGATGCTCATCACAGATCTTGTGAACAATTTCATTTAGATCCATGTAAAAACGCAACCTTCTGTGGTGGAGGAGAGTCATGGCACGGTTGATGTCCTTGTAGGAGTCTTCGAGTGCTTTAATGACTAATTTTGAAGAAGTAGTTTTCATTCGACCATCAAGGTCATTTAGTTCAGCAGAAAGAGTGTTAATTTCAACTGCATCTTCTCTCATTTCTTGAACAACGGAAGTGGCCTGGGAAATAACTTCAGGAGGGATAGGCAGAGAGTCCACTTCACCATCAAATGGGTTGTCCATGAACTTATCAAGCTGTTCCATGATGAACATATGATCATAGTAGTGAGGAGCATCAAACTTGGCAATTGGAGCAGTTTGCACTGGAACTTGCTCGGAAGGAGGTTTAGAAGCCAACAGCTGAATTAATGTAGGAGCAAACTTAGTAGCCTTCTCCGTCGGGGCAGTAGCTTGAGGAGCATTATGCTCGGTAGTAGGCGCCTTGATTTTCTTCAAGTCAGGCTTGGGAATTCATTCGCCAGGCTTTGCAGTACTCACAGGAGTGTCAACTACCAAAACCTTCAAATTGATAGCATCTGGATGAGGAGTTGTATTCACATGCTGTTTCATAGTGACAATGGTAGCTAGAGTTTTCCTTGTAGTGATCTTCTTCGGTGGTGCTTCTGGAACCATAGGGACCCGAAGATCAGGCAACACGGTTGAAGTAGTGATATTCACTTGCTCGCTGAAAGCAGCATCAACTTCTTTCTTTGTGAGCGAAGGATCGTCATCATCCGAAGAATCACTTATGGCAAATTCATCGGCTAGTTCAGCTGTTCTCTTCTTTGGTGCACTCTTTCGCTCTGATGCAGCAACACTGGGATCATGCTTGCATTTAGAGTGACCTTCAGATTTTCCTTCGGCCTTTTTCTTCTTTACATCATCTTTGAGAAGGTGACGGTTTTCCTCTTCACGAGCCTTTTTTTTCAGCCCTCTTAGCTCGCTTGATGGCATTTCGCTGACGCTTAGCAAGCTCATCAGGATAAGATTCGGGTGTGTGAAGGGAGGACTCATGAGCATTTGGTGGAGGCGGTGGTCTCTCCTAGGGATCATTTGGTTTTATGAGAGAAATTTCCCGGCAGTCACCCCATGGTGGATGAAATGCAAAGTTTTGAGCAAACCGAGGATGAACAAATTCATAACTGAACCATTTGCGCACCTAGTGATGTCAAATCCATTGCAGACGCTTATCTCTCTGCTGCTTTGTTTCTCCTGGAACAGTATCATAACGATCATGGGAGATATATCCAGCTGTGTTTGTATACGCTTGTCTGCCACCCCTCTTCTTCTTCAAAGCATTCTCTTCTTGCTCGTCGGCATTTTGTTTGGTTCTTTTACGCTTGCTGGTTGATGGGCCTACCGTTGGGCCCTTGGCATTCAGAGCTTTGGATTCGTCTGTTGTGCCCAGAACAACATCATCTCCGTCAGCCAGGCTCACTGGTTGAGCCGAATCCTCAACTGACTGCATTTACCTATGCATAAGGATAGATGCAAGAGAAAAAGGGGACAGGGTTACGAATGCTCACAGTGAAGTTTTTGAGAAAGAAAATGTTTTAGGAAGAATTAGATGCAGACTTTGAGAAATGTTTCGAATGAAAGAAATGTGTAGAATGAACTAGTAGGTTCGAAAAATATACTAGTTAACGTGCTAAGCATTCCATTCGTATGAGACATAGCACAAACCCTAGATCTAAAAAAATTCGGATGCGAGGGACTTCTACAAACCACATGCACACAAGTTACCTATCAGAAAAGATCTGAGAATTGCGGTAAACACAGGTAATTACTACCACGGACGAACTCGAACAAGATGAATGAAAGAACGAGTTCGCACGACACATACCCTAAGTCAGTGATGTGCAACAACTATGGCGGCGCGGGAAGGAAGATGATCCGCGGCGGCGAGGAATGACTCCGGCGACCTCTTTCCGGCAGCAAAGCGGCAAAGATGATCGATGTCATCGAGCTCAAGGTGGAGCAGTGCGGTAGGGCTTCGGAAAGTGACGGTGGCGAAGAGGCGAAATGGATTTGGGGAAAGATGGCGATGCAGTATATATATGCGAGGAGGAATAACCGCATCCGGTGAATCTGATCGACGGCCACAGTCAAAGGACTAATGCGATTCAACGGACCAGGTAAAACGGTAGTTGATGAAGAGCACGTGGCAATCGTCATCAAAGATCGTGGTCCTGACTTGGGCGGGAAACCCCAAATTTTGGACGGTTTCGCCAAAACAAATTAAGTTCGTAAAGAACCTTTAACGTGGTCAAGGACACCAGATAAAGTATCATTACCAGATGAAATTTGAGCATTCATAACGGAACAGCATAGACTGGAAGAGATAGAATAGAGGGAAAACAGGGTCCTAGGTATTTCACTCAGACAAAGAAACACAAACACCCAAGAGAAAAGCTATGAGTGAAATACATTCGGACTAACACAAAATCCTTTAATCGAAAGACAACTCAACGAAGGGAAATTGTGATGGCGTGACCCACCGTATAAGAACTGTATGACCCCGAGTGTTGCACAATTATCGTGGCACCCGGTTAGTCTAGTTCTTCATTAATGTATTCACTCTCAGAAAGAAAATTTCACTTTGTCGAAATTTTCAAACTCTTCGAGTGTTGTGCACCCATTCCTTCTGAGATGTGGAAGTGATGGTACGGGTGCCGAGTCCAGCTCACTGCACGCTTGCGGAATCTAGGATATTTAGCTCACACCGTAACGCACAGAATCTTTTCTCATCGAGAGGCTTGGTGAAGATATCAGCGAGATTTTCTTCAGTATTGACATGACTGATAACAATATCCTCTCGAGCAACATGATCGCAAAGAAAATGATGTCTGATCTCAATATGCTTGGTGCGAGAATGCTGCACTGGATTGTGTGCAATTTTGATCGCACTCTCATTGTCGCACAATAGAGGAATCTTCTTGACCTTGATGCCATAATCCTTCAGAGTCTGCTTCATCCATAATAACTGAGTACAACACGCGCTAGCAGCAATATATTCGACCTCATCCGTAGAGAGAGACACACAATTTTGCTTCCTTTACGACCAACATACCAAAGATCAATAGCACGAGTGAAAAGAGTGGAATCAGTGGATCATGGCTTGAACCCTTTGTCGAGCAGAAACCTCTTCAAGGTGTCATACCAAGCTCGAGGGGCTTGCTTCAACCCATATAGAGCCTTTTTCAACCTGAAAAGTCTATTAGGAAACTGAGGGTTTTCAAAGCCATGTGGCTGCCTAACATATACTTACTCATCAATGTCACATTAAGGAAAGCACTTTTCACACCCATTTTATAAAGCAGGATATCATTGTAGTTTGCATAAGCGAGAAGAATATGAATTGCCTCAAGGCGAGCAACAGGAGCATAAGTTTCACCGAAATCAATACCTTCTACTTGCGTATACCCTTGAGCGACAAGACATGCTTTGTTTCTCACAACAATGCCATTTTCATCTTGCTTATTCCGGAATATCCATTTTGTGCCAATGATATTGTGCTTCTTAGGACTCGGTTTGTCAACCAATTCCCATACATCATTCAATTCAAATTGCACCAACTCTTCTTGCATGGCATTCATCCAATCGGGGTCATTCATGGCTTCCTCATACTTGGTAGGTTCTATCAATGAGACAAAGGAGAAACTGCCACAGTAGTTAGCCAAACAAGTGCAAGAACGAGTTGTGGGTCGATAACCTGGATTCTCGAGATCTTCGAGAATTAATGCAGGGTCAACTCGATTAGCCACTCGTGGGTGAGGATTTTCATCTTGATGATCATTTTCATTTTCCTCAGCATCAGCATCGGGATGAGCATTTGTGTCGCCATTTTCATCGGGATTGCCATTTTGATTGGCATTTGCATTCTGGTTGCCATTTGTATTCAGAGTGGTATTTTCTTCGGCAGTGGCTTGGCGTGTTTTGCTTCGAGTCATGGGGGCATCATCATCGGAAGTTACGGGTACATTTCCTTCAACTGGCCTGACGCTCCCAATGGCCATTTGCCGAATAGCATCCGAAATCGGTGGTTCATCTACCACATTAGGTAGGTGCTCCTTTTGGGAGCCGTTAGATTCATCAAACTGCACATTTACCGTTTCCATAACTTTCCCGTGGTGAGAGTTATAGACACGATACGTATGCGAGTTCGACCCATAACCAAGAAGAAAACCTTCATGTTCCTTAGGTGCAAACTTCGAATTATGATTCATGTCACGAATATAGCAAGGTGCACCAAAAACATGTAAATAAGAAACATTTGGTTTCTTGCCAGTGATGAGCTCATATGAAGTTTTCTTAAGGAATTTGTGAAGATAAACACGATTCACCACATGACAAGCAGTGTTAATAGCATCAGCCCAGAAGCGAATAGGAGTTTAATACTCACTGAGCATTGTTCTTGCCATCTCGGTGAGAGTTCTATTCTTTCGCTCAACAACTCCATTCTATTGGGGAGTGTATGCGGCAGAGAACTCATGAGTTGTACCATTTTCACCGAGAAAATCTTTGATATGAGTATTTTTTAACTCAGTACCATTGTCACTTCTAACATGCTTAATTCGCACATCATATTCATTTTGGGCCTTCTTGGCGAATCTTTTGAAGATGTCTTGGGTGCAGGTTTTGTCTTCGAGAAAGAATACCCAAGTGTAACGAGAGAAATCATCAACAATAACCAGACCATAATGACTGCCTCTGAAACTTGCATAGTTTTGAGGTCCGAATAAATCCATATGAAGAATTTCCAGAGGTCTTGTTGTGGTCATGACAGTTTTTGATGAATGATGCTTCTTGGCCAATTTACCGGCCTCACACGCACCATAGAGATGATCCTTGTCAAATTTTACATCAGGAATGCCATGGAGATGATTTTTCTTCACGAGAGTCTGCAAATTTCTCATGCCTGCATGACCAAGTCTTCGGTGCCACAGCCATCCTTCGGTTGCTTTTGCAAGCAAACAAGTTTGGACTGAGGGACCCTTAGAGAAATCCACAATATATAAATCACCTTTTCTATTTCCCTCAAAGATGAAGGAATTGTCAGAGGCCATAAAGACGATGCATTTGGATATAGAAAATAGAACTAGCATGCCTAGATCACAAAGCTTGCCAACTAACATGAGATTGAATCCAAGAGACTGAACAAGTAAAACATCATCAATGTTCTTGTCTTTGGATATAGCAATTTTACCTAACCCAATTACCTTTCATTTGTTGTTGTCGCCAAAAGTAATATACTTCTGAGATGAAGCAGTTAAGTTGGGGTCGACAAACAACGACTTGTCTCCGATCATATGACTAGTGCATCCACTATCCATTATCCATTCGGTACACCCGGAGACATAGTCCTGCAGAGGAATTAGGCTTTCTTAACCACCCACATCTTTGTAGGTGGCTTCGAAACAAGAGAGCGAGCAGGATATGATTTCTTTCGATAAACATAATTGTTACTCGAAGACGTGCGAGCATAGTCAAAGGAATAGGCATTGAAATTCTTTCCAGATGAATGAGTATAGTGGTTGAATGAGGTATGCATGTACTCATTCTGTCGAACTTTTTTAAGGAAGTAACGAGCATTTTCTGCCTGCATGGTTAGTACTGTAGTAATAGGCAATGTTTCAATAGTTTTCCTGGGCACCCTAATAGCTTTCTTTGGGGGGCCATTCCTGCTGTTTGGTCCAACATAGCAAGCAACAGCCTCACCACGTTGGTTTTTGAACAGCTTATAGTTGTCCAGAGAATCATCATAAGAGTATTTAGGGATAGGAGAGTCATATCCCGAAAGTAAAGCTGGATCAAGCGTTTTGCTCTTGGTAGGCACCCACACAGTTCGAGGATATTGATCAGGTTCCCAGTAGGAGCCATTTTCATTCAGTTTCCTTTCGAAGCCGATACCTTCTTTCCTGGAATTTTTTGGAAGAATGGATTTCTTCAGAACATCACAAAGGGTTTGATGCCCTTTGAGAGACTTGAACATTCCTGTCTGAATAAGATCCTTTAAACTAGCATTCTCATCAGACACAAAACCATTTTCCTTGACAGAGGAGTTAGCATTCACAGAAGATTCAGCATTTGATTCAGCATTGTTGCGTTCAAGGCATTTTAAGCAAGGTGGTATAAACACTTCAGGTTTTTGTTTGAGTTGTTGGGTGAGAAGATAATTTTCTCTGATCAAGTCATCATGAGCCTCTCTCAGTGACTCGAGTTCCTATTTCCTTTTCAGGTAATCATAAGTCAATCTCTCGTGGTTGACCGAGAGAAAATCATGATGATTAGATAGTTCTTCCATTCGTGACTTGAGAGCGGAATGCTCTTCTGTCAATGACTGATTTTTCTCCATCTCCTCAACCAACAACCCTTCATATTTCCTGAGGGTTTTCTCAATTTTCTCAAGAGAGTTTTGTTGTATATTAGCAATTTTGATCAGTTTAGCATGGTCATCCTCATCCGAAGAATATTGATCACTGGAGTGAACCTTGTGATGTTTGGAGCATACCTTTTCTTTCGAAGCTTTGGCCATGAAGCAGTAAGGAGGAGATTCATTGTTGCTTGAATGATTCTCGAAGAAGTTTGATACAGGGGTGGAGGCACATGCTATACCAGCCATGCCGGAATCAGCATCCTCATCGGATTCATCAGCTTCTTCGGTGTCAGATGACTCTTCTTCATCAGAGTCCATCTCCTTGCCGATGTACGCCTTGGCCTTGCGAGAGGTATTCTTGAGGTTGGAGGAGGACTTGGAGGGATTCCTTGAGGAAGATCTTGACGAAGACTTGGAGGTGGAGCCATCCTTCTTCTTAAAGAACTTCGTTTTCTTCTCATCATCGGAGTCGTAGTTCTTGCTCTTGCCTTTGCCATGGTTGTATCCTGAATCAGATCTTCCACTTGCATGGATTTCAGCTTCTCGGAGAGGGCAGTCCGAAATGAAATGTCCTGGCTTTTTACAGTTGAAGCAGGTGTAATCTCCAGTAGGTTTTGATTAAGATTTTGAACCGCCAGAGTTGCTGGATCCTTTCTTCTGAAACTGGTTATTCCTGTGAAGGCGCTGGAATCTTTTCGTGATTAATGTGAGATCTTTGCTGATCCTTTCTGGGTCATCTAAATCTTCTTCGGCATTTCCTTCTGAGGAAGAATCAGCCACAGCCCTGAGAGAATGAATTTCACGGTGACTTGAGCCATAGAGATCTCTCTTTTCTTCTTCTTGTTCCTTGTGGGTGTTTAAACTTTCCATGATATCAGCAAAGTCAAGAATTTTGAAATCAGCTCATTCCCTAATCAACAGAACTAGTGTGTCGAATGAGCTGTCAAGAGATCAGAGCAGTTTCTTCACAACTTCATGATCAGTGATATCTTTGGTGCCGAGACCTTGCAGATCGTTTGCAATGTCACTCAGATGATCGAAAGTTTGCTGACAGATTTCATTTCCGATTCGCTTGAACCGATCGAACTTCGCCCGAAGAGTATCAATGTGAGCTTCTTTCTGAGTTGAAACACCCTCATTTATCTTTTTGAGAATGTCCCACAATTCCTTTGTAGTTTCACATTGATGATAGCGAAGAAATTGAGCATGAGAGAGATGGCCACCAATTTCATCTTTAGCTTGAGCATCCATCTAAATGAGTTTCTTCTCGCGGTCAGTGGGGACCTGAGGCACTTCAACCATGAACCCAGTCTGCACCACGTTCCACATATCATCATCAATAGCTCGGAGATGGATCTTCATCTTATCTTTCCAGAAGGGATAGTCCGTCCCATCAAAGATGGGAATCTTGAGGTGCGACTTGTAGCTCACTGAAGACATACTTAAAGTCAAAGGTGGTTAGACCAAAATGAGCAGAGTCAAGGAATACCTTGCTCTGATACCAATTGTAGGAATGAAGTATGTCTACCAGAGGGGGGTGAATGGGAGTTTTAAAATTTCTTCGAAAATATCAAAACTCTTGGAACCCAGCAGCGGAGCGAATGAAAACAGTGTACAACTAGAGAATGCAAACTAACGAATGGAAACTAAAAGCATGCATCGAGACAAATCACATGATTGAAACAGTTCGAATGTAAAGAGGAGAAGCAGAGGTAACCGGTGATGCTCGATGGAGACAAGGAATTTGGTAGACCAGTTCGCCCTTCTACAAAAGGACTACGTCTGGTTGGAGGGGTTGTGATTTAACACAGAACATAAACTCTCTTCGCCCTGTTCTCCTCGACAATTGGTTCATCAACCAATGTCGATCACTCGTGGTAGATACTTGAGGCGATCTCCGAACCTTTATAGACTTCTTCTTCGAGAACCACAATTACTCTTGGACTCTGAAGAAATTGACACCTAACCGTCTAGAGAGTTTGCAGCTCTCAAGAGTAATAGGCGGAGCGTACTGGAGTTAGATTCGAGTGATGCTGAACCACTATCTAATTTTTCGGCTCTAGGGGTTTTCTCTCGGTGGATTTTAAACTCAAATCACTTAGGAGAGGGGGTTGCTCAACAATCTTCCCACAATCAAATGAAGCAGCCACCGGACAACGCCGGTGCGGGGTGGCTATTTATAGCCGCAACCTTCCGTGGTGGGAAATGACCATTTTGGACACGCGGTCCAGCCAACGGCCAACCAACATGTTCACAATGGTCGGATTTCAAGAGCAACAGTAACATTACTTGAGGACCAAGTAATGCTAACTCCTCGGTCAGAGAGAAACCTCTCGTAGCGAAGAAGATCACAGTCTCTTGCTGGCAAGTATTTGCTCGAAACACAAAGAGATTTCTCTCGCAACTTTTATAGGACTTGGGTTTAGCATCAGAGAATCAAAGCTTCGAATGCTACACCCCTCTTAGTAGTACGATGGTCCTGTGACTCAATAAAGAGGAGAGAAACAACGAAATAAATGCTACGTCTTCACTTTGTCTTCAATCTTCTCGGTCGCAGTCACTTTCTTCGGACGAGCACCAAACCAATTGCTTCACGTCAGCAATTTTTGAGGGGTCACTCTTGTTATCAGAATCTTCAGCGATAACCTTCACTTCCACGCAGGGGATTATCTTCGGCGTTTGAATCAAACTCCTCTTGACTCTAGGGACCTGTTACTCTGTGTGCACTAGCAAACACATAAGTCTCTTACTGTTTATGTCAACAAACTCCAAAACATACGGAGGCAAATTATTGCACCAACAAGGTTCTTGTCCTACCATCATGAATATCAAATTATTACTACAAAGCTTATCATAGTATGATTGAGATGGTTCCTCCACTCAATCTATACCCAAGTTGATTAGTGAAATGTGATGAGATCGCTCAAATTCCTACTTCTAGATGCTCAAATTGTCCATAACCGAGGACACGACTAATCGATTAGTTTTATACTCTGCCGAGGTTTGTGCACTTTTCCCCACAAGACTCGATCACCTCCTTTGTAGCTCTCGCACTGGCTGGTGTTTGAGAACCGGAAGATCGAGACATGGTCTTTCCGAAGAGCTTCCCTGATTTAGGGTGGAACCCTATGGCCGATCTTTTCACACTTGGAGGGGGGAAAGGGATCAAACCAAAGAGGGACACAAGAAGAACACTCAAATAGACAAGATCCAATCACACATGTGCTAAATCCACTTACACATAAGGAGATACAAAGATAGAAAGTCAACACAAGAGGATACAAAGGGTAGCTAGTTCATCCCAATCCTTGAAGGATCTTCCCATGAAGGGGTCTTGAATCCACTTGGGGGATCTTCTCACATGTAGGTCCTGAACTCCATGGGAGTGGTAAGTGGATGAGCAAAGCTCTATCTCAAATGAGCTCTAACCTTTGCTAACCCTATCTAGGAGGAGGGAGAGGTCCTTATATAGTAGTCCATGAGGTAGGAGGGGAATGTGTGGATACATGGGACTTCGGCCCATTCTCTGTGCACAAGAAGATACTGGATGTCCGATGACTCATGAAGAGCCGGATGTCCGGGCGGTCTTGGCCGAACTTCTGATGCTCTCTAGATAGGTCGGGCTAGATATTCGGGCTGGGGCCGTTGTCCGGGCTTGTCGGGCCGGATGTCAGGGCTTGTCAGGCCGGATGTCTGGGCTCGGGCCGGATGTCCGAGTCCTATAGCTCTGTAGCTGCTGTCTTACAATTGTAGGTGGGATCATCAGGGGTCAGATGTCTGATTCATGTAGAATTTCTCTAGTTCCTCTTGTCGTGCTCCTTCGTCCGTGTACTTGAGAACTTGTCCATGATCATGAGCATCTCCAAGAGAGTCTTCTTGGTACTGAAGCACACATAGCATTCCAGATTGAGGTAGTAACCATGTCTCACATGGGTCATACGCAATGTCATTAAGGAGAGATGTCACATCGGTCTCGAGAGCTCTTGCATGTGCTCATGTCATCAGTCCACTTGGCACTTGGGGAGACGAAGGTTGGTCCATGGGGATGACCGTAGGATGCTCCGCATCATCTCCACCCCCCCCCCCTCCCCGGGAAAGGTCCAACCTCAGATCGAAAACCTCACCACCATGGAAGGGAGATAGATCCTTGACATTGAAGATGTCTCTCACGTTGTACTTGTCGTGTGGAATGTCAATCTTGTATGCATTCTTGTTATAGCATGCTAGAACCTTGAAGGATCCATCGGCTCGAGATAGTAGCTTGGGCTTGCGCTCATTGGGGAAGCGTTCTTTCCGTAGGTGTAGCCACACAAGATCTCCAGGGTTGAATACCATGGGGTGCTTGTTGATCTTGATCTTGGTAGCGAGTCGTTGTACTTGGCGCTCGATGGTGTGCCTTGTATCTTCATGCACCTTCTTGAGATAGCTCGCTCGTGCACTCGCGTCCATGTTGATGCACTCTTGTAGTGGTAGCGGCAGCGATAGAATGTCCAGTGGGGACAACGGGTTGAATCCATAGACAACCTCAAAGGGGGACTTGACAGTAGTAGAGTGTCTTGCTTGATTGTAGGCGTGCTCGGCGATGGGTAAGTATTCCTCCCACTCCTTAATGTTCTTCTTGATCAACACACGGAGGAGAGTAGATAGCATCCGGTTGGTGACCTCCGTTTGGCAATCGGTTTGTGGATGGTATGCTAATGAGAAGAGTAGCTTGATTCCGAGCTTGGCTCATAGTGTCTTCCAAAAGTAGCTAAGGAACTTGATGTCGCAATCCGACACAATAGTCTTGGGCACTCCATGCAATCTCAAGATTTCCCTACAAAAGAGATTTGCAACATGTGAAGCATCGTCTATCTTGTTGCAAGGAATGAAATGTGACATCTTAGAGAAACGATCCATAACAACAAATACCGAATCTTTGCCATTTTAAGTTCATGGCAAACCAAGCACAAAATCCATACTAATGTCTTGCCATGGGTGATACAGAATAGGAAGTGGCATATAGAGACCATGGGATTGAGTGGTAGACTTAGCTTTGCGGCATGTAGAGCATCGGTTGGTGTAGCATGAGATGTCACGAAACATCTTGGGCCAAATGTTGTTCTTGGAGAGCGTTGCGAATGTCTTGTAGCGTCCAAAGTGCCCCATAAGTCCTCCACCATGAGCCTCGTGCTAAAGCAACAAACTAAGAGAAAACTCGAGGATACAAAGCTTTTTAGCTTGCATTAGAAAACCATCCTTGATATAATAGCGGTGCCAAGATGTATGTGTTAGGCATTTGGCATAAGGAATAGCAAATGAAACATCATGCAAATACAAGTCTTTTATGTGCTCAAATCCAATTACATTCAATTCAAGTTGAGTTACTAGAATGCGTTTGTGGGAAAGAGCGTCCGCCACAATATTTTCCTTACCTTTGATGTACTTGATCACATAAGGAAATGACTCAATGAACTCACTCCATTTGGCATGTCGCTTATTCAATTCTATTTGGCCTTTAAGGTATTTAAGCGTCTCATGATCCGTATGGATGACAAATTTATGAGGGCGAAGATAATGTTCCCACACATGTAAGACTCGCACTAAAGCATATAACTCCTTGTCATAAATGGGGTAATTAACTTGCACTCCGAAAAGTTTCTCGCTAAAGTATGCGATTGGGCGCTTCTCTTGCATTAACACGCCTCCTATGCCATTACCACTAGCGTTGCAATGCACTTCAAAAGTTTTATCAAAGTTGGGTAATGCAAGTAATGGAGCATGCGTAAGCAAGTTTTTAAGCTCATGGAATGCGGTATCTTGGGAAGGTCCCCAAACAAATGGTGCATTCTTTTTACTCAATGCATGCAATGGTGATGCAATAGTGCTAGAATCCTTAACAAATCGATGATACAAACCAGCTAGGCCAAGGAAACTACGCACTTGTTGCAAATTGGTTGGTTGTGGCCAAGTTTTAATGGCGTCAATTTCAGACTCATCAACTTGAATACCCTTAGAAGACACAACAAATACCAAGAAAACAAGCTTGTCAACACCAAAAGTGCATTTTTCCATATTCGCATAAAGACACTTGTTTCTAAGAACTTGCAAGACTTCTCAAAGAAGTTTAACATGATCATCAAGAGATTGACTAAACACAAGTATATCATCAAAGTTTACCATAACACATATTCCAATGTATTTGCGAAGAACATAATGCATCACACGCATAAAAGTGCAAGGTACTTCTGATGAGGACATGAATACCTTGGATACGACCAAAAATATTGCATACATGTATATTTGTGAGGTGATTTCTAATGCAAACTATGCAATAATTTATTTGTGTCATCCAGGACAAAAATACTTCACAAACTTTTGTGCCATGTCTAATTGCAGGTCTATGGGACATTTGTACAATTCACATATGAAGATAAGGGAAAAAGAGAAGTTTAGGTGCTGTTCGAAAAGTCCTCTCACGTCACTTTTGGGCCAAGAGAAGATAGAGTCCAAGTCTCTCACGTTCTGGATTCAGATTCGGACTGCACAGACATACCTGACTCAAAACGCCAAGAACTTTTTCATACGGACTCCGAATTGGGTGATTCTTTTTTTGTTGGAAAGTAGATTTCGTGCTCTTTCCAACCCAATTGGATTCACCTTAAAATTCATCCGGAGCTATGAGTTATCAACGAAACAATCTGACGCTATAGCAGAATCCGAGTCAAACTACAAGTCCAAAGGTGTTGCATCACCTCCACTTGGGCCCATGAGCCTTGTACGACCTAGGGTTAGTTTTAGGCTGCCTTGGGACGTCCTCCCACCTCCTTGGCCGCCACCCCTTACTCCTATATAAGTAGATCCATCTAGTAGCTTTTTCCTTGGGATTTGTTTAGTTAAAAGTTAGCCATTGCAACTTCGTGTACTTCGTTTGTGTCCAACGACCAGACCAAGACCGCTTTTGGATCCCCACCTTTATCAATACTTCATCTATATTCGCAATATTCAGATTGCATTATCATATTCTTGCTTGTTCTTCGATTGCGTGCAGGAATAGACCTTCGTGGTCAGGCTGATCGTGCTTCCAGCATCGTCAGTAACCTCAGGAGATTGGTTTAGCGATTGCTAAGGCACAACGTCGTGCACGTTTGTAGTCGGATCGTCAAAGTCAGCTCCACCAAATCGATAGTTATCATCTCATCGAAAGATCGGGACACCCACGCCTCATCGAAAGAGTTAGTGACCGCAGGAGGCAAAGAGGAAGGCACGTCCTCGAATGAAAATAACGCCTCTTTGCACACAAAAGCATAGCAAACAGAATTGCTGAAATCTAGCTCATCAATATCAGATTTGGTGGCAAGTAAGCATGCACTTTTCAATTTAATTTCAGAAGCAACACTAGATGGTTTATTATTAGGCTTCATTTGTTGCTCAAATTCTTTTGCCACAATCTGATTTTCACTCTTATTTTTCTCCTGCTTTGCTTTACTAGCTCTATTAATATCATCTTTCAAAATAGAATCAGGAGTCATAGGAAGCAAAGTAATATGGTTATCCTTATGAACAAGAGTATACTGATTGTTTCTACCATGGTGTACAGAATTTTTATCAAATTGCCATGGTCTACCAAGTAATAATGAACATGCTTGCATGGGTACCACATCACAATCAACATAATCAGCATATGTAGAGATACTAAAATGCACACGAACAGTACGTGTTACCTTAACCTTGCCGCTGTTGTTGAACCATTGGATATAGTAAGGATGTGGATGTGGTCTTGTGGTGAGAGATAGCTTCTCCACCATCTCCATGCTAGCCAAGTTTGATAGAGGCGAGGGTGTCCCGATCTTTCGATGAGATGATATCTATCGTTTTTGGTGGAGTAGACTTTGACGATCCGACTACGAACGTGCGAGGACGTCGCGCCTTAGCAATCGCTAAACCAACTCCGAGAGGTTATTGACCACGCCGGAGCACAATCAACCTGACCCCGAGGGTCTATCTCCTGCAAGCAAACGAAGAACAAGCAAGAAACTAAGATTTGCAATCTGGATATTGCGAATATAAGATGAAAGCTTTATTGATCGAGGTGGGGTTTTGTGACGTCTTGGTCTGGTTGTTGAACACAAACGAAGTACGCGAAGTTGCAGCTATGGCGAACTTTTAATCTAAACAAAACCCAAAGTCTAAACGGTGCCCTAAGGGCTGTATATATGGAGGAAGAGGGGGGGATTTCGTGGCCCTTGAAGGAGGGGTCCGAAACCAACCCTATCTCTTGTTTCCCCACACATACGGACTCTAAAAATAGCCTATACTCAAGTATTTCGAAATTACATGGGCCTGGCCCAATAATAAGGTGACGCAGCACCTATAATAGCCTCTGGACGAAATTTATGAAGTGGCATCTTGTATATTTCGTCCAAGGCTTCCTGCACTCCTTATGGTGGCTTCAAAGTCCTGAAATCATCACTTGTAACTCCGTTCTTGTTCCCCTTGTGATGAGGACATGAATACCTTGGATACGACCAAAAATATTGCATACATGTATATTTGTGAGGTGATTTCTAATGCAAACTATGCAATAATTTATTTGTGTCATCCAGGACAAAAATACTTCACAAACTTTTGTGCCATGTCTAATTGCAGGTGTATGGGACATTTGTACAATTCACATATGAAGATAAGGGAAAACGAGAAGTTTAGGTGCTGTTCAAAAAGTCCTCTCACGTCACTTTTGGGCCAAGAGAAGATAGAGTCCAAGTCTCTCACGTTCTGGATTCAGATTCGGACTGCACAGACATACCTGACTCAAAACGCCAAGAACTTTTTCATACGGACTCCGAATTGGGTGATTCTTTTTTTGTTAGAAAGTAGATTTCGTGCTCTTTCCAACCCAATTGGACTCACCTTAAAATTCATCTGGAGCTATGAGTTATTGACGAAACAATCTGACGCTGCAGCAGAATCCGAGTCAAACTACAAGTCCAAAGGTGTTGCATCACCTCCACTTGGGCCCATGAGCCTTGTACGACCTAGGGTTAGTTTTAGGCTGCCTTGGGACGTCCTCCCACCTCCTTGGCCGCCACCCCTTACTCCTATATAAGTAGATCCATCTAGTAGCTTTTTCCTTGGGATTTGTTTAGTTAAAAGTTAGCCATTGCAACTTCGTGTACTTCGTTTGTGTCCAACGACCAGACCAAGACCGCTTTCGGATCCCCACCTCTATCAATACTTCATCTATATTCGCAATATTCAGATTGCATTATCATATTCTTGCTTGTTCTTCGATTGCGTGCAGGAATAGACCTTCGTGGTCAGGCTGATCGTGCTTTCAGTATCGTCAGTAACCTCGGGAGATTGGTTTAGCGATTGCTAAGGCGCAACGTCGTGCACGTTTGTAGTTGGATCGTCAAAGTCGACACCCTCGCCTCTAGCAGACGCAATACATGGCTCCTGAAGACGCTGACAGGTATGAATGTTTAGTTGCTCAACGTGTTTTGAGTGTGCAGGTCACACAAGCTGAGCAAAATCAGAGGCATAATTTGTTCCATACAAAGGGAGTTGTGAAGGAACGTTCTGTTCGCGTCATCATAGATGGAGGGAGCTGCAACAACTTGGCTAGCATGGAGATGGTGGAGAAGCTATCTCTCACCACAAGACCACATCCACATCCTTACTATATCCAATGGTTCAACAACAGCGGCAAGGTTAAGGTAACACGTACTGTTCGTGTGCATTTTAGTATCTCTACATATGCTGATTATGTTGATTGTGATGTGGTACCCATGCAAGCATGTTCATTATTACTTGGTAGACCATGGCAATTTGATAAAAATTCTGTACACCGTGGTAGTAACAATCAGTATACTCTTGTTCATAAGGATAAACATATTACTTTGCTTCCTATGACTCCTGATTCTATTTTGAAAGATGATATTAATAGAGCTAGTAAAGCAAAACAGGAGAAAAATAAGAGTGAAAATCAGATTGTGGCAAAAGAATTTGAGCAACAAATGAAGCCTAATAATAAACCATCTAGTGTTGCTTCTGAAATTAAATTGAAAAGTGCATGCTTACTTGCCACCAAATCTGATATTGATGATCTAGATTTCAGCAATTCTGTTTGCTATGCTTTTGTGTGCAAAGAGGCGTTATTTTCATTCGAGGACGTGCCTTCCTCTTTGCCTCCTGCGGTCACTAACATTTTGCAGGAGTTCGCTGACGTCTTTCCACAAGACGTGCCACCGGGATTACCACCTATTCGCGGGATTGAGCATCAGATTGACTTAATTCCCGGTGCTTCGTTGCCAAACCGTGCGCCATACCGTACCAATCCAGAGGAGACGAAGGAGATTATGCGTCAAGTACAGGAGTTGCTGGACAAAGGTTATATACGCGAATCCCACTGATGAGGACATGACTACCTTGGATACGACCAAAAATATTGCATACATGTATATTTGTGAGGTGATTTCTAATGCAAACTATGCAATAATTTATTTGTGTCATCCACGACAAAAATACTTCACAAACTTTTGTGCCATGTCTAATTGCAGGTGTATGGGACATTTGTACAATTCACATATGAAGATAAGGGAAAAAGAGAAGTTTAGGTGCTGTTCAAAAAGTCCTCTCACGTCACTTTTGGGCCAAGAGAAGATAGAGTCCAAGTCTCTCACGTTCTGGATTCAGATTCGGACTGCACAGACATACCTGACTCAAAACGCCAAGAACTTTTTCATACGGACTCCGAATTGGGTGATTCTTTTTTTGTTGGAAAGTAGATTTCGTGCTCTTTCCAACCCAATTGGATTCACCTTAAAATTCGTCCGGAGCGTTGAGTTACCAATGAAACAATCTGACGCTGCAGCAGAATCCGAGTCAAACTACAAGTTCAAAGGTGTTGCATCACCTCCACTTGGGCCCATTGGCCTTGTACGACCTAGGGTTAGTTTTAGGCTGCCTTGGGACGTCCTCCCACCTCCTTGGCCACCACCCCTTGCTCCTATATAAGTAGATCCATCTAGTAGCTTTTTGCTTGGGATTTGTTTAGTTAAAAGTTAGCCATTGCAACTTCGTGTACTTCGTTTGTGTCCAACGACCAGACCAAGACCGCTTTCGGATCCCCACCTTTATCAATACTTCATCTATATTCGCAATATTCAGATTGCATTATCATATTCTTGCTTGTTCTTCGATTGCGTGTAGGAATAGACCTTCGTGGTCAGGCTGATCGTGCTTTCAGCATCGTCAGTAACCTCGGGAGATTGGTTTAGCGATTGCTAAGGCGCAACGTCGTGCACGTTTGTAGTCGGATCGTCAAAGTCGACTCCACCAAATCGATAGCTATCATCTCATCGAAAGATCGGGACACCCCCGCCTCTATCAAGTGGTATCAGTTTTCAGGTTGCTCGGTGAGAATTTCCTGTTTTCCCTAGGTTAGATTTATTTTCTTACCTATTGTCCAAGAAAAAGCCACAAAAAAATAAGTTAGATCTATTCATCCTTTGTCCAAGCCAGTCTGAGCCTTTGCAATTTTCTTTTCATTGTTTGCATTATTGAATTATCGGTTGCATCGTCGTGTCGAGTTGCTGGTCTTAGTGTCTAGTTCGTTTAGAGTTTCGAGTTCTGTTCACATTAGTCACGCCGCCGCTGCATCGTTATTCCTTCCGCTGTCCACCATCCCATCCATCAATTTCCACATCGTGCTACCCACTGTTCATTGTCATAATCATAGTTGAGGTCGTTCACATCTGTGCTTGATCCAATCTACATCTTATCTAGTTTGTTTTGGAAAGAGGGAGAGAGAAAAAAGAGAGAAAAAAAGAAAAAAAAAGTGAAAAAAAAGAGAGAAGAAAAAAAAACAAAATTCGGATCTATCTAGACTCAATCTCGTAGCTGAATTCGGATTGGAATCTGTTTTGCGCAGTGTTCAGTAAAACAGGCATATCTTTTTCATACGAAGTCTGTTTTGGCTCCGTGAGTACTCAAATTAAAGCTAGCGACGAGCCGCATCAAAATAGTTGCAGAAGCTAGTTCAATATTTGACACCTCAAAATCGGCTTCTAAATAGGTCTTTTTGCCCTCCGAAGTTCGTGAACACAGCTTGTTCCAGTTTTTCAGGCCAGTTTTAGAATTTTTTGACTCCTCATATCAACTCGGAATTGAGTGATTCTTTTTGCATTTGAAAGCTTGAGTCAGTGCCATTCTTGAGAAAAATTATCATAAAATTGGCACAAACTTTTATAGAATAAAGTTGGAGAGAGAATTATTGGTATATGCTACTTGGTAGTTATTTCTCATCGTTATCTTTACTGCCATTGTGATCTTCACTTATATTTTGCTGTCCAGAGCTACTTCATATCCTTTATTGATGCTAGTTGTGCTACGCCGTGACCTCATTAGTGTTCTAGGCTCGCGTCTCTAGTCCGGTCTAGCCTAGGACCAGCACAGTACCGTCGTTGAGCGTTTATTCAACATTGCATCTCTGAATTGATTATTGCTAATCTTTTGCTACCATATATAGCCAACCCAGCTCCACATATTTCTACACCGTGTATACGTACATTCGCCTGGCAATCGCTTTACTCAATCTTCGGAGTTATTTGACACCGCTGGTTGCCCGTCACCACCTGCTGCATGGTAAGAACTTGTAAGATATTGATATTTGCTTTACTGTGAGCGCTTTACCACCACATCCTAGTAGTTCATAGGAACATTATTCTCGATTTTTTTGTTTCTACTAATCATGGCAGGTTCCGGAGTTGTTAGTTCTTGGGCTTCATCGACCGTGGGAGATTTGCCATCACCTAAGAAAATACAACAACCGTCACAAGAGGAGCAACAACATCAGAATGCACATAATCAGGTTAATGTTTCCATGCCACCATTTACTGGTCGTTTTAGGCCTGATTTATATATTGAATGGGAGTACAAAATTAATGCTATATTTGCTTCCCATAATTTTGATGAGCGTGGAAAATTTCAAGCCGCGGTTAGTACTTTCAGTAGCTTTGCTTTAGTTTGGTGGAGTGAATACTGTCGGTTAAACCCTGATTATATACCTACTAATTGGGATGGTTTAAAACATGTCATGAGAGATAGATTCGTAGATGTTCATTATACTCGTGGCATGATTAAAAAACTACAACATTTAAAACAAGGTAGTGACACCGTAACAAAATATTATGATGATTTACAAACTACATTATTGCACTCATTTTTAGAAGAAAGTGAAGAAGATTTTATGGATAGATTTTGGGGAGGATTAAACTGTGATATTCAAGAGATTCTAATTCATGAAGAGTGTTATCCTATGGACCATTTGTTTCGTCTTGCTTGCAAAGCTGAACAGGAAATAAAACGACGTGTTGGCCACAAGGAGAACAAGCGCACGGTGCACATTCCAAGTGTTGATACAGATGTTTCTTCAACTACTAGGCGTACTATGACAACCACATCCATTGTTGTGAGGACTACATCACCTCCACCATGTGACACATCACCCCCGAGAGTGGCTACATCAGCTGAGTTGATCATAAGAGGTAATGACAAAGGTACTGATCTTCCACCTCTACATGAGAATGAGGAATGCCTTGTCAATTTAAATGCACCATCTGATTAGCTACCCACTACTTTGATCACACCACCTATTTTAGAGGACTATGTTGATAATTTGACTTTGCCATGTGACCAAACAACTAAAAGATCAACAATTTCAAGTGGACCCATTGAATTAACTATTAATATGAAAGAACCATGTGAATCAGGGAATAAATCAGATTTGGATCAAATACGTTTGAAAATAATTGTGCCAATGTTTAATCATTTTGATATGACCTCTAATCTTGGTGATGATTCTGTGTCAAATGACTTATTGCATGTTTGCTTATTTAAGCATGTTGTAGCATGTAAATTTGATGCAAGTAAGGTTTATTCACCAATGTTGGGATGGTTTAATGATGAACATTGTCAACCTTTTGAAATGAATAAGGGCTTCACTTATATATGCAAACTGAGTTGCAATATTTTCATGCCTTCTACTTCTTGTGATAATATTTTGGCTTTAGATTTTATGAACTATGAAGGTTACTCATGTATACATGTGTCATATGTGCAAAAACCAAGGGAAGTAAAAATGGATGACATATACATATACAACATGTACACCTTGTCTCTTTTGTTAGCCACATTTCAGATTAAGCAACGCCGAGGACGGCTTTGTTTTCAAGAAGGGGAGGATGATGAGGACATGAATACCTTGGATACGACCAAAAATATTGCATACATGTATATTTGTGAGGTGATTTCTAATGCAAACTATGCAATAATTTATTTGTGTCATCCAGGACAAAAATACTTCACAAACTTTTGTGCCATGTCTAATTGCAGGTGTATGGGACATTTGTACAATTCACATATGATAGAGGCGAGGGTGTCCCGATCTTTCGATGAGATGATAGCTATCGTTTTTGGTGGAGTAGACTTTGACGATCCGACTACGAACGTGCAAGGACGTCGCGCCTTAGCAATCGCTAAACCAACTCCGAGAGGTTATTGACCACGCCGGAGCACAATCAACCTGACCACGAGTGTCTATCTCCTGCAAGCAAACGAAGAACAAGCAAGAAACTAAGATTTGCAATCTGGATATTGCGAATATAAGATGAAAGCTTTATTGATCAAGGTGGGGTTCTGTGACGTCTTGGTCTGGTCGTTGAACACAAACGAAGTACGCGAAGTTGCAGCTATGGCGAACTTTTAATCTAAACAAAACCCAAAGTATAAACGGTGCCCTAAGGGCTGTATATATGGAGGAAGAGGAGGGGATTTCGTGGCCCTTGAAGGAGGGGTCCGAAACCAACCCTATCTCTTGTTTCCCCACACATACGGACTCTAAAAACAGCCTATACTCAAGTATTTCGAAATTACATGGGCCTGGCCCAATAATAAGGTGACGCAGCACCTATAATAGCCTCTGGACGAAATTTATGAAGTGACATCTTGTATATTTCGTCCAAGGCTTCCTGCACTCATTATGGTGGCTTCAAAGTCCTGAAATCTTCACTTGTAACTCCGTTCTTGTTCCCCTTGTGCATGCCATCATCTCCATGCTTGAACTTGCTCCAAGGTTCCTCTTTCTTGTCCAAGCTAGGCCCTTCATTTGTAAGCAAAACAAATGTATCCAATTTAGGCAGCATCATATTCTCATGAACTTTAGAATCATTACCAAGAAACGAAAGTACCTGATATTTTAATTGGCGTGCGCGAGCTCTAGTAATTGGTCCAGTATGTATAGAAGCAGGGGTTGTGGGTGTAACAATGGTATTGATGTCCTCATCATTTATATATTGAATGGGAGTACGAAATTAATGCTATATTTGCTTCCCATAATTTTGATGAGCGTGGAAAATTTCAAGCCGCGGTTAGTACTTTCAGTAGCTTTGCTTTAGTTTGGTGGAGTGAATACTGTCGGTTAAACCCTGATTATATACCTACTACTTGGGATGGTTTAAAACATGTCATGAGAGATAGATTCGTAGATGTTCATTATACTCATGGCATGATTAAAAAACTACAACATTTAAAACAAGGTAGTGACACCGTAACAAAATATTATGATGATTTACAAACTACCTTGTTGCACTCATTTTTAGAAGAAAGTGAAGAAGATTTTATGGATAGATTTTGGGGAGGATTAAACCGTGATATTCAAGAGATACTAATTCATGAAGAGTGTTATCCTATGGACCATTTGTTTCGTCTTGCTTGCAAAGCTGAACAGGAAATAAAACGACGTGTTGCCCACAAGGAGAACAGGCGCACGGTGCACATTCCAAGTGTTGATACAGATGTTTCTTCAACTACTAGGCGTACTATGACAACCACATCCGTTGTTGCGATGACTACATCATCTCCACCATGTGACACATCACCACCGAGAGTGCCTACATCATCTGAGTTGATCATAAGAGGTAATGACAAAGGTACATATTTTCCACTTTCACATGAGAATGATGCATGCCTAGTTAACTTGAATACATCATGTGTTGAGTTACCTATTGATTTGAATATTTTAGAGAATCGTGTTACTGTCATGAATGCATCATGTGATCAAAAGAACCAATGTTTAATCATTTTGATATGACCTCTAATATTGGTGATGATTCTGTGTCAAATGACTTATTGCATGTTTGCTTATTTAAGCATGTTGTAGCATGTAAATTTGATGCAAGTAAGGTTTATTCACCAATGTTGGGATGGTTTAATGATGAACATTGTCAATCTTTTGATATGAATAAGAGCTTCACTTATATGTGCAAACTGAGTTGCAATATTTTAATGCCTTCTACATCTTGTGATAATATTTTGGCTTTATTATATTTTATGAACTATGGAAGTTTCTCATGTATACATGTGTCATATGTGCAAAAATCAAAGGAAGTAAAAATGGGTGACATATACATATACAACATGTACACCTTGTCTCTTTTGTTAGCCACATTTCGGATTAAGCAACGCCGAGGACGGCTTTGTTTTCAAGAAGGGGAGGATGATGAGGACATGACTACCTTGGATACGACCAAAAATATTGCATACATGTATATTTGTGAGGTGATTTCTAATGCAAACTATGCAATAATTTATTTGTGTCATCCACGACAAAAATACTTCACAAACTTTTGTGCCATGTCTAATTGCAGGTGTATGGGACATTTGTACAATTCACATATGAAGATAAGGGAAAAAGAGAAGTTTAGGTGCTGTTCAAAAAGTCCTCTCACGTCACTTTTGGGCCAAGAGAAGATAGAGTCCAAGTCTCTCACGTTCTGGATTCAGATTCGGACTGCACAGACATACCTGACTCAAAACGCCAAGAACTTTTTCATACGGACTCCGAATTGGGTGATTCTTTTTTTGTTGGAAAGTAGATTTCGTGCTCTTTCCAACCCAATTGGATTCACCTTAAAATTCGTCCGGAGCGTTGAGTTACCAATGAAACAATCTGACGCTGCAGCAGAATCCGAGTCAAACTACAAGTTCAAAGGTGTTGCATCACCTCCACTTGGGCCCATTGGCCTTGTACGACCTAGGGTTAGTTTTAGGCTGCCTTGGGACGTTCTCCCACCTCCTTGGCCACCACCCCTTGCTCCTATATAAGTAGATCCATCTAGTAGCTTTTTGCTTGGGATTTGTTTAGTTAAAAGTTAGCCATTGCAACTTCGTGTACTTCGTTTGTGTCCAACGACCAGACCAAGACCGCTTTCGGATCCCCACCATTATCAATACTTCATCTATATTCGCAATATTCAGATTGCATTATCATATTCTTGCTTGTTCTTCGATTGCGTGCAGGAATAGACCTTCGTGGTCAGGCTGATCGTGCTTCCAGCATCGTCAGTAACCTCAGGAGATTGGTTTAGCGATTGCTAAGGCGCAACGTCGTGCACGTTTGTAGTCGGATCGTCAAAGTCGGCTCCACCAATTGATAGAGGAGGGGGTGTCCCGATCTTTCGATGAGATGATAGCTATCGTTTTTGGTGGAGTAGACTTTGACGATCCGACTACGAACGTGCGAGGACGTCACGCCTTAGCAATCGCTAAACCAACTCCGAGAGGTTATTGACCACGCCGGAGCACAATCAACCTGACCACGAGGGTCTATCTCCTGCAAGCAAACAAAGAACAAGCAAGAAACTAAGATTTGCAATCTGGATATTGCGAATATAAGATGAAAGCTTTATTGATCAAGGTGGGGTTCTGTGACGTCTTGGTCTGGTCGTTGAACACAAACGAAGTACGCGAAGTTGCAGCTATGGCGAACTTTTAATCTAAACAAAACCCAAAGTCTAAACGGTGCCCTAAGGGCTGTATATATGGAGGAAGAGGAGGGGATTTCGTGGCCCTTGAAGGAGGGGTCCGAAACCAACCCTATCTCTTGTTTCCCCACACATACGGACTCTAAAAACAGCCTATACTCAAGTATTTCGAAATTACATGGGCCTGGCCCAATAATAAGGTGACGCAGCACCTATAATAGCCTCTGGATGAAATTTATGAAGTGACATCTTGTATATTTCGTCCAAGGCTTCCTGCACTCATTATGGTCGCTTCAAAGTCCTGAAATCATCACTTGTAACTCCGTTCTTGTTCCCCTTGTGCATGCCATCATCTCCATGCTTGAACTTGCTCCAAGGTTCCTCTTTCTTGTCCAAGCTAGGCCCTTCATTTGTAAGCAAAACAAATGTATCCAATTGAGGCAGCATCATATTCTCATGAACTTTAGAATCATTACCAAGAAACGAAAGTACCTGATATTTTAATTGACGTGCGCGAGCTCTAGTAATTGGTCCAGTATGTATAGAAGCAGGGGCTGTGGGTGTAACAATGGTATTGATGTCCTCATCATCCTCCCCTTCTTGAAATGAAGTCGTCCTCGACGGAAGCTCATCTTCCTCACCCAAATAAGGCTTCAGATCTGCAATGTTAAAAGTGGGACTAACCCCAAAATCTGCAGGCAGCTCAAGTTTATATGCATTATCATTTATTTTCTCTAACACCTTAAAAGGACCATCAGCACGTGGCATTAGCTTTGATTTGCGCAAATCAGGAAATCTATCCTTACGCAAATGTAACCAAACAAGATCTCCAGGTGCAAACACAACATGTTTTCTACCCTTATCTCCAGCAAGTTTATATTTAGCATTCATACGCTCAATGTTCTCCTTAGTTAACTCATGCATTTTTAAGATCAATTCAGCACGTTTGTTTGGTAACCTTGGGAAGTGCACCTTTTGCACCGACCGAGTATCTTTTCTTGGCTATGTTGTTACTCCACAGGGAATTGAAGTTGATAAAGCCAAGATTGAAGCTATTGAGAGTTGGCCACAGCCCAAAACAGTCACTCAAGTGAGGAGTTTTCTTGGGCTCGCTGGTTTCTATAGGCGTTTTGTGAGAGATTTCAGCACCATTGCTGCACCTCTCAATGAGCTTACAAAGAAGGATGTGCCTTTTGTTTGGGGTACCTCACAGGAAGAAGCCTTCACGGTATTGAAAGATAAGTTGACACATGCTCCTTTGCTCCAACTTCCTGATTTTAATAAGACTTTTGAGCTTGAATGTGATGCTAGTGGAATTGGATTAGGAGGTGTTTTATTACAAGATGGCAAACCTGTTGCATACTTTTCTGAAAAATTGAGTGGGCCTAGTCTGAACTATTCTACTTATGATAAAGAATTATATGCTCTTGTTCGGACCTTAGAAACATGGCAACATTATTTATGGCCCAAAGAATTTGTTATACATTCTGATCATGAATCTTTGAAACACATTAAAAGTCAAGCAAAACTGAACCGTAGACATGCTAAATGGGTTGAATTTATTGAGACTTTCCCTTATGTCATTAAACACAAGAAGGGTAAAGAAAATGTTATTGCTGATGCATTGTCTCGTCGTTATACTATGCTTTCACAACTTGACTTTAAAATATTTGGTTTGGAGACCATCAAAGATCAATATGTGCATGATGCTGAATTTAAAGATGTATTGCAGAATTGTAAGGAAGGGAGACCATGGAACAAGTTCGTCGTTAACGATGGATTTGTGTTTCGTGCTAACAAGCTATGCATTCCAGCTAGCTCCGTTCGTCTTTTGTTGTTGCAGGAGGCGCATGGAGGAGGATTAATGGGACACTTTGGCATGAAGAAGACGGAGGATATACTTGCTACACATTTCTTTTGGCCAAAGATGAGACGGGATGTTGAGCGTTTTGTTGCTCGCTGCACTACATGTCAAAAAGCTAAGTCACGACTCAATCCTCATGGTTTATATATGCCTTTGCCTGTACCTAGTGTTCCTTGGGAGGATATATCTATGGACTTTGTTTTAGGTTTACCTCGAACAAAGAAGGGGAGGGATAGCATATTTGTTGTCGTGGATAGGTTCTCGAAAATGGCACACTTTATACCATGTCATAAAAGCGATGATGCTGTTAATGTTGCTGATTTGTTCTTTCGTGAAATTATACGCTTGCATGGTGTGCCAAATACTATTGTTTCAGATCGTGATACAAAATTTTTAGCCACTTTTGGAGATGTTTATGGCCTAAGTTGGGGACTAAACTGCTTTTTTGATAGAGGCGAGGGTGTCCCGATCTTTCGATGAGATGATAGCTATCGTTTTTGGTGGAGTAGACTTTGACGATCCGACTACGAACGTGCGAGGACGTCGCGCCCTAGCAATCGCTAAACCAACTCCGAGAGGTTATTGACCACGCCGGAGCACAATCAACCTGACCACGAGGGTCTATCTCCTGCAAGCAAACGAAGAACAAGCAAGAAACTAAGATTTGCAATCTGGATATTGCGAATATAAGATGAAAGCTTTATTGATCAAGGTGGGGTTCTGTGACGTCTTGGTCTGGTCGTTGAACACAAACGAAGTACGCGAAGTTGCAGCTATGGCGAACTTTTAATCTAAACAAAACCCAAAGTCTAAACGGTGCCCTAAGGGCTGTATATATGGAGGAAGAGGAGGGGATTTCGTGGCCCTTGAAGGAGGGGTCCGAAACCAACCCTATCTCTTGTTTCCCCACACATACAGACTCTAAAAACAGCCTATACTCAAGTATTTTGAAATTACATGGGCCTGGCCCAATAATAAGGTGACGCAGCACCTATAATAGCCTCTGGACGAAATTTATGAAGTGACATCTTGTATATTTCGTCCAAGGCTTCCTGCACTCATTATGGTGGCTTCAAAGTCCTGAAATCATCACTTGTAACTCCGTTCTTGTTCCCCTTGTGCATGCCATCATCTCCATGCTTGAACTTGCTCCAAGGTTCCTCTTTCTTGTCCAAGCTAGGCCCTTCATTTGTAAGCAAAACAAATGTATCCAATTTAGGCAGCATCATATTCTCATGAACTTTAGAATCATTACCAAGAAACGAAAGTACCTGATATTTTAATTGACGTGCGCGAGCTCTAGTAATTGGTCCAGTATGTATAGAAGCAGGGCCTGTGGGTGTAACAATGGTATTGATGTCCTCATCATTATCTTTCAATACCGTGAAGGCTTCTTCCTGTGAGGTACCCCAAACAAAAGGCACATCCTTCTTTGTAAGCTCATTGAGAGGTGCAGCAATGGTGCTGAAATCTCTCACAAAACGCCTATAGAAACCAGCGAGTCCAAGAAAACTCCTCACTTGAGTGACCGTTTTGGGCTGTGGCCAACTCTCAATAGCTTCAATCTTGGCTTTATCAACTTCAATTCCCTGTGGAGTAACAACATAGCCAAGAAAAGATACTCGGTCGGTGCAAAAGGTGCACTTCCCAAGGTTACCAAACAAACGTGCATCACGTAAAGCAATAAAAACAGCACGTAAATGTTCCAAATGTTCCTCCAAAGATCTGCTATAAATCAGTATATCATCAAAATAGACTACCACAAATCGTCCAATGAAAGCACGTAAAACTTCGTTCATTAATCTCATGAAAGTACTAGGTGCATTAGTTAACCCAAAAGGCATGACTAACCACTCATATAATCCAAACTTTGTTTTAAATGCTGTTTTCCATTCATCCCCCAATTTCATACGAATTTGATGGTATCCACTACGCAAATCAACTTTGGAGAATATTGTAGAGCCACTCAATTCATCAAGCATATCATCTAGTCTAGGAATAGGATGACGATAAAGAATAGTAATATTATTAATGCCTCTACAATCAACACACATACGCGATGTACCATCCTTTTTCGGCACTAGAATAATAGGAACAGCACAAGGACTAAGGGATTCGCGTATATAACCTTTGTCGAGCAACTCCTGTACTTGACGCATAATCTCCTTCGTCTCCTCTGGATTGGTACGGTATGGCGCACGGTTTGGCAACGAAGCACCGGGAATTAAGTCAATCTGATGCTCAATCCCGCGAATAGGTGGTAATCCCGGTGGCACGTCTTGTGGAAAGACGTCAGCGAACTCCTGCAAAATGTTAGTGACCGCAGGAGGCAAAGAGGAAGGCAAGTCCTCGAATGAAAATAACGCCTCTTTGCACACAAAAGCATAGCAAACAGAATTGCTGAAATCTAGATCATCAATATCAGATTTGGTGGCAAGTAAGCATGCACTTTTCAATTTAATTTCAGAAGCAACACTAGATGGTTTATTATTAGGCTTCATTTGTTGCTCAAATTCTTTTGCCACAATCTGATTTTCACTCTTATTTTTCTCCTGTTTTGCTTTACTAGCTCTATTAATATCATCTTTCAAAATAGAATCAGGAGTCATAGGAAGCAAAGTAATATGTTTATCCTTATGAACAAGAGTATACTGATTGTTTCTACCATGGTGTATAGAATTTTTATCAAATTGCCATGGTCTGCCAAGTAATAATGAACATGCTTGCATGGGTACCACATCACAATCAACATAATCAGCATATGTAGAGATACTAAAATGCACACGAACAGTACGTGTTACCTTAACCTTGCCGCTGTTGTTGAACCATTGGATATAGTAAGGATGTGGATGTGGTCTTGTGGTGAGAGATAGCTTCTCCACCATCTCCATGCTAGCCAAGTTGTTGCAGCTCCCTCCATCTATGATGACGCGAACAGAACGTTCCTTCACAACTCCCTTTGTATGGAACAAATTATGCCTCTGATTTTGCTCAGCTTGTGTGACCTGCACACTCAAAACACGTTGAGCAACTAAACATTCATACCTGTCAGCGTCTTCAGGAGCCATGTATTGCGTCTCATGATCAGAATCATCTCCACCGTGTTCTTCACTTGTAATAAGAGCCAAAGTTTCCTCATCATAGTCACTAGCGGACTCATACCCACCATCCTCAGTAGCAATCATAACACGCGGAGATTGGCATTCTCTCGCATAATGACCTCTTCCCTTACAACGACGACAAATAATATCATGTGTGTGCCCTGTTGATGCCATAGATGAAGAAGAGCTCTGGGCAGGCCCAGAAGGTGTACTCTTGGCAGATGGTGGTGGTGGTGCCTGTTTTCTTGTATCTCGGTTGGAATTGGCGGCTGAAGTCAGTGGTGCCGCAGTAGGACGTGTGGGAGTAGAGGAGGCACGCGGTGTCCATGATGAAGATCGACCTGCAGAAAAATTAGTTCGCGCCAATGCCTGTCGATCCTGCACTTCACGTTCAGCTTTACAAGCAAGATGGAATAAACGAGTGATATTATTATACTCCTTATACTCTAGAATGGTCTGATTCTCTCTATTTAATCCACCCATGAAACGTGCAAGCATAGCTTCATTCTCCTCAACAATACCACATCTAATCATGCCAGTTTGTAATTCCTGATAATATTCTTCTACAGAATTTTTTCCTTGTCTTAAGCGCTGCAATTTTTGAAGTAATTCACGTTGATAATATGGTGGAACCCAACGAGTACGCATAGCAGTTTTCAAAGCAGCCCACGTAGCTGGAATAGGATATAATCTACAATGTTCAGACCACCATACACATGCAAAACTAGTGAAAGCACAAACAGCAGCAGCAACACGTCGTTCCTCGGGATATTGTAAACATGTAAAACGTTGTTCAGTTTCTAACTCCCAAGTAAGATATATATCAGGAACATATCTACCCTCGAATGGTGGAATATTCAATTTTAATTTAGGAAGATGGTCATGATCTCGTACCTGAAGTGGTGGTGCAGACCTACCATTGCGATTATTTGCATGTGGACGACCTGGTGCTGGTGGTTGCACGTAGTTATGATTTTGATCAACCTCATCCTCATAATCGCCCGCGTAATCATCCTCCTCCTCGGCACCAGCAGCAGCAAGAGCAGGAGCCAAAGAAGCATTTGGAACTATTTTTCTTCTGCGGGTAGCACGAAAATTGGGGAATCCGACTTGTTCACGACTCGTAGTATCGCGTGATCTGGAACTCTAAAATAAAGGAATAAATACTGGACTCGGACTAGGACTGGTGGCAGAGATGAATATGGTGGAACTCGGACTGGTGATGGTATATGACGGTAGTATATGTGGGCTCGGATTGGTGGTGGTATATGGACTCGGATCGGTGGTGGTATATGGTAGGGGCGATGATGATGGTGCGGCGGCGGCGTGACAACTTGTGAACAGAACTCGAAACTCTAAAGAACTAGACGCTAAGACCAGCAACTTGACACGACGATGCAACCGCAAATTCAACAAAGCAAAAACCCTAAAAAGATTATGCAAAGGCTCAGATTGGTTCGGATATGATGAACTAACCCTAAATTTTTTTTTTTTGGCTTTTTCCTGGACTGTAGGTATGAAGAACAGACTCGATCTAAACTATGAAAAACTGTAAATCTCACCGAGCAACCTGGGAATCTGATACCACTTGATAGAGGCGAGGGTGTCCCGATCTTTCGATGAGATGGTAACTATCGATTTGGTGGAGCCGACTTTGACGATCCGACTACGAACGTGCGAGGACGTCGCGCCTTAGCAATCGCTAAACCAACTCCGAGAGGTTATTGACCACGCCGGAGCACAATCAACCTGACCCCGAGGGTCTATCTCCTGCAAGCAAACGAAGAACAAGCAAGAAACTAAGATTTGCAATCTGGATATTGCGAATATAAGATGAAAGCTTTATTGATCGAGGTGGGGTTCTATGACGTCTTGGTCTGGTTGTTGAACACAAACGAAGTACGCGAAGTTGCAGCTATGGCGAACTTTTAATCTAAACAAAACCCAAAGTCTAAACGGTGCCCTAAGGGCTGTATATATGGAGGAAGAGGAGGGGATTTCGTGGCCCTTGAAGGAGGGGTCCGAAACCAACCCTATCTCTTGTTTCCCCACACATACGGACTCTAAAAACAGCCTATACTCAAGTATTTCGAAATTACATGGGCCTGGCCCAATAATAAGGTGACACAGCACCTATAATAGCCTCTGGACTAAATTTATGAAGTGACATCTTGTATATTTCGTCCAAGGCTTCCTGCACTCATTATGGTGGCTTCAAAGTCCTGAAATCATCACTTGTAACTTCGTTCTTGTTCCCCTTGTGCATGCCATCATCTCCATGCTTGAACTTGCTCCAAGGTTCCTCTTTCTTGTCCAAGCTAGGCCCTTCATTTGTAAGCAAAACAAATGTATCCAATTTAGGCAGCATCATATTCTCATGAACTTTAGAATCATTACCAAGAAACGAAAGTACCTGATATTTTAATTGGAGTGCGCGAGCTCTAGTAATTGGTCCAGTATGTATAGAAGCAGGGGTTGTGGGTGTAACAATGGTATTGATGTCCTCATCAACGCTCCCGACCGGGGGCTGGACGAGACGCCCAACGGCTGGGTCGTGCACTTTGATGGTGCCTTTGCGCGGCGGGACGCGGGGGCTGGAGTCGTACTCATCTCACCAACCAAGGACAGGCTCTACTATGTCGTGCAGCTTTGCTTCCAGCATGGCGAGAAGGTCTCCAACAACATCGCGGAATACGAGGGCTTGATCACCGGCCTCAGGGCCACGGCCGCCCTGGGGGTCAAACACCTCACCATCAAGGGCGACTCCCAGCTCCTCGTCAACTTTTCCAACAAGGAGTACAAACCAAAGGACGAGCACAAGGAGGCATACCTGGAAGAGGTACATAAAATTGAAAAGCGCTTCCTGGGCTTGGAATTGCACCATGTCTCGTGCGGCACGAACAAGGAAGCAGACGACATCGCCAAGAGGGCATCTCGCCGCGAGCCCCAGAAGCCTGGCGTCTTCGAGGAAAGGCTCTTCAAGCCGTCGGCGGCGCCCCCGGCCGCAAGCCCAGCGCTTCTCCGAGAAGAGCCGCCACTGGCCCCATCCTCGGGCTCCCTAGCCTGTGGTCCAACCTCGGGAGCCCGCCTACTCCTGGCATTCGAAGCTCAAGCAGGCTGCTGGGCCGAGGAGTTCAAGGCGTACTTACTCCGCGGCACCTTACCAGAGAAGGAGGACACAGAACACGTGGCTAGCCAGGCCACTGCTTATTGCTTGCAGGACAGCGAGCTGTACCGAAGGCGCCCCAACGACGTCTCACTGCGGTGCATATCCGAGGAGCAGGGACGCGAACTGTTGGCTGACATCCATGGTGGAGATTGCGGACACCACTCCTCATCGCGCACACTCGTGGGCAAGGTGTTCCGCAGCGGGTTCTACTGGCCTACGACGCTCCACGACACCACCGAGCTGGTACAATCCTGTGAGGCATGCCAGTTCCACGCCAAGCAGATTCATCAGCCCGCACAAGGTCTCCAAACCATCCCGCTCTCGTGGCCCTTTGCAGTCTGGGGGCTGGATATCCTAGGCCCCTTTCCTCGGGCGGCCGGCGGTTACCGCTATATCTACATCACCATCGATAAGTTCACCAAGTGGGCCGAGGTGGCGCCTGTGCGCACCATCCCCGCCAGCTCAGCCGTCAAGTTCATCAAGGGCCTCATGATCCGTTTTGGTGTCCCCAACCATATCATTACTAACAATGGCTCCCAATTCACAAGCAACCTCTTCAGGACATATTGTGCTAACCTTGGAGCCCAGATATGCTATGCTTCGGTGGCGCACCTGCGGAGCAACGGCTAGGCTGAGCACGCCAACGCGGAGGTCCTGAGGGGCCTCAAGACAAGGAGCTTCAAGAAGAAGCTTGAGGCCTGTGGCAGGGGTTGGCTCGGTGAGCTTCAGTCCGTGTTGTGGTCCATCCGCACCACCACGACTAAGCCCACCGGCGAGACCCCGTTCTTCCTCGTCTACGGGGCTGAGGCGGTCCTCCCGCACGAGGTCAAGCATCGCTCCCCGCGAGTCTTGGCATTCGATGAGGCACGCCAGGATGCCTTGTGGGGAACAGATCTCGTGCTCGGGGAGGAGGCCCGTCACCAAGCCTCGCTCTGCGTCGCGAGGTACCAGCAGGCACTGCGGTGCTACCATTGCCGCAACATCCGCCCCCGGACTCTCGAAGTCGGAGACCTCGTCCTGAGGCGGATCCTCTCCAGGGAGGGTCTTCACAAGCTCTCGCCCATGTGGGAGGGCCCGTTCAGGGTCGCCCATGTCTCCAGGCCCGACGCCGCACGCCTGGAGACGCAGGACGGGGTCCCCATCCAGAATGCTTGGAAAATCCAGCATCTTTGCAAATTCTACCCGTGACACTCTCACGTAATAATGAGTGGGGTTGTACACACCCCGGAGTCTCCCTGTGCGCCACCCCTCGGCCCCACGAGGCTCCCGCCCACGCCCAAGTGGAAGCCACATGCTCCGCGCTGGCGGACGACACGGTCAAACAGCGACTATGCCCACGCCAAGTGGAGGCCCTGATGAGGACATCAATACCATTGTTACACCCACAGCCCCTGCTGCTATACATACTGGACCAATTACTAGAGCTCGCGCACGCCAATTAAATTATCAGGTACTTTCGTTTCTTGGTAATGATTCTAATGTTCATGAGAATATGATGCTGCCTAAATTGGATACATTTGTTTTGCTTACAAATGAAGGGCCTAGCTTGGACAAGAAAGAGGAACCTTGGAGCAAGTTCAAGCATGGAGATGATGGCATGCGTAAGGGGAACAAGAACGGAGTTACAAGTGATGATTTCAGGACTTTGAAGCCACCATAATGAGTGCAGGAAGCATTGGACGAAATATACAAGATGCCACTTCATAAATTTCGTCCAGAGGCTATTATAGGTGCTGCGTCACCTTATTAATGGGCCAGGCCCCTGTAATTTCGAAATACTTGAGTATAGGCTGTTTTTAGAGTCCGTATGTGTGGGGAAACAAAAGATAGGGTTGGTTTCGGACCCCTCCTTCAAGGGCCACAAAATCCTCCCCCTCATCCTCCATATATACAGCCCTTAGGGCACCGTTTAGACTTTGGGTTTTGTTTAGATTAAAAGTTCGCCATAGCTGCAACTTCGCGTACTTCGTTTGTGTTCAACGACCAGACAAAGGCGTCACAGAACCCCACCTTCATTAATAAAGTTTTTCTCTTATATTCGCAATATCCAGATTGCAATCTCAGTTTCTTGCTTGTTCTTCGTTTGTTCGCAGGAAACAGACCCTCGTGGTCAGGTTGATCGTGCTCCGGCGTGGTCAATAACCCCTTGGAAGTTGGTATAGCGATTGCTAAGGCGCGACGTCTTGCACGTTCGTAGTCGGATCGTCAAGGTCGACTCCCACAGAAAACGATAGCCACCATCTCATCGAAACATCGGGACACCTTCGCCTCTATCAAGTGGTATCAGATTTCCAGGTTGCTCGGTGAGATTTTACAGTTTTTCGTAGTTTAGGTCGAGTCTGTTTTTCATACCTACAGTCCACGAAAAAGCCAAAAAAAATTTAGGGTTAGTTCATCATATCCGAACCAATCTGAGCCTTTGCATAATCTTTTTAGGGTTTTTGTTTTGTTGAATTTGCGGTTGCATCGTCGTGTCTAGTTGCTGGTCTTAGCGTCTAGTCCTTTAGAGTTTTGAGTTTTGTCACAGTTTGTTACGCCGCCGCCGCACCATCTTCATCACTGCTGCCATATACCACCACCGCTGCCATATACCACCACCGCTACCATATCCTACCACCGCTGCCATATACCATCACTGCTGCCATATTCTACCACCATATATCCACCACCAATCCGAGTTCTTTTCATATTAGGTTTGTTTTTGAGACCCATCTATTTTCCGATTTCGTGTTTCCTTGCCTGAGTAGGATTCGGAAAAAAAAAGTCTGGAGACCCCCGGGCAGTTTTTAGGCCAAAATTTTGGCAGTCAAAAATATTTTTCCCTATCCTATTTTTAGGTCCCAGGGAGCGTTTTGAGACACTCGCCATCATAGTGATTTTTTGTCGCACTTTTTCGTCGTCGCTGCCCTGATTTACGAAAAAAAAATGTCAAATTTTTTTTTGTACCAATCCTGTTAGTTTGACTTGGGAAGAGTTTTGAGACACTCGCCATTATAGTGATTTTTTGCAAAAAAAAAAGGAGCGCAAAAAAAAAGCGATTTTTTTTAGAGTGTGCTCTTCCGTTGTTTACGTGCCGCGCCGTGATTTTGTTAGTGTTCTAGGCTCGCGTCTCTAGTACGGTCTAGCATAGGACCAGCACAGTACCATCGTTGAGCGTTTATTCAACTTTGCATCTCTGAATTGATTATTGCTGACATTTTTGCTACCATATCATAAGCCTTCCCAGCTCCACATACATCTACGTCGTGCATTTGACACCACCTGGCAATCGCTCTGTCCAATCTTTGAGAGTTTTGACTACAACGGTGGCCGATCACCACCTGCTGCTGGGTAAGAACTGGTAAGCATTTGAGTTTCGCTTGACGGATTTGTGATACACCACCACCACCACTTCCTAGTAGTCTGTAGGATCATATTCTTGTGTGTTTCTATTGCTGCTAACCATGGCAGGATCACAAGCCGATGAGACTGATTGGGAGAACATGACGAACAAACAGCTACATGATAAATTTCAGCAAATGATGAGTGGACAGGTGCAAGATGTGCTAAACAGATTTGAAGAGGCCATGGAGAAGATAGATGGAATTAAGAAGACGTTCGAAACAAAGCTCGATAACAAGTTTAATGAATTGCTCGCGCGTCTTCCACAACCACCGCCGGCTGCACCTGTCGCACCTCTACAACAACAACGTCCCCTTCCAAATCAAGTGGGACGAGCACAGCGCGTTCCCCTTGAGCCTGGTCAAACTTCTGGTGCCGCTGCACCTACTGTTGATGCTTCTATGGCTCCTGCTGTCGCTGAGGAGGATGATTATGCGGGCGATTACGAGGATGAGGTTGATCAAAATCAGAACTACGTACCAGCACCAGGTCGCCCACATGCCAATAATCGCAATGCTAGGGCTGCATTACCAGCTCAGGTACGAGATCACGACCATCTTCCTAAACTGAAATTGAATATTCCACCATTTGAGGGTAGATATGTTCCTGATATATATCTTACTTGGGAGTTAGAAACTGAACAACGTTTTACATGTTTACAATATCCCGAGGAGAGACGTGTTGCTGCTGCTGTTTGTGCTTTTACTAGTTTTGCATGTGTATGGTGGTCTGAACATTGTAGATTATATCCTATTCCAGCTACTTGGGCTGCTTTGAAAACTGCTATGCGTACTCGTTGGGTTCCACCATATTATCAACGTGAATTACTTCAAAAATTGCAGCGCTTAAGACAAGGAAAAAATTCTGTAGAAGAATATTATCAAGAATTACAAACTGGCATGATTAGATGTGTTATTGTTGAGGAGAATGAAGCTATGCTTGCACGTTTCATGGGTGGATTAAATAGAGAGATTCAGACCATTCTAGAGTATAAGGAGTATAATAATATCACTCGTTTATTCCATCTTGCTTGTAAAGCTGAACGTGAAGTGCAGGATCGACAGGCATTGGCGCGAACTAATTTTTCTGCAGGTCGATCTTCATCATGGACACCGCGTGCCTCCTCTACTCCCACACGTCCTACTGCAGCACCACTGACTTCAGCCGCCAATTCCAACCGAGATACAAGAAAACAGGCACCACCACCATCATCTGCCAAGAGTACACCTTCTGGGCCTGCCCAGAGCTCTTCTTCATCAATGGCATCAACAGGGCACACACATGATATTATTTGTCGTCGTTGTAAGGGAAGAGGTCATTATGCGAGAGAATGCCAATCTCCGCGTGTTATGATTCTACTGAGGATGGTGGGTATGAGTCCGCTAGTGATAGAGGTGAGGGTGTCCCGATCTTTCGATGAGATGATAGCTATCGATTTGGTGGAGTCGACTTTGACGATCCGACTACAAACATGCACGATGTTGCGCCTTAGCAATCGCTAAACCAATCTCCCGAGGTTACTGACGATGCTGAAAGCACGATCAGCCTGACCACGAAGGTCTATTCCTGCACGCAATCGAAGAACAAGCAAGAATATGATAATGCAATCTGAATATTGCGAATATAGATGAAGTATTGATAAAGGTGGGGATCCGAAAGCGGTCTTGGTCTGGTCGTTGGACACAAACGAAGTACACGAAGTTGCAATGGCTAACTTTTAACTAAACAAATCCCCCAGCAAAAAGCTACTAGATGGATCTACTTATATAGGAGCAAGGGGTGGCGGCCAAGGAGGTGGGAGGACGTCCCAAGGAAGCCTAAAACTAACCCTAGGTCGTACAAGGCCAATGGGCCCAAGTGGAGGTGATGCAACACCTTTCGACTTGTAGTTTGACTCGGATTCTGCTACAGCGTCAGATTGTTTCAACGACAACTCAACGCTCCGGATGAATTTGAAGGTAAAACCAATTGGGTTAGAAAGAGCACGAAATCTACTTTCCAACAAAAAAAGAATCACCCAATTCGGAGTTCGTATGAAATAGTTCTTGGCGTTTTGAGTCAGGTATGTCTGTGCAGTCCGAATTTGAATCCAGAACATGAGAGACTTGGACTCTATCTTCTCTTGGCCCAAAAGTGACGTGAGAGGACTTTTTGAACAGCACATAAACTTCTCTTTTTCCCTTATGTTCATATGTGGATTGTACAAATGTCCCATACACCTGCAATTAGACATGGCATAAAAGTTTGTGAAGTATTTTTGTCTTGGATGACATAAATAAATTATTGCATAGTTTGCATTAGAAATCACCTCACAAATATACATGTCTGCAATATTTTTGGTCGTATCCAAGGTAATCATGTCCTCATCAGCTAGTGACTATGATGAGGAGACTTTGGCTCTTATTACAAGTGAAGAACACGGTGAAGATGATTCTGATCATGAGACGCAATACATGGCTCCTGAAGACGCTGACAGGTATGAATGTTTAGTTGCTCAACGTGTTTTGAGTGTGCAGGTCACACAAGCTGAGCAAAATCAGAGACATAATTTGTTCCATACAAAGGGAGTTGTGAAGGAACGTTCTGTTCGCGTCATCATAGATGGAGGGAGCTGCAACAACTTGGCTAGCATGGAGATGGTGGAGAAGCTATCTCTCACCACAAGACCACATCCACATCCTTACTATATCCAATGGTTCAACAACAGCGGCAAGGTTAAGGTAACACGTACTGTTTGTGTGCATTTTAGTATCTCTACATATGCTGATTATGTTGATTGTCATGTGGTACCCATGCAAGCATGTTCCTTATTACTTGGTAGACCATGGCAATTTGATAAAAATTCTGTACACCATGGTAGAAACAATCAGTATACTCTTGTTCATAAGGATAAACATATTACTTTGCTTCCTATGACTCCTGATTCTATTTTGAAAGATGATATTTATAGAGCTAGTAAAGCAAAACAGGAGAAAAATAAGAGTGAAAATCAGATTGTGGCAAAAGAATTTGAGCAACAAATGAAGCCTAATAATAAACCATCTAGTGTTGCTTCTGAAATTAAATTGAAAAGTGCATGTTTACTTGCCACCAAATCTGATATTGATGACCTAGATTTCAGCAAATCTGTTTGCTATGCTTTTGTGTGCAAAGAGGCATTATTTTCATTCGAGGACGTGCCTTCCTCTTTGCCTCCTGCTGTCACTAACATTTTGCAGGAGTTCGCTGATGTCTTTCCATAAGACGTGCCACCGGGATTACCACCTATTCGCGGGATTGAGCATCAGATTGACTTAATTCCCGGTGCTTCACTGCCAAACCTTGCGCCATACCGTACCAATCCAGAGGAGACGAAGGAGATTATGCGTCAAGTACAGGAGCTGCTCGACAAAGGTTATATACGCGAATCTCTTAGTCCTTGTGCTGTTCCTATTATACTATTGTAGAGGCATTAATAATATTACTATTCGCTATCATCATCCTATTCCTAGGCTAGATGATATGCTTGATGAATTGAGTGGCTCTACAATATTCTCCAAAGTTGATTTGCGTAGTGGATACCATCAAATTCGTATGAAATTGGGAGATGAATGGAAAACAGCATTTAAAACTAAGTTTGGTTTATATGAATGGTTAGTCATGCCTTGTGGGTTAACTAATGCACCTAGTACTTTCATGAGATTAATGAACGAAGTTTTACGTGCTTTCATCGGACGATTTGTGGTAGTTTACTTTGATGATATATTGATTTATAACAGATCTTTGGAGGAACATTTGGAACATTTACGTGCTGTTTTTATTGCTCTACGTGATGCACGTTTGTTTGGTAACCTTGGGAAGTGCACCTTTTGCACCGACCGAGTATCTTTTCTTGGCTATGTTGTTACTCCACAGGGAATTGAAGTTGATAAAGCCAAGATTGAAGCTATTGAGAGTTGGCCGCAGCCCAAAACGGTCACACAAGTGAGGAGTTTCCTTGGCCTCGCTGGTTTCTATAGGCGTTTTGTGAGAGATTTTAGCACCATTGCTGCACCTCTCAATGAGCTTACAAGGAAGGATGTGCCTTTTGTTTGGGATACCGCACAGGAAGAAGCCTTCACGGTATTGAAAGATAAGTTGACACATGCTCCTTTACTCCAACTTCCTGATTTCAATAAGACTTTTGAGCTTGAATGTGATGCTAGTGGAATTGGATTAGGAGGTGTGTTATTACAAGATGGCAAACCTGTTGCATACTTTTCTAAAAAATTGAGTGGGCCTAGTCTGAACTATTCTACTTATGATAAAGAATTATATGCTCTTGTTCGGACCTTAGAAACATGGCAACATTATTTATGGCCCAAAGAATTTGTTATACATTCTGATCATGAATCTTTGAAACACATTAAAAGTCAAGCAAAACTGAACCGTAGACATGCTAAATGGGTTGAATTCATTGAGACTTTCCCTTATGTCATTAAACACAAGAAGGGTAAAGAAAATGTTATTGCTGATGCATTGTCTCGTCGTTATACTATGCTTTCACAACTTGACTTTAAAATATTTGGTTTGGAGACCATCAAAGATCAATATGTGCATGATCCTGAATTTAAAGATGTATTGCAGAATTGTAAAGAATGGAGAACATGGAATAAGTTCGTCGTTAACAATGGATTTGTGTTTCGTGCTAACAAGCTATGCATTCCAGCTAGCTCCGTTCGTCTTTTGTTGTTGCAGGAGGCGCATGGAGGAGGATTAATGGGACACTTTGGCGTAAAGAAGACGGAGGATGTACTTGCTACACATTTCTTTTGGCCAAAGATGAGACGGGATGTTGAGCGCTTTGTTGCTCGCTGCACTACATGTCAAAAAGCTAAGTCACGACTCAATCCTCATGGTTTATATATGCCTTTTCCTGTACCTAGTGTTCCATGGGAGGATATATCTATGGACTTTGTTTTGGGTTTACCTCGAACAAAGAAGGGGAGGGATAGCATATTTGTTGTCATGGATAGGTTCTCGAAAATGGCACACTTTATACCATGTCATAAAAGCGATGATGCTGCTAATGTTGCTGATTTGTTCTTTCGTGAAATTATTCGCTTGCATGGTGTGCCAAATACCATTGTTTCAGATCGTGATACCAAATTTCTTAGCCACTTATGGAGATGTTTATGGGCTAAGTTGGGGACTAAACTGCTTTTTAGTACTACTTGTCACCCCGAAACTGATGGACAAACTGAAGTAGTCAATAGAACTTTGTCCACTATGCTTAGGGCTGTTTTGAAGAATAACAAGAAAATGTGGGAAGAATGCTTGCCTCATATTGTATTTGCTTATAATCGTTCATTGCATTCTACTACTAAGATGTGCCCTTTTAAAATTGTATATGGTTTCCTACCTCGTGCACCTATTGATTTGTTGCCTCTTCCATCTTCGGAGAAGGTTAATTTTGATGCTAAACAACGTGCTGAATTGATCTTAAAAATGCATTGTTAACTAAGGAGAACATTGAGCGTATGAATGCTAAATATAAACTTGCTGGAGATAAGGGTAGAAAACATGTTGTGTTTGCACCTGGAGATCTTGTTTGGTTACATTTGCGTAAGGATAGATTTCCTGATTTGCGCAAATCAAAGCTAATGCCACATGCTGATGGTCCTTTTAAGGTGTTAGAGAAAATAAATGATAATGCATATAAACTTGAGCTGCCTGCAGATTTTGGGGTTAGTCCCACTTTTAACATTGCAGATTTGAAGCCTTATTTGGGTGAGGAAGATGAGCTTCCGTCGAGGACGACTTCATTTCAAGAAGGGGAGGATGATGAGGACATCAATACCATTGTTACACCCATAGCCCCTGCTGCTATACATACTGGACCAATTACTAGAGCTCGCGCACGCCAATTAAATTATCAGGTACTTTCGTTTCTTGGTAATGATTCTAATGTTCATGAGAATATGATGCTGCCTAAATTGGATACATTTGTTTTGCTTACAAATGAAGGGCCTAGCTTGGACAAGAAAGAGGAACCTTGGAGCAAGTTCAAGCATGGAGATGATGGCATGCGCAAGGGGAACAAGAACGGAGTTACAAGTGATGATTTCAGGACTTTGAAGCCACCATAATGAGTGCAGGAAGCATTGGACGAAATATACAAGATGCCACTTCATAAATTTCGTCCAGAGGCTATTATAGGTGCTGCGTCACCTTATTAATGGGCCAGGCCCCTGTAATTTCGAAATACTTGAGTATAGGCTGTTTTTAGAGTCCGTATGTGTGGGGAAACAAGAGATAGGGTTGGTTTCGGACCCCTCCTTCAAGGGCCACGAAATCTTCCCCCTCTTCCTCCATATATACAGCCCTTAGGGCACCGTTTAGACTTTGGGTTTTGTTTAGATTAAAAGTTCGCCATAGCTGCAACTTCGCGTACTTCGTTTGTGTTCAACGACCAGACAAAGGCGTCACAGAACCCCACCTTCATTAATAAAGCTTTGCTCTTATATTCGCAATATCCAGATTGCAATCTCAGTTTCTTGCTTGTTCTTCGTTTGCTCGCAGGAAACATACCCTCGTGGTCAGGTTGATCGTGCTCCGGCGTGGTCAATAACCCCTTGGAAGTTGGTATAGTGATTGCTAAGGCACGACGTCTCGCACGTTCGTAGTCGGATCGTCAAGGTCGACTCCCACAGAAAACGATAGCCACCATCTCATCGAAACATCGGGACACCTTCGCCTCTATTAGGCCCCGTGCTCCGCGCTGGTGGGAAGACTAGCATAGGCGCCGGACGCGGCTTTTTCTTTTCCTTGCTCTTGTAACCAATTTGCCACTTTTTGGAATGAAGTTTGAAGTTCACGCATCTTTATTTGAAAAGGGGTGGGACTTTCTTTTTCCTCCTTGCAGTGTTTTTTCCTCCTCGAATCTCGTTTTTAGAGGAAGTAGCGGTTGCCCGTTGCTCCCTCCCGCGCATCCCGCGAGCGAGGGCTGGGCACGGTGTTACGCTGGGGCTAGCCCCGGCGATGTTGGAGTCCCAGGCCACAACGGCTGCGGGTCTGCCCGCACGCACACCTCGCCAAGGACTTGGCATCCGAATCCTCGCGCGATGCTCTCGAGCGAGCCAATGGGCACGTATCGCTTTCGGCCCCTGGCCTTAGGAGCGTTTATCTCCTGGCCTTGCCGGGCATCGCGACCCGGCATACCAGTGACGATCGCCCCTCGCTCAGGGGCTCTGGACGCAAGATGGGCACCAAGGAAGGGTGGCTGGAGAAAAAGCAGCCACAGTCTGGCTCATTATTGAGGAATCCTGCGTCAAGTGCTTTTTACATCTCCGCGAGGTCTGATGCCTGGCGGAGGCACCTTCGGAGGCCCTGCAATCTTGCGAGTCCCCAGGGACCTTGCGGGCCGTGAGCCCCTCGAGACCCCGGAGCGATCCGGTCCATAAGGAGGGAGCCTCCTCGGGACCCTAGGGGTGTACCTAGGATCAAGGCTCCGGAGGAGCGCGCCCCCATGACGCAGCAACCCGCCAAGGGTCACAAGCGCATCAAGCTAAGTTACCCTAATCGCGCCAGGTAGGAACCTTTCAATTAGTAACAATGTAAATGCTACAATATGAACGGGAAACACTGATATAAAGGCGCAAGCGCCGCAGTTCATTACACGCCCCCGCGGGGCTCTTCATGGTTCTTAATGCAGGAAATAAAAAAACAAAGAAGCGACCTCCCGAAGACCGCTGCTCCTGAGGCCTGGCTCCGGCGCCACCCATGCTCAGTCGGAATCCTCCTCCTCCTTGATGGGGGCATGGCAGTGTGGGGGCTTGATGTCCTCCTGGGCAGGGGCACGGTGGCGTGGTGGCTCGCCGACTTCCTTGGTCCAGGCACGGCGATGTGGCGGCTCGTCATAGTCATCATCGCTCGAGCTTCCCCCGGAGGAAGCGTTGCTGCTGATGGAGCAGTCACGGCCGTCGCCAAGGGCAAGTTCACCGCGGAGGACGCCGTCGCCGTGATAGCCGACGTCGTCGAAGAGGTGGTCGCTGTCGCTATCGTCGCCCTCTGGGCAGCACCCCAAGCGCCTGCCGTCTTCCCCGAAGACCTTGATGAAGAGCGTTGCCGCCCCGTCATACTTGAGGTGGAGGGTACGCCTCCCCTGTAGGCCGCGGGCGCGGGCGAATGTCTGCCACCCGCGGTTCAGTAACACATAGCCCACAGGGGTGACCTCGACCTCCACCCACGAGGCCTTGTTGCAGCAGCCGTCGGGCTGCAGCCATAGGCCAGGAGGTCCTCCGGCCGGCAACTCCTCCGCGAAGAAGCACGGGAGCTGGATCCAGATGCCCGCCGGCCTTTCCGCCCGCACCACAAACTCTTGGGCCGTGTCGGCCGAGTGGGATCGCGGGCGGGGTGGCCGGGCGGCCACCACGGGCTTCTCCCCTCGACCACGGCCGCCACAGCCTCCGCAGCCACCACCGTGGGAGAGACCCTTCCCACGGCTGCTGGAGGCAACGCTGGCCCCCACGGGAGTGCGCCCGCGCCCTCGGGGGACCGCCGCCAGCGTTGTAGTGTACTTGCAGGGACGACCATGCCCCCTCTTGGGCGGCGGTGACCCCGGTCCCTCCTAGGGGGCTTTCCCCTTTTCAGCGGCAGAGAACCTCCTCACTGGTGCCATGGCTGTCGAGGCAGCGGCTTGGAGTGGGGAGGCGAGAGGATGAAGACAGGCTGGGGGCTCCGCCCCCCTCGCCTTCTTATAGGCAAACGGAGGCTAACCAGCGCCCCTCCGCATTTCGAGCAATGATGGCTCTGCGGCGTCCGTCAGGCCATTGCCAAATCGGGGCGGCTGCCGAGGCGATGTGGGAAGTGGAGGCGTCCGCGCCCCGCCATGCACCACGCATTGAGCCTGGCCCACGGGCGGTTGGGGCCCGCGGTGTTTCACCCTTGCCCTTTGGCTTCGCCTCGAAGCCAGCTCGAGCACGCCTTGGGCCCGGGGGCTACTATCGGTGTTCTGGGATCGGGGGTACCCAGACTTGCCTGCCTGCGGCCCAGGACGCAGACTCATCGATGGCCTGGTATGGCCCAGCTGCAAGACCCCCAAGACAAAACCCTCGCAAGGGCCCTGGCCTCGCGAGGCGAGCGACGCCCAGACCTCCAGAGGAGCAGCTCCCCGAGCCTGCCTCCCGAGGAGCGGAGAATTCTATGCAAGTCTCCCGCCTCATGAGGCTGCGATGATGTGAGTCATGACGACCAAGGCCAGGCGGGCGCCAGCGGGCGCAGAGGGGACAGTTTCCTCTTTGCTGCTAAGGGAGCAAGGGCAGGCGTAGGTTCCCAAGGAAGGCCCCAAAGCTTTCCATTCTGGTGCAACATGACCAAGACCATGAGCTCTGCAGGACGGATGTCATCGCCGAGCCCACCGCTGCGTCATGGCCAGAAGCTTTGCAGGCGAAGACCACCTTTCATCAGGATAAGATGTACTCCTTGTCCCCTTTCAAAATTGGCCGTTGTGGGATCCCTTCCCGCCTAATCTATGAGGGAAGAGGACCGAGGCCACTATAAATATGGGCTAGCCATCATCGTAGAAGGGATCCCCGGGACTCGATCCATCCTTACCACTTGAGCCCTCCCGAGGCTGCTCATTCACTGTACTAGTTCATCCTCTACCTCCTCGTGAGGCCAAACCACCAAAAGCAGGAGTAGGGTTTTACACCGCAAGGTGGCCCGAACCTGGGTAAATCTCTGTGTTGATTCCTTCCGCACGATCCAGTGTACTTGGTGAGAGCAAGCCGTGGGTACGGCGAGCTAGCGTCGTGGTGAAGCGAGATCCTTCGTTCACGCCCCTGAGTTCGAACCTTCTTGGGTCTGCGAAGCCCTGAATCCGACAAATTGGATTTGAGCACATAAAAGACTTGTATTTTCATGATGTTTCATTTGCTATTCCTTATGCCAAATGCCTAATGCATACATCTTGGGACCGCTATTATATCAAGGATGGTTATTTAATGCGAGCTAACAAACTTTGTATACCTGAGTCTTCTCTTTGTTTGTTGCTTTAGCAAGAGGCTCATGGTGGTGGACTTATGGGACACTTTGGACGCGACAAGACATTCACGCTCTCCAAGAACAACTTTTGGCCCAAGATGTTTCGTGATGTCTCACGCTACACCAACCGATGCTCTACATGCCGCAAAGCTAAGTTTACTGCTCAATCCCATGGTCTCTATATGCCACTTCCTATTCTGTATCACCCATGGGAAGACATTAGTATGGATTTTGTGCTTGATTTGCCACGAACTTAAAATGGCAAAGATTTGATATTTGTTGTTGTGGATCGTTTCTCTAAGATTGCACATTTCATTCCTTGCAACAAGATAGACGATGCTTCACATGTTGCAAATCTCTTTTGTAGGGAAATCTTGAGATTGCGTGGAGTGACCGAGACTATTGTGTCAGACTGCGACATCAAGTTCCTTAGCTACTTTTGGAAGACATTATGAGCCAAGCTCGGAATCAAGCTACTCTTCTCATCGGCATACCATCCGCAAACCGATGGCCAAATGGAGGTCACCAACCAGATGCTATCTACTCTCCTCCGCGTGTTTATCAAGAAGAACATTAAGGAGTGGGAGGAATACTTACCCATCGCCGAGTATGCCTACAATCAAGCAAGACACTCTACTACTAGCAAGTCCCCCTTCGAGGTCATCAACAGATTCAACCCGTTGTCCCCATTGGACATTCTACCGCTACCACTACAAGAGAGCACCAACATGGACACGAGTGCACGAGCGAGCTATCTCAAGAAGGTGCATGAAGATACAAGGCCCACCATCGAGCGCCAAGTACAATGACTCACGACCAAGATCAACATCAACAAGCACCCCATGGTATTCAACCCGGGAGATTTGTGTGGCTACACCTACGGAAAAAGAATGCTTCCCCAACGAGCGCAAGTCCAAGCTACTACCTCGAGCCGATGGACCCTTCAGTGTGCTAGCACGCTACAACAACAATGCAAACAAGATCGACATTTGTCGTGGGAAACCACGGCCACCTATGGGGCCATGAGCCCCTTTTGGTTTGGCGGCGGGATGGGCACGTTGCACAAAGAGCGGAGAAGCGTCGCGCAGCACGGCAGAGATCACACGGGCAGTCTTTACCCAGGTTCGGGCCACCGTGAGGCGTAAAACCCTACTCCTGCTTTGGTGGATTGATGGTGGATAATGGTGGTGAACGTAGCACACTCGCCCGGCAAGGTCATTCTGGGGGCGAGAGTGGCTACGCGCGTATGGATATGCGAGGGTCCAACCCTTTCTACGGTCGCCATGGGCCTCCTTTTATAGATTAAGGGGTCGCCACAGTGGCAAATCAGTCTTTGCGTACTGATTAAATAGCTAACAGTGCTATCATATCTAACTCTGCGGGCTGACAGAGCGCATTAAATACGCCACATAGTGTCACATCATAGCTCGCCCGGCAGGCCCTGCTGGGCTGTTTTGCCAGCTTCGTGCCTGCTCGCTTGACACGTCTCAAGACGGGTGTCATATGGAGGTGTTTGTTGTAGGAAGTGGCCGCCATGTGGCAGAAAGCAGCCACTTAGTCACCTTGGAGCTCGACACCGCTTCGATTACTGACTTGCGTTGCTTGTGAGGTGGAGTGGCTTGCCTCCGCCAGCCCCGGCAGGCCTGCCGAGACGATCTGGAGCTTGCTTCCGGGGCAAAACCCAACCCTGCTAGGCTCGCCTGCCCGGCAAGGTAGATCCTTCCCTTGGCGATGCCTTGCTCCTCTGGCTCACCTTGGCCTTCTCGACTTGCACTTGGATCCTTCGAAGGAATTGATCCTCCTCGCTCGGTCTGATCTTGGTCTTGTAATCTTGTCTCTGGCCTGTGCACAGTCCGTGCAATGGACCTAGGGTGTGTTGCACCGACAACATTCCACACGACAAGTCCGTGCAATGGACCTAGAGGCAATAATCAAGTTGCTATTTATATTTCCTTATATCATGATAAATGTTTATTATTCATGCTAGAATTATATTAACCGGAAACTTGATACATGTGTGAATACATAGACAAAACACCGAGTCCCTAGTAAGCATCTACTAGACTAGCTCGTTAATCAAAGATGGTTAAGTTTCCTAACCATAGACATGTGTTGTCATTTGATAAACGGGATCACATCATTAGGAGAATGATGTGATGGACAAGACCCATCCGTTAGCTTAGCATAATGATCGTTAAGTTTATTGCTATTGCTTTCTTCATGACTTATACATGTTCCTCTGACTATGAGATTATGCAACTCCCGAATACCGGAGGAACACCTTGTGTGCTATCAAACGTCACAACGTAACTGGGTGATTATAAAGATGCTCTACAGGTGTCTCCGATGGTGTTTGTTGGGTTGGCATAGATCGAGATTAGGATTTGTCACTCCGTGTATCGGAGAGGTATCTCTGGGCCCTCTCGGTAATGCACATTACTATAAGCCTTGCAAGCAATGTGACTAATGAGTTAGTTGCGGGATGATGCATTACGGAACGAGTAAAGAGACTTGCCGGTAAAGAGATTGAACTAGGTATGATGATACCGACGATCGAATCTCGGGCAAGTAACATACCGATGACAAAGGGAACAACGTATGTTGTTATGCAGTTTGACCGATAAAGATCTTCCTAGAATATGTAGGAGCCAATATGAGCATCCAGGTTCCACTATTGGTTATTGACTGGAGATGAGTCTCGGTCATGTCTACATAGTTCTCAAACCCGTAGGGTCCGCACGTTTAACGTTCGATGACGATCGGTATTATGAGTTTATGTGTTTTGATGTACCGAAGGTAGTTCGGAGTCCCGGATGTGATCACGGACATGACGAGGAGTCTCGAAATGGTCGAGACATAAAGATCGATATATTGGAAGGCTATGTTTGGACACCGGAATAGTTCCGGATGAGTTCGGGCATTTTCCGGAGTACCGGGAGGTTACCGGAACCCCCCGGGGAGTCAATGGGCCTTATTGGGCCTTAGTGGAAGAGAGGAGGAGGCGGCCAGGTGGAGGGCGCGCCCCCCCAAGCCCAATCCAAATTGGGGTGGGGGGCCGGCCCCCCCTTTCCTTCTCCCTCTCTCCCTCTTCCTTCTTCTCCTACTCCAACTAGGGAAGGGGGGAAACCTACTCCTACTGGGAGTAGGACTCCCCCCCTTGGGCGCGCCATAGAGAGGGCCGGCCCTCCCCTCCTCCACTCCTTTATATACGGGGGAGGGGGGCACCCCATAGACACACAAGTTGACAGTTGTCTTAGCCGTGTGCGGTGCCCCCCTCCACAGATTTCCACCTCGGTCATATCGTTGTAGTGCTTAGGCGAAGCCCTGCGTCGGTAACTTCATCATCACCGTCATCACGCCGTCGTGCTGACGAAACTCTCCCTCGGCCTCAGCTGGATCAAGAGTACGAGGGACGTCACCGAGCTGAACGTGTGCAGATAGCGGAGGTGCCGTGCGTTTGGTACTTGATCGGTTGGATCGCGAAGACGTTCGACTACATCAACCGTGTTACTTAACGCTTCCGCTTTCGATCTACGAGGGTACGTGGACACACTCTCCCGCTCGTTGCTATGCATCACATAGATAGATCTTGCATGATCGTAGGTAACAATTTTGAAATACTGCGTTCCCAACAGTGGTATCAGAGCCAGGTCTATGCGTAGATGTTATATGCATGAGTAGAACACAAAGAGTTGTGGGCGATAATAGTCATACTGCTTACCAGCATGTCATACTTTGATTCGGCGGTATTGTTGGATGAAGCGGCTCAGACCGACATTATGCGTACGCTTACGCGAGACTGGTTCTACCGACGTGCTTCGCACACAGGTGGCTAGTGGGTGTCAGTTTCTCCAACTTTAGTTGAATCAAGTGTGACTACGCCCGGTCCTTGTTGAAGGTTAAAACAGCACACTTGACGAAAAATCGTTGTGGTTTTGATGCGTAGGTAAGAACGGTTCTTGCTTAGCCCGTAGCAGCCACGTAAAACTTGCAACAACAAAGTAGAGGACGTCTAACTTGTTTTTGCAGGGCATGTTGTGATGTGATATGGTCAAGACATGATGCTATATTTTATTGTATGAGATGATCATGTTTTGTAACAGAGTTATCGGCAACTGGCAGGAGCCATATGGTTGTCGCTTTATTGTATGCAATGCAATCGCCATGTAATTGTTTTTACTTTATCACTAAGCGGTAGCGATAGTCGTAGAAGCAATAGTTGGCGAGATGACAACGATGCTACGATGGAGATCAAGGTGTCACGCCGGTGACGATGGTGATCATGACGGTGCTTTGGAGATGGAGATCAAAGGCACAAGATGATGATGGCCATATCATATCACTTATATTGATTGCATGTGATGTTTATCCTTTATGCATCTTATTTTGCTTAGTTCGACGGTAGCATTATAAGATGATCTCTCACTAAATTTCAAGGTACAAGTGTTCTCCCTGAGTATGCACCGTTGCGAAAGTTCGTCGTGCCGAGACACCACGTGATGATCGGGTGTGATAAGCTCTACGTTCACATACAACGAGTGCAAGCCAGTTTTGCACACGCAGAATACTCGGGTTAAACTTGACGAGCCTAGCATATGCAGATATGGCCTCGGAACACTGAGACCGAAAGGTCGAGCGTGAATCATATAGTAGATATGATAAACATAGTGATGTTCACCATTGAAAACTACTCCATCTCACGTGATGATCGGACATGGTTTAGTTGATTTGGATCACGTGATCACTTAGATGATTAGAGGGATGTCTATCTAAGTGGGAGTTCTTAAGTAATATGATTAATTGAACTTTAATTTATCATGAACTTAGTACCTGATAGTATTTTGCATGTCTATGTTGTTGTAGATCAATGGCTCGTGCTACTGTTCCTTTGAATTTTAATACGTTCCTAGAGAAAGCTAAGTTGAAAGATGGTGGTAGCAACTACACGGACTGGGTCCGTAACTTGAGGATTATCCTCATTGCTGCACAGAAGAATTACGTCCTGGAAGCACCGCTAGGTGCAAGACCCGCTGCAGGAGCAACGCCGGACGTTGTGAACGCCTGGCAGAGCAAAGCTGATGACTACTCGATAGTTCAATGTGCCATGCTTTACGGCTTAGAACCGGGACTTCAACGACGTTTTGAACGTCATGGAGCATATGAGATGTTCCAGGAGTTGAAGTTAATATTTCAAGCAAATGCCCGGATTGAGAGATATGAAGTCTCCGATAAGTTCTACAGCTTCAAAATGGAGGAGAATAGTTCTATCAGTGAACATATACTCAAAATGTCTGGGTATCATAATCACTTGACTCAGCTGGGAGTTAATCTTCCAGTTGATAGTGTCATTGACAGAGTTCTTCAATCACTGCCACCAAGCTACAAGAGCTTCGTGATGAACTATAATATGCAAGGGATGGATAAGACAATTCCCGAGCTCTTCGCAATGCTAAAGGCTGCAGAGGTAGAAATCGAGAAGGAGCATCAAGTGTTGATGGTTAACAAGACCACTAGTTTCAAGAAAAAAGGGCAAAGGGAAGAAGGGGAACTTCAAGAAGAATAGCAAGCAAGTTGCTACTCCCGGGAAGAAGCCCAAGTCTGGACCTAAGCCTGAGACTGAGTGCTTCTACTGCAAAGGGACTGATCACTGGAAGCGGAACTGCCCCAAGTATTTGGCGGATAAGAAGGATGGCAAAGTGAACAAAGGTATATGTGACATACATGTTATTGATGTGTACCTTACTAATGCTCGCAGTAGTGCCTGGGTATTTGATACTGGTTCTGTTGCTAATATTTGCAACTCGAAACAGGGACTACGGATTAAGTGAAGATTGGCTAAGGACGAGGTGACGATGCGTGTGGGAAATGGTTCCAAAGTTGATGTGATCGCCGTCGGCACGCTACCTCTACATCTACCTTCGGGATTAGTTTTAGACCTGAATAATTGTTATTTGGTGCCAGCGTTAAGCATGAACATTATATCTGGATCTTGTTTGATGCGAGACGGTTATTCATTTAAATCTGAGAATAATGGTTGTTCTATTTATATGAGTAATATCTTTTATGGTCATGCACCCTTGAAGAGTGGTCTATTTTTGTTGAATCTCGATAGTAGTGATACACATATTCATAATATTGAAACCAAAAGATGCAGAGTTGATAATGATAGTGCAACTTATTTGTGGCACTGCCGTTTGGGTCATATTGGTGTAAAGCGCATGAAGAAACTCCATACTAATGGACTTTTGGAATCACTTGATTATGAATCACTTGGTACTTGCGAACCATGCCTCATGGGCAAGATGACTAAAACTCCGTTCTCCAGAACAATGGAGCGAGCAACAGATTTATTGGAAATAATACATACTGATGTATGCGGTCCGATGAATATTGAGGCTCGCAGTGGGTATCGTTATTTTCTGACCTTCACAGATGATTTGAGCAGATATGGGTATATCTACTTGATGAAACATAAGTCTGAAACATTTGAAAAGTTCGAAGAATTTCAGAGTGAAGTGGAAAATCATCGTAACAGGAAAATAAAGTTTCTGCGATCCGATCGTGGAGGAGAATATTTGAGTTACGAGTTTGGTCTTCATTTGAAACAAGGCGGAATAGTTTTGCAACTCACGCCACCCGGAACACCACAGCGTAATGGTGTGTCCGAACGTCATAACCACACTTTATTAGATATGGTGCTATCTATGATGTCTCTTACTGATTTACCGCTATCGTTTTGGGGTTATGCTTTAGAGACGGCTGCATTCACGTTAAATAGGGCACCATCTAAATCCGTTGAGACGACACCTTATGAACTGTGGTTTGGCAAGAAACCCAAGTTGTCGTTTCTTAAAGTTTGGGGCTGCGATGCTTATGTGAAAAAGCTTCAACCTGATAAGCTCGAACCCAAATCGGAGAAATGTGTCTTCATAGGATACCCAAAGGAGACTGTTGGGTACACCTTCTATCACAGATCCGAAGGCAAGACATTCGTTGCTAAGAATGGATCCTTTCTAGAGAAGGAGTTTCTCTCGAAAGAAGTGAGTGGGAGGAAAGTAGAACTTGATGAGGTAACTGTACCTGCTCCCTTATTGGAAAGTAGTTCATCACAGAAATCAGTTCCTGTGACTCCTACACCAATTAGTGAGGAAGCTAATGATGATGATCATGTAACTTCAGATCAAGTTACTACCAAACCTCATAGGTCAACCAGAGTAAGATCCGCACCAGAGTGGTACGGTAATCCTGTTTTGGAGGTCATGTTACTTGACCATGACGAACCTACGAACTATGAGGAAGCGATGATGAGCCCAGATTCCGCGAAATGGCTTGAGGCCATGAAATCTGAGATGGGATCCATGTATGAGAACAAAGTGTGGACTTTGGTTGACTTGCCCGATGATCGGCAAGCCATAGAGAATAAATGGATCTTCAAGAAGAAGACTGATGCTGACGGTAATGTTACTGTCTACAAAGCTCGACTTGTTGTGAAAGGTTTTCGACAAGTTCAAGGAGTTGACTATGATGAGACCTTCTCACCTGTAGCGATGCTTAAGTCCGTCTGAATCATGTTAGCAATTGCTGCATTTTATGATTATGAAATTTGGCAAATGGATGTCAAGACTGCATTCCTGAATGGATTTCTGGAAGAAGAGTTGTATATGATGCAACCTGAAGGTTTTGTCGATCGAAAGGATGCTCACAAAGTGTGCAAGCTCCAGCGATCCATTTATGGACTGGTGCAAGCATCTCGGAGTTGGAATATACGCTTTGATGAGTTGATCAAAGCATATAGTTTTATACAGACTTGCGGTGAAGCCTGTATTTACAAGAAAGTGAGTGGGAGCACTACAGCCTTTCTGATAAGTATATGTGAATGACATATTGTTGATCGAAAATGATGTAGAATTTTCTAAAAAGCATAAAGGAGTATTTGAAAGGAGTTTTTTCAAAAGAAAGACCTCGGTGAAGCTGCTTACATATTAAGCATCAAGATCTATAGAGATAGATCAAGATGCTTGATAAGATTTTTCAATGAGTACATGCCTTGACAAGATTTTGAAGTAGTTCAAAATGGAACAGTCAAAGAAGGAGTTCTTGCCTGTATTACAAGGTATAAAATTGAGTAAGACTCAAAACCCGACCACGGCAGAAGATAGAAAGAGAATGAAAGTCATTCCCTATGCCTCAGTCATAGGTTCTATAAAGTATGCCATGCTATATACCAGATCAGTTGTGTGCCTTGCTATGAGCCTATGAGTTTAGCAAGGAGGTACGATAGTGATCCAGGAGTGGATCACTGGATAGCGGTCAAAGTTATCCTTAGTTACCTAAGAGGACTAAGGAAATATTTCTCGGTTATGGAGGTGATAAAGAGTTCATCGTAAAGAGTTACATCGATGCAAGCTTTAACACCGATCTGGATGACTCTGAGTCTCAATCTGGATACATATTGAAAGTGGGAGCAATTAGCTAGAGTAGCTCCATGCAGAGCATTGTAGACATAGAAATTTGCAAAATACATACGGATCTGAATGTGTCAGACCCGTTGACTAAACCTCTCTCACAAACAAAACATGATCACACCTTAGTACTCTTTGGATGTTAATCACATGGCGATGTGAACTAGATTACTGACTCTAGTAAACCCTTTGGGTGTTGGTCACATGGCGATGTGAACTATGGGTGTTAATCACATGGTGATGTGAACTATTCGTGGGATGTGAACTAGATTATTGACTCTAGTGCAAGTGGGAGACTGAAGGAAATATGCCCTAGAGGCAATAATAAAGTTGTTATTTATATTTCCTTATATCATGATAAATGTTTATTATTCATGCTAGAATTGTATTAACCGGAAACTTGATACATGTGTGAATACATAGACAAAACACCGAGTCCCTAGTAAGCCTCTGCTAGACTAGCTCGTTAATCAAAGATGGTTAAGTTTCCTAACCATAGACATGTGTTGTCATTTGATAAACGGGATCACATCATTAGGAGAATGATGTGATGGACAAGACCCATCCGTTAGCTTAGCATAATGATCGTTAAGTTTATTGCTATTGCTTTCTTCATGACTTATACATGTTCCTCTGACTATGAGATTATGCAACTCCCGAATACCGGAGGAACACCTTGTGTGCTATCAAACGTCACAACGTAACTGGGTGATTATAAAGATGCTCTACAGGTGTCTCCAATGGTGTTTGTTGGGTTGGCATAGATCGAGATTAGGATTTGTCACTCCGTGTATCGGAGAGGTATCTCTGGGCCCCCTCGGTAATGCACATTACTATAAGCCTTGCAAGCAATGTGACTAATGAGTTAGTTGCGGGATGATGCATTACGGAACGAGTAAAGAGACTTGCCGGTAACGAGATTGAACTAGGTATGATGATACCGACAATCGAATCTTGGGCAAGTAACATACCGATGACAAAGGGAACAACGTATGTTGTTATGCGGTTTGACCGATAAAGATCTTCGTAGAATATGTAGGAGCCAATATGAGCATTCAGGTTCCGCTATTGGTTATTGACTGGAGATGAGTCTCGGTCATGTCTACATAGTTCTCGAACCCGTAGGGTCCGCACGCTTAACGTTCGATGACGATCGGTATTATGAGTTTATGTGTTTTGATGTACCGAAGGTAGTTCGGAGTCCCGGATGTGATCACGGACATGACGAGGAGTCTCGAAATGGTCGAGACATAAAGATCGATATATTGGAAGGCTATGTTTGGACACCGGAATAGTTCCGGATGAATTCGGGCATTTTCCGGAGTACCGGGAGGTTACCGGAACCCCCTGGGGAGTCAATGGGCCTTATTGGGCCTTAGTGGAAGAGAGGAGGAGGCGGCCAGGTGGAGGGCGCGCCCCCCCAAGCCCAATCTGAATTGGGGTGGGGGGCCGGCCCCCCCTTTCCTTCTCCCTCTCTCCCTCTTCCTTCTTCTCCTACTCCAACTAGGGAAGGGGGGAAACCTACTCCTACTGGGAGTTGGACTCCCCCCCTTGGGCGCGCCATAGAGAGGGCCGGCCCTCCCCTCCTCCACTCCTTTATATACGGGGGAGGGGGGCACCCCATAGACACACAAGTTGACAGTTGTCTTAGCCGTGTGCGGTGCCCCCCTCCACAGATTTCCACCTCGGTTATATCGTTGTAGTGCTTAGGCGAAGCCCTGCGTCGGTAACTTCATCATCACCGTCATCACGCCGTCGTGCTGACGAAACTCTCCCTCGGCCTCAACTGGATCAAGAGTACGAGGGACGTCACCGAGCTGAACGTGTGCAGATCGCAGAGGTGCCGTGCGTTCGGTACTTGATCGGTTGGATCGCGAAGACGTTCGACTACATCAACCACGTTACTTAACGCTTCCACTTTCGGTCTACGAGGGTACATGGACACACTCTCCCGCTCGTTGCTATGCATCACATAGATAGATCTTGCGTGATCGTAGGTAAATTTTTTGAAATACTGCGTTCCCAACATTCTTTGCTTCTTCATTAACTTGAGCTCGGGTCAGTTTCCGGTTTTCCCGCGCGCCGTGCAACACCAATTGTGGTGGGGCCATTCTTGTAATGGCACGTGAATGACTTTAACGCACGGGCGGATAACTGCCAATTCACTCTTCCCACCGCGCCCTTATCCTTAGCCACGTATACTGCATGCATTGATTGGGGTAGGTTAATGGAGGCGCGTGGTGCGGGAGAGCATCTAGGCAGGGGCCTGATCTTCTTGGATTGGTGGAGGAGGACGGCGGGTACTCGCCGGGGAATCAGCCCCCACCCCCAGCTCGCCTATAAGAGGAGGAGCGGAGGCATTCATCCACATTCCTCTCCTCCTCCGCCTTCTGCTTCTTCTGGGTATGCTGAAAGGGAGAGCCCGGGGCCAGCCCCCGGGCCCTAGCTTGGCATTTCGTGTGGGCCCCATGGGGGCGCTCGGGCGGCGCGGCGGTAGCTCCGGAGGTGGCGACTCTGGTGTGCTCGTCGCCGGGTCACCCGTGGCTTCAACTTTAGTGAGAGGCGACGCAAACGACACCATGCGGAGGCCCATAATGGGCAGAAGGTGTGGTAGTCGATTGTGGCCTATCCCCCCTTTTCCTGCGGTGTTGGAGGGAGGTTGCAAAAATGGTTCGCCATTGAAGAGGGCGAACCCTATCTCCCCATACTCTGCCCGTCCGGTGCATGGGAGAGCCTCTAGTCCTTGTGCATGCTTCCTTAACAGGCGGGGTCTTCATGTCGCCGGGTCGTCGGGGACGTCCATGCTCTCTGTGGGGGTCTCCTGGGGCGCGCGGCGTTCGCATCGAAGGTGGCGGCAACCCATGATGCGTCAAGAATGGGGGCGACCGTTCCGACGAGTCGCGTTTGCCGGTGACTCTGTCTGGGTTCCCGGCAGTGCCACCGCCCGCGCCTGCCCTCCGGTTTCTTCCTCTTAGCCCGTCGACGGTGTTCTCCTGATCCTGGGGAGGCGCCGAATCCAGGCCTGCCTTCCGCCTTCTCCGTTCCTTCCTGCGATTTCCTGAAGGAGATGGACAAGGGCAAAGGCATCACGGGGCACTTATCTTTTTTCAGTCTTAAATCTGTAGGCACTTGCCAAATTTTAGTTCAAATAATGTAATCTCTTGTATCCATGTTTATGTTCCGTGAGATTTGTACTCGTTGATCAGCATATTAATGAAAAAGATCAGCTTTGCCAGGTACTAGTGCATGTACGATATCCATGCAGAGGTGAAAACGCCTCCATACTTTTATGTAAACAAGTAGATCCCGGTAAGCTACCTTGCCGGCACTCCATAGGACTGCTGCCGTGAGGCTGAGCCTGCCGGGCGCAGAACCTATTGGGAGAGACCAGGCCCCCGCCAACCCCTTTCAGCCAAAGGCCACTACGACCATCCTGACCGAAGCAGCGTTCGTGTCAGTAGATGGGAGCACCTTTGTTTCCGAGGCGGCGAGGTTTTCATATGCACAAGTCCTACTCACGGAACATGTATGGATAAGAGATGGAACTTATATGTTTGGCTTGCCGGAGACCGCAGTGCTGGCTTATCTTCGCATCTTCTTCCCAGGACTATGTCCATGGTAGGAGCCTGCATGCAACTTGTCGGGGGCCCCCAGCGCTTCATTTATTTCTCTGTTGCTCAGGGTCTACGCCTGGCTTTGTACAAGGGGTTACAGGCAGCTAAGGCAAGGCCTGTACAAAAGGGTGGCTGTCGGGTAGGGCCCGACAGCCGTGCCTTATGGGTAGAACTTGCGGAGATGCTCAATATTCCATGAGTTTTGCAATTGAATGCCATCTCTGATCTCCAGACAGACTATGCCAGGTCTGGTGACTCGTACAACCCGGTAAGGGCCTTCCCACTTCGGCGACAGCTTGTTTGTACCCTTGGCGGACTGAACGCGCCTAAGGACAAGGTCGCCTTCCTCAAAACACCGGGCATGAACCCTGCGGCTATGATAGCGACGCAGGGCTTGCTGGTAGCGTGCAGCACGCGTAGCAGCCCAGAGACAGTTCTCCTTGAGAAGCACGACGTCGTCACGCATGTGATGTTCCTGTGCTACTTCATCGTAGGCAAGCACTCGAGGTGGCCCGTAAATGAGTTCCGTGGGGATAACTGCTTCTGCCCCATAGACTAGGGAGAAGGGAGTCTGCCCGGTAGCTCGGTTTGGTGTTGTTCTGAGGGACCAAAGAACCACCGGCAGCTCATTGATCCATTGCCTGCCGTGCTTCCGCAGCTTATCAAACGTTCTTGTCTTGAGTCCTCAGCACTTCAGTGTTCGCCCTCTCAGCTTGTCCATTGCTTCTGGGATGTGCAATAGATACAAATGAGATCTTGCTTCCGAGGGCATGAACATATTGCATGAAGGTGCTGCTCGTGAACTGGGTGCCGTTGTCGGTGATGATCCGGGCAGGGACCCCGAAGCGGCACACCAATCCTTTCAAGAACTTGATAGCTGACTGAGCAGTCACCTTTCTCACGGCATCTACTTCCGGCCACTTTGTAAACTTGTCGATTGCAACGAACAAGAATTCAAAGCCCCCGTCAGCTCGGGGGAAAGGGCCGAGGATATCGAGCCCCCAGACCGAAAACGGCCATGACAAAGGAATTGTCTAGAGTGCTTGGGCAGGCAGATGGATATTTTTGGAATGGAACTGACATGCTTCACACTTGGTGACGAGCTCAACCGCATCTTGGAGGGTTGTGGGCCAATAGAATCCTTGCCGGAATGCTTTCCCAACCAAAGCCCTTGATCCAATGTGGGAGCCGCACATGCCTTTGTGTATCTCTGCCAGCAGTTCCTTTCCTCCTTCCCGACAAATGCACTTCAATTTCACATCGTTGGGCCTTCTTCTGTATAGTGTGTCATCGACAAACTAATACATACTGGCCCTCCGGGCTACTCTTTTAGCTTCTTCTTGCTCTTCGGGAAGTTCTCCGGTTTGGAGGAAATGGACTATGTGCCTTGCCCAAGTTGGAGCCTGAGGCTCGGCAACGAGGACTAGCGGCACCTCCTCATTCATGGGGGCGCATCCCTTGACTGCGGGGACCAGTGGCCCAGCAGGAGGGTGCAGCCCGGCAAGCGAAGGGGAGTTGTTCCCGGCAGGGTCCCTGCCAGAAACCCCGAAAGGCTCTACCGAGAGAGGCTTACCGGAGTCCAATTTCCTCCTCTTTCGGGCCATTGTTGTCGGGAATACGGAGGGCTGAGTAGGATGGAGAACAAAAGTCCCTGGTTCCACAGGAAGCTTCTGCGCAGCGCACTTTGACAGGTGATCAGCAATGATGTTTTCCGCACGGGGTACGTGCTCTGTTTGCAACCCGTCAAAGCGCTCCTCCAATCTTCTCACTCCCTCGATGTATGCCTCCATCAATGGGCTTTGGTAATCCTTGTTGACTTGTCTCACCACCAGTTGTGAATCTCCTCGAATGATCAGCTTCTTGATTCCCAATTCTATGGCAATCCTGAGCCCGGCAAGAAGCCCTTCATATTTTGTTGTATTGTTGGTCGCCTCCTCCCGGGGAAAGTGCATCTGGACGACGTACCTCAGGTGTTCTCCAGTGGGAGCCACGAGAAGCACGCCAGCCTGATAGAGGCAAGGGTGTCCCGATCTTTCGATGAGATGATATCTATCATTTTTGGTGGAGTAGACTTTGACGATCCGACTACGAACGTGCGAGGACGTCGCGCCTTAGCAATCGCTAAACCAACTCCGAGACGTTATTGACCATGCCGGAGCACAATCAACCTGACCCCGAGGGTCTATCTCCTGCAAGCAAACGAAGAACAAGCAAGAAACTAAGATTTGCAATCTGGATATTGCGAATATAAGATGAAAGCTTTATTGATCGAGGTGGGGTTCTGTGACGTCTTGATCTGGTCGTTGAACACAAACGAAGTACGCGAAGTTGCAGCTATGGCGAACTTTTAATCTAAACAAAACCCAAAGTCTAAACGGTGCCCTAAGGGCTGTATATATGGAGGAAGAGGGGGGGATTTCATGGCCCTTGAAGGAGGGGTCCGAAACCAACCCTATCTCTTGTTTCCCCACACATACGGACTCTAAAAATAGCCTATACTCAAGTATTTCGAAATTACATGGGCCTGGCCCAATAATAAGGTGACGCAGCACCTATAATAGCCTCTGGACGAAATTTATGAAGTGGCATCTTGTATATTTCGTCCAAGGCTTCCTGCACTCCTTATGGTGGCTTCAAAGTCCTGAAATCATCACTTGTAACTCCATTCTTGTTCCCCTTGCGCATGCCATCATCTCCATGCTTGAACTTGCTCCAAGGTTCCTCTTTCTTGTCCAAGCTAGGCCCTTCATTTGTAAGCAAAACAAATGTATCCAATTTAGGCAGCATCATATTCTCATGAACATTAGAATCATTACCAAGAAACGAAAGTACCTGATAATTTAATTGGCGTGCGCGAGCTCTAGTAATTGGTCTAGTATGTATAACAGCAGGGGCTGTGGGTGTAACAATGGTATTGATGTCCTCATCATCCTCCCCTTCTTGAAATGAAGTCGTCCTCGACGGAAGCTCATCTTCCTCACCCAAATAAGGCTTCAAATCTGCAATGTTAAAAGTGGGACTAACCCCAAAATCTGCAGGCAGCTCAAGTTTATATGCATTATCATTTATTTTCTCTAACACCTTAAAAGGACCATCAGCACGTGGCATTAGCTTTGATTTGCGCAAATCAGGAAATCTATCGTTATGCAAATGTAACCAAACAAGATCTCCAGGTGCAAACACAACATGTTTTCTACCCTTATCTCCAGCAAGTTTATATTTAGCATTCATACGCTCAATGTTCTCCTTAGTTAACTCATGCATTTTTAAGATCAATTCAGCACGTTGTTTAGCATCAAAATTAACCTTCTCCGAAGATGGAAGAGGCAACAAATCAATAGGTGCACGAGGTAGGAAACCATATACAATTTCAAAAGGGCACATCTTAGTAGTAGAATGCAACGAACGATTATAAGCAAATTCAATATGAGGCAAGCATTCTTCCCACATTTTCTTGTTATTCTTCAAAACAGCCCTAAGCATAGTAGACAAAGTTCTATTGACTACTTCAGTTTGTCCATCAGTTTGGGGGTGACAAGTAGTACTAAAAAGCAGTTTAGTCCCCAACTTAGCCCATAAACATCTCCAAAAGTGGCTAAGAAATTTGGTATCACGATCTGAAACAATAGTATTTGGCACACCATGCAAGCGAATAATTTCATGAAAGAACAAATCAGCAACATTAGCAGCATCATCGCCCCTACCATACACCACCACAGCTTATCTGCTATTTCTCTGAGTCCATATACCACCACCGATCCGAGTCCATATACCACCATCGATCCGAGTCCATATACCACCACCAATCCGAGCCCACATATACTACCGTCATATACCATCACCAGTCCGAGTTCCACCAGATTCATCTCTGCCACCAGTCCTAGTCCGAGTCCAGTATTTATTCCTTTATTTTAGAGTTCCAGATCACGCGATACTACGAGTCGTGAACAAGTCGGATTCCCCAATTTTCGTGCTACCCGCAGAAGAAAAATAGTTCCAGTTTCAAAAAAAAAAACTAAGTCTGGAAAATTCTGGCTAGGCAGTTTTTAGACCATTTGTAGACTTTTTCGAAAAAAAATTGTTGCGGAGCAAAAAAAATAATTTAGAGTGTGCTCCTCCCTTGTTTACGTGCAGCGCCGTGATTTTTGTTAGTGTTCTAGGCTCGCGTCTCTAGCACGGTCTAGCCTAGGACCAGCACAGTACCGTCATTGAGAGTTTATTCAACATTGCATCTCTGAATTGATTATTGCTGACCCTTTTTGCTACCATAGCATAAGCCTTCCCAGCTCCACATACATCTACATCGTGTGTTTGACACCACCTGGCAATCGCTCTGTCCAAGCTCTGAGAGTTTTGACTACAAAGGTTGCCGATCACCACCTGCTGCTGGGTAAGAACTGGTAAGAATTTGAGATTTGCTTGACGGATTTGTGACACCACACCACACCACCACCACTTTCTAGTAGTCTGTAGGATCATATTCTTGTGTGTTTCTATTGCTGCTAACCATGGCAGGATCACAAGCCGACGAGATTGACTGGGAGAACATGACGAACAAGGAGTTGCATGATACATTTCAGCAAATGATGAGTGGCCAGGTGGGAGATGTGCTAAACAGATTTGAAGAGGCCATGGAGAAGATAGATGGCATGGAGAAGTCGTTCGAGACAAAGCTGGATAACAAGTTTAATGAATTGCTCACGCGTCTTCCCCAACCACCACCGGCTGCACCTGTCGCACCTCTGCAACGACAACAACAACGCCCCCTTCCAAATCAGTTCGGACGAGCGAAGCGTGTTCCTCTTAAGGATGGCCAAACTTCTGGTGCTGCTGTACCTACTGTTGATGCTTCTTTGGCTCCTGCTCCTGCTGCTGCTGGTGCCGAGGAGGAGGATGATTACGCGGGCGATTATGAGGATGAGGTTGATCAAAATCATAACTACGTGCAACCACCAGCACCAGGTCGTCCACATGCAAATAATCGCAATGGTAGGTCTGCACCACCACTTCAGGTACGAGATCATGACCATCTTCCTAAATTAAAATTGAATATTCCACCATTCGAGGGTAGATATGTTCCTGATATATATCTTACTTGGGAGTTAGAAACTGAACAACGTTTTACATGTTTACAATATCCCGAGGAACGACGTGTTGCTGCTGCTGTTTGTGCTTTCACTAGTTTTGCATGTGTATGGTGGTCTGAAGATTGTAGATTATATCCTATTCCAGCTACGTGGGCTGCTTTGAAAACTGCTATGCGTACTCGTTGGGTTCCACCATATTATCAACGTGAATTACTTCAAAAATTGCAGCGCTTAAGACAAGGAAAAAATTCTGTAGAAGAATATTATCAGGAATTACAAACTGGCATGATTAGATGTGGTATTGTTGAGGAGAATGAAGCTATGCTTGCACGTTTCATGGGTGGATTAAATAGAGAGATTCAGACCATTCTAGAGTATAAGGAGTATAATAATATCACTCGTTTATTCCATCTTGCTTGTAAAGCTGAACGTGAAGTGCAGGATCGACAGGCATTGGCGCGAACTAATTTTTCTGCAGGTCGATCTTCATCATGGACACCACGTGCCTCCTCTACTCCCACACGTCCTACTGCGGCACCACTGACTTCAGCCGCCAATTCCAACCGAGATACAAGAAAACAGGCACCACCACCACCATCTGCCAAGAATACACCTTCTGGGCCTGCCCAGAGCTCTTCTTCATCTATGGCATCAACAGGGCACACACATGATATTATTTGTCGTCGTTGTAAGGGAAGAGGTCATTATGCGAGAGAATGCCAATCTCCGCGTGTTATGATTGCTACTGAGGATGGTGGGTATGAGTCCGCTAGTGATTATGATGAGGAGACTTTGGCTCTTATTACAAGTGAAGAACACGGTGGAGATGATTCTGATCATGAGACGCAATACATGGCTCCTGAAGACGCTGACAGGTATGAATGTTTAGTTGCTCAACGTGTTTTGAGTGTGCAGGTCACACAAGCTGAGCAAAATCAGAGGCATAATTTGTTCCATACAAAGGGAGTTGTGATGAGGACATCAATACCATTGTTACACCCACAACCCCTGCTTCTATACATACTGGACCAATTACTAGAGCTCGCGCACGCCAATTAAAATATCAGGTACTTTCGTTTCTTGGTAATGATTCTAAAGTTCATGAGAATATGATGCTGCCTAAATTGGATACATTTGTTTTGCTTACAAATGAAGGGCCTAGCTGGGACAAGAAAGAGGAACCTTGGAGCAAGTTCAAGCATGGAGATGATGGCATGCACAAGGGGAACAAGAACGGAGTTACAAGTGATGATTTCAGGACTTTGAAGCCACCATAATGAGTGCAGGAAGCCTTGGACGAAATATACAAGATGTCACTTCATAAATTTCGTCCAGAGGCTATTATAGGTGCTGCGTCACCTTATTATTGGGCCAGGCCCATGTAATTTCGAAATACTTGAGTATAGGCTGTTTTTAGAGTCCGTATGTGTGGGGAAACAAGAGATAGGGTTGGTTTCGGACCCCTCCTTCAAGGGCCACGAAATCCCCTCTTCTTCCTCCATATATACAGCCCTTAGGGCACCGTTTAGACTTTGGGTTTTGTTTAGATTAAAAGTTCGCCATAGCTGCAACTTCGCGTACTTCGTTTGTGTTCAACGACCAGACCAAGACGTCACAGAACCCCACCTTGATCAATAAAGCTTTCATCTTATATTCGCAATATCCAGATTGCAAATCTTAGTTTCTTGCTTGTTCTTCGTTTGCTTGCAGGAGATAGACCCTCGTGGTCAGGTTGATTGTGCTCCGGGGTGGTCAATAACCTCTCGGAGTTGGTTTAGCGATTGCTAAGGCGCGACGTCCTCGCACGTTCGTAGTCGGATCGTCAAAGTCTACTCCACCAAAAACGATAGCTATCATCTCATCGAAAGATCGGGACACCCTCGCCTCTATCACGTGGGCTGCTTTGAAAACTGCTATGCGTACTCGTTGGGTTCCACCATATTATCAACGTGAATTACTTCAAAAATTGCAGCGCTTAAGACAAGGAAAAAATTCTGTAGAAGAATATTATCAGGAATTACAAACTGGCATGATTAGATGTGGTATTGTTGAGGAGAATGAAGCTATGCTTGCACGTTTCATGGGTGGATTAAATAGAGAGATTCAGACCATTCTAGAGTATAAGGAGTATAATAATATCACTCGTTTATTCCATCTTGCTTGTAAAGCTGAACGTGAAGTGCGGGATCGACAGGCATTGGCGCGAACTAATTTTTCTGCAGGTCGATCTTCATCATGGACACCACGTGCCTCCTCTACTCCCACACGTCCTACTGCGGCACCACTGACTTCAGCCGCCAATTCCAACCGAGATACAAGAAAACAGGCACCACCACCACCATCTGCCAAGAGTACACCTTCTGGGCCTGCCCAGAGCTCTTCTTCATCTATGGCATCAACAGGGCACACACATGATATTATTTGTCGTCGTTGTAAGGGAAGAGGTCATTATGCGAGAGAATGCCAATCTCCGCGTGTTATGATTGCTACTGAGGATGGTGGGTATGAGTCCGCTAGTGATTATGATGAGGAGACTTTGGCTCTTATTAGAAGTGAAGAACACGGTGGAGATGATTCTGATCATGAGACGCAATACATGGCTCCTGAAGACGCTGACAGGTATGAATGTTTAGTTGATCAACGTGTTTTGAGTGTGCAGGTCACACAAGCTAAGCAAAATCAGAGGCATAATTTGTTCCATACAAAGGGAGTTGTGAAGGAACATTCTGTTCGCGTCATCATAGATGGAGGGAGCTGCAACAACTTGGCAAGCATGGAGATGGTGGAGAAGCTATCTCTCACCACAAGACCACATCCACATCCTTACTATATCCAATGGTTCAACATGAACAAGCAAGAAACTAAGATTTGCAATCTGGATATTGCCAATATAAGATGAAAGCTTTATTGATCGAGGTGGGGTTCTGTGACGTCTTGGTCTGGTCGTTGAACACAAACGAAGTACGCGAAGTTGCAGCTATGGCGAACTTTTAATCTAAACAAAACCCAAAGTCTAAACGGTGCCCTAAGGGCTGTATATATGGAGGAAGAGGGGGGGATTTCGTGGCCCTTGAAGGAGGGGTCCGAAACCAACCCTATCTCTTGTTTCCCCACACATACGGACTCTAAAAATAGCCTATACTCAGGTATTTCGAAATTACATGGGCCTGGCCCAATAATAAGGTGACGCAGCACCTATAATAGCCTCTGGACGAAATTTATGAAGTGGCATCTTGTATATTTCGTCCAAGGCTTTCTGCACTCCTTATGGTGGCTTCAAAGTCCTGAAATCATCACTTGTAACTCCATTCTTGTTCCCCTTGCGCATGCCATCATCTCCATGCTTGAACTTGCTCCAAGGTTCCTCTTTCTTGTCCAAGCTAGGCCCTTCATTTGTAAGCAAAACAAATGTATCCAATTTAGGCAGCATCATATTCTCATGAACATTAGAATCATTACCAAGAAACGAAAGTACCTGATAATTTAATTGGCGTGCGCGAGCTCTAGTAATTGGTCCAGTATGTATAACAGCAGGGGCTGTGGGTGTAACAATGGTATTGATGTCCTCATCACAGCCCCTGCACCTTGTAGGGAGAAGGCACCATCGAAATACAAGATCCATTCTTGGGGCGCTTCCTTGCCGGGGATAACCGTTTCCTGTACTTCTTCATCAGGGGTTGGCGTCCATTCTGCAATAAACTCTGCCAACGCCCTGCTCTGGATTGTTGATGTGCTTTCAAACTTTAGGCCAAAGCTGGATAACTCCAATGCCCACTCCACTATCCTGCCGGTGGCCTCTGGGTTTCGAAGTATCCTTTGCAACGGGAAGCGGGTGACAACCGTGATCTCATGGGCTTGGAAGTAGTGGCGCAGTTTCCTTGAGGCCATGACAAGGCCAAAGATCAATTTTTGCACGCCAGAATACCTGGATCTAGCCCCCTGCAACAGGGAGCTGACGAAGTATACTGGGCGCTGCACCACCTTCTTCCTTGTCGTGTCCTTGGGGTTGTTTCCGATGCCGTGCTCTTCTTTGTCCTGATCCGTATCTGGCCTTACCGGGCCGCTCTCTTCCTCTTCCCCGCGCGGGACACTTGCTGAGGTGGCTGCTTCTTCCACTTCTCGCTGTGCTACTAGGGCTGCACTAACCACTTGATTAGTTGCTGCTAGATATAGCAGTAACGGCTCTTGTGGTTTGGGTGCGACCAAAGTAGGCACAGAAGACAAGTAGGCCTTCGAATCTTGCAGTGCTGCATCTGCTTCCGGGGTCCACTTCATGGGTCCTGCCCTCTTCAAAATCTTGAAGAACGGCAAGGCGTGCTCGGCAGACTTGGAGATGAATCTGCTAAGCGCGGCAACACATCCTGTCAAACACCTCACATCCTTAACTGTCTTGGGTGCCTGTATCTGCTCAATAGCCTTGATCTTATCGGGGTTGGCCTCTATCTCACGGTGGGACACAAAGAATCCAAGTAGCTTGCCGGAGGGAACGCCAAACACGCACTTCTCCAGATTCAGTTTCAAGTTGATCTTGCGCAGATTAGCAAATGTCTCTTCTAAATCCTGGATGGGGGTTGACCTGTCCTAGGTCTTGACCACAATATCATCCATATAGGCTTCAATGTTCCTGTGCAACTATGGTTCAAAGCCAATCTGGACTGCTCTTGCAAAAGTGGACCCGGCACTCTTCAACCCGAAAGGCATGCGCACAAAGCAGTACGTGCCGCATGGGGTGATGAATGAGGGCTTTTCTTCGTCTTCCTTGGACATAAAAATCTGATGGTATCCGGAGTATGCATCCAGAAAAGAGAGCAACTCACATTCTGAAGTAGAATCCACGATCTGGTCGATGCGCGGCAAGGGAAATGGGTCCTTTGGGCATGCCTTGTTCAAATCCGTAAAATCTATGCAAAGCCTGCATTTTCCATTAGCCTTGCGCACAACCACTGGGTTTGCTAACTATGTTGGATGCAGTACTCCTCTGACCAAATCAGCTGCTTCAAGTTTCTTGATTTCCTCGGAAATAAACTGCTGCCGCTCCAAGGCCTACTACCGAACCTTCTGCTTGACGGGCCAGGCATGTGGGCAGACAGCAAGGTGGTGCTCGATTACCTCCCTGGGAACACCAGGAATATCAGATGGTTGCCAGGCAAACACATCGATATTCGCCCATAGGAAGGCAACGAGCGCGCTTTCCTATTTGTCATCAAGGGTGGCGCTGATAATGAAAGTACCATCAGCGCCAGCCAGCCCTGCCGCGGCCTTTTTCACTTGGGGATGGAGCAACCTTGGATCTCTTGCTATTGGGACTCTCTGGCATGTCATCAACGGGCGCGGCACATTCCACAGAGGTACGCTTCCCGGATTCCTTGCCAGTGCCTCTGCTATGCTTTTCCTTGGCGGGAACTATGGCTTCCGCGACCTCTGCCACGACCGCGTCCTGGTACATCTTATCCACGCAAATAATTGCGTCTTTCTTGTCCGACGGGACGGAAATGACACCCATCGGCCCTGGCATCTTCAAGGTGTTGTAGGCATAGTGGGATGCTGCCATGAATTTGGCCAGGGCCGGGCGCCCAAGGATCCCGTTGACCGGCAGGGGGAGGTCAACCACATCAAACACAACTTTCTCAGTCCTGTAGTTCAACTCTCCTCCAAATGTCACTGGCAACGTAACCTTTCCCTTAGGACGGCTCCTGCTGGGATTGACTCCTTGAAACGTGCCTGTGGCCTTAAGTTCTTCCTCTGCTATCTAAAGTTTGCTGATAACCTTTGGGGAAATCAGATTCAACCCGGCCCCGCCGTCAACAAGCATCTTTATGACCTTAAGGTTGTGAATTATTGGTGAGACCAACAACGGCAAGCACCCTACCACAGTAATGCGGTCGGGGTGGTCATCTTCATCAAAGATGATGGGCGTGCGTGACCACTTGAGCGGCTTCCGAGAATCTGCTGCTGGCTCCACGGCATTGACTTCACGCGCCCACTGTTTAAGTTGGCGGTGAGAGGAGTGCAAAGATGCACCCCTGTCAATGCACACGGCGTCAGTGGCTTTCTGGAACTCCTGCTCGCTGGTTTCCTCTTCATTCCCTCCATCACTCTCGTTACTGCAATCCTCCTCCTCTCGGCCCTTGGCGGGTTTCCCTTGGTTCCGAGGAGCCTTGCCGGGGCGATTTGCTTCACCACCCCGGCCCTTCCCGCCAGCGCCATTCTGACCTTTTTTCCTTATCGCGCTTCTCATACTCAGCCTTCTGTCTCTTGACAAGCTGCTCAACTTGATAACACTCCTGGAGATCATGGCCCTTGGTCCGATGAATTTTACAGTACAGCCCATCACTTTTCCCAGCTTTCTCGGCAGCCGCCGCCTCCCAACAGTCAGCGCATGCGGTAGCCTCCTTGCCGGGGGCTTCAGCCTTGGCCTTCTTGCCGGTACTAGGCGTGCCTGACCCCTCAACAGCCATCACTGTCTTATCCTTGCGCTTCTTGTTGTGCTTCTTGTTCTTCTTCTTCTTACTGATGGTTTCATCGTCATCTTCCGAGTCGATGTCGACGCAATCTTCCTCTCCAGGAAGTTTCCTCCCCTCCTCCACCCGAGCACATTTGTCCACCAAAGTGTAGAGCTCCTTCACAGTCTTGGGTAACCGAACGTTCATCTTGGAACATATCATGCGGTTGCGCACGTTGGATTGGAAGGCAGCTATCACGGCAGCTGGGTGGATATCTGGGATATTTCTATGGACTCGACCGAATCTCTGCAAGTACTTCCGCGGAGTTTCTCCTTCTTTCTGCCGGAGAAGCTGCAAGTTGCTGGGCCGCCCTGGTTCTTGATGGCCGCCCGTGAAGGCACCAATGAACTCGTGGCACAGATCAGCCCAGGTCAAAATGGAGTTCTCCAGAAGGTGCATCAGCCAAGACCTCATATTTGACTTGAGGGCCAAAGGGAAGTAGTTGGCGAACACCTTCTCATCTCTTCCCCCGGCAGCTTGAACAGTGATGGTGTAGATGCTCAAGAACTCTGCCGGGTTTAGTCTCCCATCATACTTCTCGAGTATCACTGGCTTGAACGTGCGAGTGGTCGGCCAACGGACTTGCCGCAGCTCACGGGTGAAGGCAGGGCACCCAACCTCGAAAGGCAGGCACCCGCTATCTCCGAGCACGGGCTCGTCGATGTCGGGGCCACCGCACCCATTGGACCGGCGGGGGTCGTTGTGGCGCCGCTTGTCGATGACGCACACGCCTTCCCTTCGCCTGCCCTCCGGGGCACGCTGTCGGCCTTGACGCGCTCGAGGGTCTGATGAGGCCATCGAGACGTCATCGGGTACTTGGTTTTGCGGCTCCCGGGCGGCTTGTCGTGGTGGGGATTGCACCGTGAGGGTGACCCCTCCCGCACGACCAGCCACACGAGCCGTCATTGCTGCCTGGGAAGGCCGTGGCGGTCCGGCCCGTTGTGATCCTTCCACCTCGGCAAAACCAATCAGACTTTGGATGGTGGCTCGCCACTTATCCATCTGGTCTGCCGCCGGTGGAAACCTCAACAGCAGTTGGGCTCGCGCCATGGCCTCGGAGGCAGTGCTTGGCATAGGTCATGACGATGTAGATCGTAGTGTCGCTCGGCTCCTGACATTGCCGGTGGGAACTGCGCCGCGCCCTTGCTGCTGTGAACCAGCCGTTTGGACGGCATGGTGACGCGGCGGAGGCGCCTGAGGGCCAGCGGCTCCGTTGGGCATAGTAGTTGGGTCAGCCCGCCCCGGGGTTGGCGCGTGCCCTGCGGTCGCGCCTGCAGCGGGGGCGGCCGGAGGGTTGCGATTCGCCCCAGAGCGAGCATCATCACTGCGGCTGTACCCGTTGGCGTGGAGAAGGGGTTCAGGCGGAATGATCCCTCCATCCGTACCTCGTCGAGCATGGCCGTCGGGATGTTGCTAATGCTGTCCTTCCCCGGTACCTCCCGTTCCTGCTTCGGCCATGGGGGAGGTGTTGACGGCGCCGCCTGCGCCGACCATGTCCCCCGCAGCATCCACACCCTCGCGAGCCCCCGCATTCCCTGCGATGTCGACGGTCGCGGGCGGCGGAGCCTTCGAGGTGGACGGGTGATTTGCAGCTCCAGGCTTCCTCTTGGGCGCCATAGTTGATGACGCCGTCGACGACGAAAATGTCGATGAAGATGACGCGCAGCGTATGCTCTCGGTTTCGCGCAAGTGATCCCCCTACCTGGCGCGCCAAAGATGTCATGGGAAACCACGGCCACCTGTGGGGCCATGAGCCCCTTTTGGTTCGGCGGGGGGATGGGCACGTTGCACAAAGAGCGAAGAACCGTCGCGCAGCACGGCAGAGATCACACGGGCAGTCTTTACCCAAGTTCGGCCGCCGTGAGGCATAAAACCCTACTCCTGCTTTGGTGGATTGATGGTGGATAATGGTGGTGAACGTAGCACACTCACCCAGCAAGGTCGTTTTGGGGGCAAGAGTGGCTACGCGCGTATGGATATGCGAAGGTCCAAGCCTTTGTACGGTCGCCATGGGCCTCCTTTTATAGATTAAGGGGTCACCACAGTGGCAAATCAGTCTTTGCATACTGATTAGATAGCTAACAGTGCTATCATATCAAACTCTGAGGGCTGACAGAGCGCATTAAATGCGCCGCTCAGTGTCACATCACAGCTCGCCCGGCAGGCCCTGCCGGGCTGTTTTGCCAGCTTCGCGCCTGCTCGCTTGACACGTCTCAGGACGGGTGTCATATGGAGGTGTTTGCTGTAGGAAGTGGCCGCCATGTGGCAGAAAGCAGCCACTTAGTCACCTTGGAGCTCGACACCGCTTCGATTACTGACTTGCGTTGCTTGCGAGGTGGAGTGGCTTGCCTCCGCCAGCCCCGGCAGGCCTGCCGGGACGATCTGGAGCTTGCTTCCGGGGCAAAACCCAACCCTGCCAGGCTCGCCTGCCCGGCAAGGTAGGTCCTTCCCTTGGCGATGCCTTGTTCCTCTGGCTCACCTTGGCCTTCTCGACTTGCACTTGGATCCTTCAAAGGAATTGATCCTCCTCGCTCGGTCTGATCTTGGTCTTGTAATCTTGTCTCTGGCCTGTGCACAGTCCGTGCAATGGACCTAGGGTGTGTTGCACCGACAACATTCCACACGACAAGTACAACGTGAGAGACATCTTCAATGTCAAGGATCTATCTCCCTTCCATGGTGATGAGGTTTTTGATCCAAGGTCGGATCTTTCCCAAGGGAGGGAGATGATGTGGAGCATCCTACGGTCATCAACATGGTCCAACCTTCATCTCCCCAAGCGCCAAGTGGACCGATGGCACAAGCACGTGCAAGAGCTCTCAAGACCGAAGTGACATCTCTCCTTAATGACATTGCGTATGACCCATGTGAGACATGGTTACTACCCCAATTCGGAATGCTATTTGTGCTTAAGTACCAAGAAGACTGTCTCGGAGATGCTCGAGATCATGGACAAGTTCACAAGTACATGGACGAAGGAGCACGATGAGAGGAACCGAAGAAATACTAAAGGAACCAGACATCCAGCCCCTGATGATCCCACCTACAACTGTAAGACAACAGCTACGGAGCTACAGGACTGATACGTCCATTTTCTTCATGTTTTCCTACTGTTATTTATATTGTTTTTATGCATAATAATGCTTTATGGAGTAATTGTAATGCCTATTCTCTCATAATATGCAAGGTTTACACAAAGAGGGAGAATATCGGCAGCTGGAATTCTGGACCTGAAAAAGCTACATCAGAGATACCTATTCTGCACATCTCCAAATGAGCTGAAATTTTATGGAGAATTATTTTGGAATATTTAATAAATATTGGAGAAAAGAACCACCGGAGGGGGCACCTGGTGCCCACAAGACACCAGGGCGCACCAGGCCCCCCAGGCGCGGTGGGCAGCCTAGCCCACCTCCGGTGCCCATCTTCTGGTATATTAGGTCTTTTGACCTAGGAAAAAATAAGGAGAGGACTTTCGGGACAGAGCGCCGCCGTCTCGAGGCGAAACTTGGGCAGGAGCAATTTTGCCATCCGGCGGAGCAATTTTGCCGGGGGAACTTCCCTCCCGGAGGGGGAAATAGAAGCCATCATCATCACCAACAACCCTCTCATCTTTGGGAGGCCAATCTCCATCAACATCTTCAACAGCACCATCTCATCTCAAACCCTAGTTCATCTCTTGTGTTCAATCTTTGTACCGGAACCTCAGATTGGTACCTGTGGGTGACTAGTAGTGTTGGTTACATCTTGTAGTTGATTACTATATGGTTTATTCGTTGGAATATTATATGTTCAGATCCATTATGCTATTTAATACCCCTCTAATCTTGAGCATGAATATCATTTGTGAGTAGTTACTTTTGTTCTTGAGGTCACGGGAGAAGTCATGTTGCAAGTAATCATGTGAATTTGATATGTATTCGATATTTTGATGATATGTATGTTGTGATTCCCTTAGTGGTGTCTTGTGAACGTCGACTACATGACACTTCACCATCTTTGGGACTAAGGGAATGCATTGTGGAGTAGTCATTAGATGATGGGTTGCTAGAGTGACAGAAGCTTAAACCCTAGTTTATGTGCTACTTCGTAAGGGACTGATTTGGATCCATATGTTTAATGCTATGGTTAGATTTTTATCTTAATACTTTTCTCGTAGTTGCGGATGCTTGCGAGGGGGTTAATCATAAGTGGGAGGCTTGTTCAAGTAATAACAGCACCCAAGCACCGGTCCACCCACATATCAAATTATCAAAGTAGCGAACACGAATCAAACCAACATGATGAAAGTGACTAGATGAAATTCCCGTGGGCCCTCAAGAACGCTTTGCTTAGTATAAGAGACTGTTTTGGCCTGTCCTTTGATACAAAAAGGATTGGGCTACCTTGCTGCACTTTGTTTACCATTACCATTACTTGTTTGTTACAAATTATCTTGCTGTCAAACTACCTGTTACCTACAATTTCAGTGCTTGCAGAAATTACCTTGCTGAAAACCACTTGTCATTTCCTTCTACTCCTCGTTGGGTTCGACACTCTTACTTATCGAAAGGACTACGATTGATCCCCTATACTTGTGGGTCATCAAGACTCTTTTCTGGTGCCCTTGCCGGGGAGTGAAGCACTCTTGGTAAGTGGAAATCGGTAAGGAAATTTTATATTACGTGCTGAAATTTATTGTCACTTGTTACTATGGAAGATAATCCTTTGAGGGGTTTGTTCGGGGTATCTTCACCTCGACCGAAAACACAAAGAGTTGCCCCTCAACCTACTGCACCTACTGAAAATATTGGTTATGAAATTCCTTCGGGTATGATAGAACAACTGCTAGCTAATCCTTATGCAGGAGACGGAACTGAGCATCCCGATATGCATCTGATACATGTGGATGAAATTTGTGGATTGTTTATGCTTGCAGGTTTACCCGGAGATGAAGTCAAGAAGAAGGTTTTCCCTTTATCTTTGAAGGGAAAAGCATTGACATGGTATAGGCTATGTGATGATACTGGATCTTGGAACTGGAATCGATTGAAATTGGAATTTCACCAAAAAATGTATCCTATGCATCTAGTTCATCGTGATCGGAATTATATATATAATTTTTGGCCTCATGAAGGAGAAAGTATCGCTCTAGCTTGGGGGAGGCTTAAGTCAATGTTATATTCATGCCGCAATCATGAGCTCTCAAGAGAAATTATTATTCCGAATTTTTATGCTCGGCTTTCTCGTGATGATCAATCCATGCTCGATACTTCTTGTACTGGTTCTTTTATGAAGAAGACTATTGAATTCAGGTGGGATCTTTTAGAAAGAATTAAACGCAACTCTGAAGATTGGGAACTCGACGAAGGTAAAGAGTCAGGTATTAAGCTTGAGTTTGATTGTGTTAAATCTTTTATGAATACCGATGCTTTTCACAAGTTTAGCACTAAATATGGACTGGACTCTGAGATAGTAGCCGCGTTTTGTGAATCATTTTCTACTCATGTTGATCTCCCTAAGGAGAAGTGGTTTAAATATCACCCCCTATTAAAGAAGAATTTAAAGAATCAGTTATAGCTAAAGATGAAACTATTATTTACAATGTTGATCCAGTTGTGCCTACTGCTTATATTGAAAAACCACCTTTTCCTATTAGGAAAGAGGAACATGCTAAGGTATCAACCGTGGTTCGCAAAAGTAATATTAAAGCACCTAAACCTCCTGAACAAATTAAAGTGGAACCTAGTGTTGCTATGGTAAAAGATCTCTTGGTCGAAAACATTGATGGGCATGTTATTTACTTCTGTGATGAAGCAGCTAGAATTGCCAAACCTGATGAAAAAGATAAACATAGACCTGTTATTGGCATGCATGTTGTCTCGGTTAAAATAGGAGATCATTGCTATCATGGTTTATGTGACTTGGGTGCTAGTGTGAGTGCTATTCCTTTTACCTTATACCAAGAAATTATGAATGATATAGTACCCGCTGAAATAGAAGACATAGATGTTACTATTAAACTTGCTAATAGAGACACCATCACACCACTTGGGATTGTTAGAGATGTTGAAGTCTTGTGTGGGAAAATAAAATACCCTACTGATTTTCTAGTTCTTGGTTCCCCACAAGATGACTTTTGTCCCATGATTTTTGGTAGACCTTTCTTGAACACTGTCAATGCTAAGATAGATTGTGAGAAAGAAACTGTCAGTGTTAGCTTTGGTGATGTGTCTCATGAGTTTAATTTCTCCAAGTTTCGTAGACAACCTCATAATAAAGAATCACCTAGTAAGTATGAAATAATTGATCTTTCTTCTATTGCCGTACCTCCTACTGATCCAGTAGAACAATATTTGCTAGACCATGAGAATGATATGCACTTGCATGAAAGAAATGAAATAGATAAAATATTCTTTGAACAACAACCTCTCCTTAAACACAATTTGCCTATTGAAACTCTAGGAGGTCCTCCTCCACCTAAAGGTGATCCTGTGTTTGAATTAAAGCAATTGTCTGACACTTTGAAGTATGCTTATCTTGATGAGAAAAAGATATATCCTGTTATTATTGGTGCTAACCTTTCAGAACATGAAGAAGAAAGATTATTAAAAATTCTGAAGAAGCACCATGCTGCTATTGGATATACTATTGATGATCTTAAGGGCATTAGTCCCACTCTATGTCAGCACAAGATTAATATGGAACCTGATGCTAAACCCGTTGTTGATCACCAACGATGATTGAATCCTAAGATGAAAGAAGTGGTAAGAACTGAAATACTAAAGCTTCTGGAAGCAGGTATAATCTATCCCATAGCTGATAGTAGATGGGTAAGTCCTCTTCATTGTGTCCCTAAGAAGGGAGGTATTACTGTTGTTCCTAATGATAAAAATGAACTTATCCCACAAAGAATTGTTACCGGCTATAGAATGGTAATTGATTTTAGAAAATTAAATAAAGCTACTAGAAAAGATCATTATCCTCTGCCTTTTATTGATCAAATGTTAGAAAGATTATCTAAGCACACACACTTTTGTTTTCTCGATGGATATTCTGGTTTCTCTCAAATACCTGTTTCACAACCTGATCAAGAGAAAACCACTTTTACTTGCCCTTTCGGAACTTATGCTTATAGACATATGCCCTTTGGTTTATGTAATGCACCTGCTACTTTTCAAAGATGTATGACTGCTATATTCTCTGATTTTTGTGAAAAGATTGTTGAGGTTTTCATGGATGATTTTTCCGTTTATGGAACCTCTTTTGATGATTGCTTAAGCAACCTTGATCGAGTTTTGCAGAGATGTGAACAAACTAATCTTGTCTTGAATTGGGAGAAGTGCCACTTTATGGTTAATTAAGGCATTGTCTTGGGGCATAAAATCTCCGAACGAGGTATTGAGGTGGATAAAGCTAAAGTTGATGCAATTGAGAAAATGCCATGTCCTAAAGACATTAAAGGTATTCGTAGTTTCCTTGGTTATGCTGGTTTTTATAGGAGGCTCATTAAAGACTTCTCTAAAATTTCTATGCCTCTCACTAATCTTTTACAAAAGGATGTTCCATTTGTTTTTTTATGATGATTGTGTAGAAGCCTTTGAAACACTTAAGAAAGCCTTAACTATTGCACCTATTGTTCAACCTCCTGATTGGAACTTGCCTTTTGAAATTATGTGTGATACTAGTCATTATGCTATTGGTGCTATTCTAGGACAAAGAGTTGATAAGAAATTAAATGGTATCCATTATGCTAGCAAAACTCTAGACAGTGTCCAAAGAAATTATGCTACTACTGAGAAAGAATTTTTAGCAGTTGTGTTTGCTTGTGACAAATTCAGATCTTACATTACTGATTCCAAAGTGATTGTTCACACTGATCATGCTGCTATAAAATATCTCCTGGAAAAGAAAGATCCTAAACCTCGAATCAATAGGTGGGTTCTCTTGCTACAAGAATTTGACTTACACATCACTGATAGGAAAGGAGCTGAGAACCCCGTAGCTGATAACTTGCCTAGGTTAGAAAACATTTTTGATGACCCACTACCCATTGATGATAGCTTTCCTGATGAATAACTAGCTGTAATAAATGCTTCTCATAATACTCCTTGGTATGCTGACTATGCTAATTACATTGTTGCTAAATTTATACCACCTAGTTTCACATACCAACAAAAGAAAAAATTCTTCTATGACTTAAGGCATTACTTTTGGGATGACCCACATCTTTATAAAGAGGGAGTAGATGGTATTATTAGATGTTGTGTACCTGAGCATGAACAGGAACAAATCCTACGGAAAATGTCACTCCGAAGCCTATGGAGGACATCATGCAGGAGATAGAACTGCGCATAAGGTATTACAATCTGGTTTTTATTGGCCTACTCTTTTCAAAGATGCCCGTAAGTTTGTCTTGTCTTGTGATGAATGTCAAAGAATAGGTAATATCGGTAAGCGTGAGGAAATGCCTATGAATTATTCACTTGTTGTTGAACCATTTGATGTTTGGGGTTTTGATTATATGGGACCTTTTCCTTCCTCTAATGGGTATACTCATATTTTGGTTGTTGTTGATTATATTACTAAGTGGGTAGAAGCTATTCCAACTAGTAGTGCGGATCATAACACCTCCATTAATATGCTTAAAGAAGTTATTTTCCCAAGGTTTGGAGTCCCTAGATATTTAATGACTAATGGTGGTTCACACTTATTCACGGTGCTTTCCGTAAAATGCTTGCTAAATATGATGTTAACCATATAATTGCATCACTCTATCATCCTCAATCTAGTGGTCAAGTTGAACTTAGCAATTTAATATTACAAAAAACTGTCAATAGGTCCTGAAATAATTGGTCTAAGAAACTTGATGATGCACTTTGGGCCTACAGAACAGCTTATAAAAATCCTATGGATATGTCTCCATATAAAATGGTTTATGGAAAAGCTTGTCATTTGCCTCTTGAGTTAGAACATAAAGCATATTGGGTAATCAAAGAACTCAATTATGATTTCAAACTTGCCGGTGAAAAGAGGTTATTTGATATTAGCTCACCAGATGAATGGAGAACACAAGCTGATGAAAATGCCAAGCTATTTAAAGAAAAAGTTAAAAGATGGCATGACAAAAGAATCCAAAAGCGGGAATTTAAAGTTGGTGAACATGTCCTATTGTACAACTCTCATTTTAGATTTTTTGCAGGAAAACTTCTTTCCAAATGGGAAGGACCATATATTATCGAAGAAGTTTATCGCTCTGGAGCTATCAAGATCAATAATGCCGACGGTACTAACCCGAAGGTGGTCAATGGACAAAGAATTAAACACTATATCTCAGGTACGCCCATTAATGTTGAAACTAATATTGTTCAAACCATGACACCGGAGGAACACATAAAAGAAACCTTCTAGAACACTCCAAAACCCTAAAAAAGAAGAGGTGCGTGATACGGTAAGTAAACAGACTCCGAAAAATCCGCAAAAATATTTTCTGTCAATTTTGGAATATTAGAAAAAATAGGAAAAAACAAGAAACAACCGGGAAGGCAACCCAGGTGCCCAAAAGACACCAGGGCGTGCCTGCCCCCCTGGCGCGCCCTGGTGGGTGGTGGGCCCCTCAGGCACCTTCCCGGCTCCGTTTTCCTTCGGTATGCTTGTTTTCCAAGATAAAAAATCTTTATACATACTCCCGGACGATTTGACCATCGTATCGCGGAGAAATCCTCTATTCTTGTTTCGTGCTGTTTTTCTGGCAGATCTAGATCACCATGGCCGCACCAAGCTCCTCCAAGGACAGGTTCTTCGAGAGGGTAATCAATCCCTACTTGTGGGAGGTGAAGAAGCACCCTCAAGCCATTGAGATGCGTCAGGGGGTGCTCCACATCCAGGATGTTCAAGGGCCCAAGAAGACGGGAACCGTTGAGGCCAGGCTCGAGGCGGTGGAGCAGGAGATCTTCAAGTGCCAAGGGATGGTGGAGCGTGGACTCAGTGCCAATCACCTCATGATCACGGAATTCACCCGTGATCACAAGGTGGATGGCCGGTCTATGAAGGACATCGTCTTCACCTTCAATGAGAAAATCAATTTTCTGCAAAGCCAAATCTATGATCTTCACAATCAAGTCTTTGAGTATGAGGTAAGATTTAAAGGTATGAGTTTAGCTGCCAGTTGCAGGACTCAGGAGACTCGTGCTTCCTCTTATGATGGTGATCCGCTGCCATGGAAGTCGGAGGATAAGCTTGCTACTACCTCATCACCACCACCATCATCATCTTCCCCACCAAAGGAGACTTGAGTACACGGGTATGGGCACTCCCCTTGGCTTTTGCCAACCTTGGGGGAGATGCCCCGGTATCGTATCACCATCACTTTTATTACCTTTACCTATCTTAGTTCGATCCTTAGCTATTTCATGATTTAGTTAAATAAAAGTTCAGTATGATCTATTTTCGAGTGCTAGTTTCGTGATCTATCTATCTATGTAATCGAGTGAGAGTTATATAATAAATTTTAGTTTGAGTTTTGCTTCTTTACTTTTATGTTTCAATCAAAATAAAGGAAAATAATGAAAAATATCATATGCTAATCTTATGGTAAGTAATGACATCACATAAGGAAAAGTATAAGTGATAAAAATTGTTGGAAGTTGACAAACATAGCATTGGCCAATGATGCAATTCATGAAAGAATTAATAAGGGAAGAGAACATTCACATGCAAATACACTATCTTGGACATCTTTTATGATTGTGAGCCCCCGTTAAATATATATGCCAAAACGGTTGACGTTGGAAAAGGAAGACAACATTATGATTTATGTTTGTTCATATTCACATAGAAGTTATATTGTCATAGATCCTTCAACATGTGGTGCTTGCTCCATATCTTTGCTAGCCAAAAATCCGCACTAAGTAGAGATACTACTTGTGCATCCCAAAACCTTAAACCCAAACTCATGTTTTGAGAGTCCACTATACCTACCTATGGATTGAGTAAGATCCTTCAAGTAAGTTGTCATCGGTGCAATAGGGCAATAAAAAATGCATCTAAATGTGTTTGATCATTTAGTGCAAGAGAAATTAAGCGTTGTACGAACTTGTGATGGCAAAGTAATAAAAGCGACGGACTGCATAAGAAAGGTTGCTATCATAAGGGGCAATATAATGTGACATTCTTTTGCATTAAGAGATTGTGCGTACAAAACCAAAAAGCGCATGACAACCTCTACTTCTCTCTGCGAAGAGCCTATCTTTTACTTTTATGTCTTTACTTTTTATGCAAGAGTCAAAGTATTCTTCTCTATTCTTTTTATTTTTCTCTTTGGCAAGCATCATGTGATGGGGAAAGATCTAGGCACATATATCCAGTTGGATGTGAGTGATCATGAGTTATTATTGTTGACATCACCCTTGAGGCGAATAAGTTGGGAGGCGAAATTATAAGCCCCTATCTTTCTATGTGTCCGGTTGAAACTTTTTGCTCATATGTATGATGTGAGTGTTAGCAATCATAGAAGATTAAATGATGGTTGAGTATGTGGACTTGCCAAAAGGCTCCGATACATGACCCTTCCTGAAAATATGATGAATTGTAGTTGCAAAGTTGACTGAGAACATAGTTTGTTGGTTTTCAATAAAGTTTATGCTTTTTACTTCAATGTTGTGATGAATTGTTACTTGTTCATGAGAAGTTATAGAGCTTTATAACTAAGTTTGTTGTTGTTATAATAATAAGCATGATGCTACTATGTCCGTATTTTGTTTTTATCGACACCTCTCTCTCTAAACATGTGGACATGATTTTCGATATCGGCTTTCGCTTGAGGACAAGCGAAGTCTAAGCTTGGGGGAGTTGATACGTCCATTTTGCATCATGTTTTTCTACTGTTATTTATATAGTTTTTATGCATAATAATGCTTTATGGAGTAATTCTAATACCTTTTCTCTCATAATATGCAAGGTTTACACCAAGAGGGAGAATACCGGCAGCTGGAATTCTGGACCTGAAAAAGCTACGTCAGAGATACCTATTCTGCGCATCTCCAAATGAGCTGAAATTTTGCGGAGAATTATTTTGGAATATTTAATAAATACTGGAGAAAAGAACCACCGGAGGGGGGCCACCTGGTGCCCACAAGACACCAGGGCGTGCCAGGCCCCCCAGGCGTGCCCTGGTGGGCAGCCCAGCCCACCTCCGGTGCCCATCTTCTGGTATATTAGGTCTTTTGACCTAGAAAAAAATAAGGAGAGGACTTTCGGGATGGAGCGCCGCCGTCTCAAGGCGGAATTTGGGCAGGAGCACTTTTGCCCTCCGGTGGAGCGATTCCGCCGGGGGAACCTCCCTCCCAGAGGGGGAAATCGAAGCCATCGTCATCACCAACAACCCTCTCATCTTTGGGAGGCCAATGTCCATCAACATCTTCAACAGCACCATCTCATCTCAAACCCTAGTTCATCTCTTGTGTTCAATCTTTGTACCGAAACCTCAGATTGGTACCTGTGGGTGACTAGTAGTGTTGATTACATCTTGTAGTTGATTACTATATGGTTTATTTGGTGGAAGATTATATGTTCAAATCGATTATGCTATTTAATACCCCTCTGGTCTTGAGCATGAATATCATTTGTGAGTAGTTACTTTTGTTCTTGAGGTCACGGGAGAAGTCATGTTGCAAGTAATCATGTGAATTTGATATGTGTTCGATATTTTGAATATATGTATGTTGTGATTCCCTTGGTGGTGTCATGTGAACGTCGACTACATGACACTTCACCATCTTTGGGCCTAAGGGAATGCACTGTGGAGTAGTTATTAGATGATGGGTTGCTAGAGTGACAGAAGCTTAAACCCTAGTTTATGCGCTACTTCGTAAGGGACTGGTTAGGATCCATATGTTTAATGCTATGGTTAGATTTTTTATCTTAATACATTTCTCGTAGTTGCGGATGCTTGCAAGGGGGTTAATCATAAGTGGGAGGCTTGTTCAAGTAAGAACAGGACCCAAGCACCGATCCACCCACATATCAAATTATCAAAGTAGCCAACGCAAATCAAACCAACATGATGAAAGTGACTAGATGAAATTCCCTTGTGCCCTTTGATAGCTCGTATCCACGTCAGTATTTCCCCGAAGAGGAAGGGATGATGTAGTACAGCTTCGGTAGGTATTTCCCTCAGTTATGAAACTAAGGTTATCGAACCAGTAGGAGAACCAAGCAACACTATGTAAACGATACCTGCACACAAAGAACAAATACTTGCAACCCGACGCGTATGAGGGGTTGTCAATCCCTCTCGGGTAAAAGATAGATTGGTTTGTATGATTTTGGATAAATAGATCTTGTGATAAAACAAAATAAAATAAATAAAGAAAAAGTGCAGGAAGGTGTTTTTGGGTTTTTAGAATAATAGATCTAAAAACAAAAGCAAATAAAAATAGATCTCAAAGCAAATATGATAAAGAATAGACTCGGGGGCCGTAGATTTCACTAGTGGCTTCTCTCGAGAAAATAGCATATGGCGGGTAAACAAATTACTGTTGGGCAATTGATAGAACTTCAAATAATTATGATGATATCCAGGCAATGATCATTATATAGGCATCACGTCCAAGATTAGTAGACCGACTCCTACCTGCATCTACTACTATTACTCCACACATCGACCGCTATCCAGCATGCATCTAGTGTATTAAGTTCATGGAGAAACGGAGTAATGCAATAAGAATGATGACATGATGTAGACAAGATCTATTCATGTAGGAATAGACCCCATCTTGTTATCCTTAATAGCAACGATCAATACGTGTCTTGCTGCCCCTTCTGTCAATGGGAAAGAACACCGCACGACTGAACCCATCACAAAGCACCTCTTCCCATGGCAAGAAAAATAGATCTAGTTGGCCTAACTAAACCAAAGATTCAAAGAAGAAATACGAGGCTATAAGTAATCATGCATATAAGAGATCAAAGAAACTCAAATAACTTTCATGGATAAATAGATCTGATCATAAACTCAAAGTTCATCAGATCCCAACAAACACACCGCAAAAAGAGTTACATCAAATAGATCTCCAAGAGACCATTGTATTGAGAATCAAAAGAGAGAGAGAGGAAGACATCTAGCTACTAACTACGGACCCGTAGGTCTACAATGAACTACTCACGCATCATCGAAGAGGCACCAATGAGGATGATGAACCCCTCCGTGATGGTGTCTAGATTGGATCTGGTGGTTCTGGAACTTGCGGCCGCTGGAATTGTGTTTCGTCGACTCCCCTAGGGTTTTTGGATTTTTGGGGTACTTATAGAGCAAAGAGGCGGTGCGGGAGGCGACCGACATGGGCACAACCCACCAGGGCACGCCTGGGCCGCCAGGCATGCCCAGGTGGGTTGTGCTCCTCTCGGAGCCCCCCTCTGGTACTTCTTTGGCCCAACAGGTGTCTTCTGGTCTGGAAAAAATTCTCCAAAAAGTTTTGCTGCGTTTGGACTCCGTTTGGTACTGATATTCTGCGAAGCAAAAAAACAAGCAAAAAAGAGCAACTGGCACTAGGCACTATGTCAATAGGTTAGTCCGAAAAAATGACATAAACTTGCTATAAAATGATTGTAAAACATCCAAGAATGATAATATAACAGCATGGAACAAACAAAAATTATAGATACGTTGGAGACGTATCACCCTCAAGAATGCTTTGCTTATTATAAGAGACCATTTTGGCCCGTCCTTTGCTACAAAAAGGATTGGGCTACCTTGCTGCACTTTATTTACCGTTACCGTTACTTGCCCGTTACAAATTATCTTGCTATCAAACTACCTGTTACCTACAATTTCAGTGCTTGCAGAAATTACCTTGTTGAAAACCACTTGTCATTTCCTTCTTCTCCTCGTTGGGTTCGACACTTATACTTATCGAAAGGACTACGATTGATCCCCTATACTTGTGGGTCATCAAGGACTCGGACATCCGGCCCAAGCCCGGGCAGCCGGCCCGACAAGCCCGGACATCCAGCCCGAAAAGCCCGAACATCCGGCCCCAGCCCGATTATCCAGTCCGACCTATCCAAAGAGCATCAGAAGTTTGGCCAAGACCGCCCGAACATCCGGCTCTTCGTGAGCCGCCGGACATCCAGCACCTGCCTGTGCAAAGAGAACGGGCCGAAGGCCCATGTATCCACACATTCCCCTCCTACCTCGTGGACTACTATATAAGGACCTCTCCCTCCTCCTAGCTAGGGTTAGCAAAGGTTAGAGCTCATTTGAGATAGAGCTTTGCTCATCCACTTACCACTCACATGGAGTTCAAGACCTCCATGTGAGAAGAACCCCCAAGTGGATTCAAGACCCCTTCATGGGAAGATCCTTCTAGGATTCAAGACCTCTCTCCTTCAAGGATTGGCATGAACTAGCTACCCTTTGTATCCTCTTGTGTTGACTTTGGATCTTTGTATCTCCTTATGTGTAAGTGGATTTAGCACATGTGTGGTTGGGTCTTGTCTATTTGAGCGTTCTTCTTGTGTCCCTCTTTGATTTGATCCCTTCCCCCCCCCCTCCAAGTGTGAAGAGATCGGCCATTAGGGTTCCACCCTACATCAGGGAAGCTCTTCGGAAAGACCATGTCTTGATCTTCCAGTTCTCAAACACCAGGCAGTTCGAGGGCTACAAAGGAGGTGATCGAGTCTTCTGGGGAAAAGTGCGCAAACCTTGGCAGTGTGTAAAACTAATTGATTAGTCATGTCCCCGGTTATGGACAATTTGAGCATCTAGAAGTAGGAATTTGAGCGATCTCATCACATTTCATTAATCAATTGGGTTTAATCAACTTGGGTATAGATTGAGTGGAGGAACCATATCAATCATACTATGATAAGCTTTGTAGTAATAATTTGATATTCATGATGGTAGGACAAAATCAGCTTTATGCAAATTAAACTTAGAACCTTCCACCAGCCAAATTCATGTAGAAGTAGGACCATTTTATACTCTCTTATGTTGTGACTTTGCCAGTATATTCCATGTACTGACCTACACGGCTGCAACGTCTCATGTTGCAGAGTTTTTCGACGAGGATTAAGGTGCGATTGGTTGTTGTTCGCACTTAGCATTTGTCGTGGAGTTGGATGGACTCATTTACCTTCAATGCTTCCGCAGTTATTTTATTTTATTTAGATTTATCGTGTAATCTAGTCAATTTGTTAGGGCTTGATCCCTAGTATCTACTATGTTTCAACGCCGGCTTGATCCCCAATTTGTCGGTCCTGCTAGTACGCTATTGTCCGCAGTGTGTTGTGGAGGACCGTCGTGCTCATGCGTCGTCGTCCGTGGTGTGCGTGGAGTGCGTGCGCGACGTCTTGGAGGGCCGCCGCAGGCTTGGAGTGTGTGTGTGCCATTGGTCGAGGCCAGGCCGTCATGGAGGGTCGTGCTATTGTCCGTGATGTGTTGTGGAGGACCATCACACTTGTGCGTCATTGTCCGTGGTTTAAGTGGAGTGCGTGTGCGCCGTCTTGGAGGCCCGCCACAAGCGTGGAGTGCGTGCGCGCCATTGCTTGAGGCCAGGCCATCATGGAGGGCCATGCTGCTGTTCGTGGTGTGTCGTGGAGGACCGTTGTGCTCATGTGTCATTGTTCGTAGTGTGCGTGGAGTGCGTGCATGCCGTCTTGGAGGGCCGTCGCAAGCGTGTAGTGTGTGTGCGCCATTGTTCAAGGACATGCCATCATGGAGGGTCGCGCTGTTGTCCATGGTGTATTATGGAGGACATCGCGCTCGTGCGTCGTCATCCGGGGGTGTGCGTGGAGTGTGTGTGCGCCGTCTTGGAGGGCCGCCACAAGCGTGGAGTGCGTGTGCACCATTGTTCGAGGCCTGCATTATGGAGGGCCGCCGCACACGTGGATTGCGTGTGTGTCGACAGCGGTGGAGCGCCGAGAGCCGAGCGTTAGTGACTGTCGCGCCGGAGGGCAGGTGGCGACCACCATGGGGATCGGGCGGCCTTGGGGCGGCTAGAGACAAGGTGGGTGGCGACGGCTAGGGACCCAACTATAATTTAGTTTTCGTTTTGAAGGTGCTTTGTGCAGGACCCTGTTGTAAATTTAACTATTGACAAATGGGCTTCACATCTGACCTGAAACAATTTTTACGGGATCTATTCTGGCGACACACATGCTATATTGTAGAAACGTGTAAATACATTTTGCAGTATACTGTAAGGGAAAATATGATGCAGAGCATCCTTCCGTCATCCCCATGGACTCTACACCAACACATCAAGCACAACGTGGACCTATGACAAGAGCCCGAGCACACGCCATTGAAACCGAGGTGAACTCATTCCTACTCGAGATTGATATGAATATAAATGGAACTTGGATGCTACCTCACCAAAACATGCTATGGGTCATTAGGTACGAAGACCAACGCCACCAAGCAGCTAAGGGACACCCCAAAGGAGGAGGAGAAGCACCCCAAGGCCACGAGGAAGGAGAAGGAATGAAAGAAGATGAAGACAACACCTCCCAGGGGGCCCCGTGCGCATGGGCCCTCCAGACCCCGTGCCCACAGGCTACCCAGAGAGCTTCTGTAGCTGAGATGCGCACCCCCATGTGCACGGCCTCAGGACCCCGTGCGCACGGGCCCTCGCCGTTGTAGCACCCCATGCGCATGGGCGTGTACCGTGCACACGAGACCCCCGTGCGCACGGGCCCAACTTACCCCATGCACACGGGCCTCCCGAGTTTCGGTCGTGGGTGCCCGTCCTTGCCTCCCAAGTCATCCCCTTCCTCCCACTAGCTATATATTTCGGGTCTATGTCATTTGTTCGGGTAGCAAAGTATATGTGAGACATTGATAGAGCTTTGCTCCTTCTACCACTCCTCTTGGAGATCAAGACCTCTTAGGAGAGGATCCCCAAGTGGATTTCAAGACCTCCTTTTGGAGAATACTATCATCAAGACCTCACCTCCTTAGGAGTGGGAAGAACTTTACCTTTGTGCTTGTTTCCTTGGATTGTGCTTGTATTCTTGTGGATCTATGTGTTTGCTATTCTAGTGGATGTGTGATTGGGTTTTGTTGGAGTGAATTCCTCTTTGTGTTCTTGGTGTTCATCCTTTTCCCCCTCCAAGTGTGAAAAGATCTCCACTTAGGGTTCCACCCTACAACATCTTGTATCAAGAGCCATGGTTGATTCACATCTTGGAGTCCCTACACCTCATATTCTAGCCTAATTTTGTTGCTTTTTGTCCCAATTCAAAAATCCCCACGAAAAATAGCCCCAAAAATTTTCTTGCAATTTGTTGGATCTTGTGAGATTTTGTTGATTTGGTCCACGAATTTCGAGTTTGACAAGTGGATCTACCCCTTACCACCATCCCCCATCCATCCCACCATGGAATTTGGTCGAATTTGAGACTTTTGCCATGGATCTGAAGGTGTTCTTGCACAGCAAAGCACCCCATGCGCACGGGCTATCGGGACCCCGTGCACACGGGCTTCACTTACCCTGTGCGCATGGGCCATACATGGACTTCGGCCACTCCCCATTTTTCCTCTTTTTGCCATTCCACCACCACCATTCGCTTTCTGCACTATTTCCCATTGGTGTTTGAGCTTTTGAGTTGCGGTTCACCGTGTCCTAAGGTGTTTCAGCTACTTAGGCACGGTTCGACTTCGTCATCACCGCCACCGTCATCGCCTCGGACTCCACATCGACATCGACCAGTTCATCTTCATACTAACCGTAAGAAAGGATGGTAACCTCGACGTCAACTTATACTCATACCTTGCCATTACATATTATAGCCCCGAGCCATTTTTGCGTCACTTTCCTATCAAGACTAGCGAGTTGAGAATTGCCGGGCCACGCTCTTTGTGCACCTTTAGTGATAAGCCTATCCCGCATAGCTACATTTAGCGTGCAATAATCGTGTTATCATACTTGTGCCATAAATATATCTCGTGCATACCATATTTGTTGTCTCGTACTCCGGCTCACATATCAAGCATTGTGGCATAGTCAAAAAAAGAAAAAAATGCTTTTAAGCAAAAGAAAAGAGAAAAAAGAGCTCATAAGAAATAGCGTTGAGCCATTTTGCATAGTTCCATCATCTTGGTCAATACATACATAAGCATACTTGGCATTGTAGACGGCCCGTTTCTGACAGAGGCAAAGGTGTCCCGTCTTTCGATGAGATGGTGGTTATCGTTTTTGGTGGAGTAGACTTTGACGATCCGACTACGAACGTGCGAGGACATCGCGCCTTAACAACCGCTAAACCAACTCCGAGAGGTTATTGACCACGCCGGAGCACGATCAACCTGACAACGAGGGTCTGTTTCCTGCACACAAACAAAGAACACGCAAGAAACTAAAATTGCAATCTGGATATTGTGAATATAAGAGGAAAGCTTTATTAATGAAGGTGGGGTTCTGTGACGCCTTGGTCTCGTCGTTGAACACAAACGAAGTACGCGAAGTTGCAGCTATGGCAAACTTTTAATCTAAACAAAACCCAAAGTCTAAACAACGTCCTAAGGGTTGTCTATATGGAGGAAGAGGGGGAAATTTCGTGACCCCTTGGAGGAGGGGCCCGAAACCAACCCTAACTCTTGTTTCCCCACACATACGGACTCTAAAAATAGCATATAATAAAGTATTTCGAAATTACATGGGCCTAGCCCAAAAATAAGGCGACGCGGCCCCTATAATAGCCTCTGGATGAAATTTAGGAAGTAGCATCTTGTATATTTCGTCCAAGCCTTCATACACTCATTAGGGTGGCTTCAAAGTCCTAAAATCATCACTTGAAACTCCAGTTTTGTTCCCCTTGCGCATGTCGTCATCTCCATGCTTGATCTTGCTCCAGTGTTCATCCCTCTTGTCCATGCTAGGCCCTTCATTTGTAAGCAAAACTAATGTATCCAATTTAGGCAGCATCATATTCTCATGAACATTAGAATTATTACCAAGAAACAAAAGAACCTGATAATTTAATTGGCGTGCGCGAGCTCTAGTAATTGGTCCAGTATATGTAGCGGTAGGGGTTGTGGGTGTAACAATGGTATTGATGTCCTGATCATCCTCCCCTTCTTAAAATGAAGTCGTCCTCGACGAAAGCTCATTTTCCTCACCCAAATAAGGCTTCAAATCTGCAATGTTAAAAGTGGGACTAACCCCAAAATCTGTAGGCAGCTCAAGTTTTTATGCATTATCATTAATTTTCTCTAACACCTTAAAAGGACCATCAGCACGTGGCATTAGCTTTGTCTTGCGCAAATTAGGAAATCTATCCTTACGCAAATGTAACCAAACAAGATCTCCACCTGCAAAGACAATATGTTTTCTACCCTTATCTCCAGCAAGTTTATATTTAGCATTCATGCGCTCAATATTTTCCTTAGTTAACTCATGCATTTTTAAGATCAATTCGGCATGTTGTTTAGCATCAAAATTAACCTTCTCCGAAGATGAAAGAGGCAACAAATCAATGGGTGCACGAGGTAGGAAACCATACACAATCTCAAAAGGGCACATCTTAGTAGTAGAATGCAGCGAATGATTATAAGCAAATTCAATATGAGGCAAGCATTCTTCCCACAATTTAAGGTTAGTCTTCAAAACAGCCCTAAGCATAGTAGACAATGTTCTATTGACTACTTCAGTTTGTCCATCAGTTTGGGGGTGACATGTAGTACTAAAAAGCAGTTTAGTCCCCAACTTAGCCCATAAACATCTCCAAAAGTGGCTAAGAAATTTAGTATCACGATCTGAAACAATTGTATTTGGCACACCATGCAAACGAATAATTTCGTGAAAGAATAAATCAGCAACATTAGCAGCAACATCGCTTTTATGACATGGTATAAAGTGTGCCATTTTCGAGAATCTATCCACGACAACAAATATGCTACCCCTCCCCTTCTGTGTTCGAGGTAAAGCCAAAACTAAGTCCATAGATATATCCTCCCATGGAACACTAGGTACAGGCAAAGGCATATATAAACCATGAGGATTAAGTCGTGACTTAGCTTTTTGACATGTAGTGCAGCGAGCAACAAAGCGCTCAACATCCCGTCTCATCTTTGGCTAAAAGAAATGTGTAGCAAGTACATCCTTCATCTTCTTCATGCCAAAGTATCGCATTAATCCTCCTCCATGCGCCTCTTGCAACAACAAAAGACGAACAGAGCTAGCTGGAGTGCATAGCTTGTTAGCACGAAACACAAATCCATCGTTAACGACGAACTTGTTCCATGTTTTCCCTTCTTTACAATTCTGCAATACATCTTTAAATTCAGGATCATGCACATATTGATCATTGATGGTCTCCGAACCAAATATTTTAAAGTCAAGTTATGAAAGCATAGTATAACGACGAGACAATGCATCAGCAATAACATTTTCTTTACCCTTCTTGTGTTTAATGACATAAGGGGAAGTCTCAATGAATTCAACCCATTTAGCATGTCTACGATTCAGTTTAGCTTGACTCTTAATATGTTTCAAAGATTCATGATCAAAATGTATAACAAATTCTTTGGGCCATAAATAATGTTGCCACGTTTCTAAAGTTCGAACAAGAGCATATAATTCTTTTATCATAAGTAGAATTATTCAGACTAGGCCCACTCAATTTTTCAGAAAAGTATGCAACAGGTTTACCATCTTGTAATAACACACCTCCTAATCCAATTCCACTAGCATCACATTCAAGCTCAAAAGTCTTATTAAAATCAGGAAGTTGGAGTAAAGGAGCATGCGTCAACTTATCTTTCAATACCGTGAAGGCGTCTTCCTGTGCGGTACTCCAAACAAAAGGCACATCCTTCTTTGTAAGCTCATTGAGAGGTGCAGCAATGGTGCTGAAATCTCTCACAAAACGCCTATAAAACCCAGCAAGGCCAAGAAAACTCCTCACTTGTGTGACCGTTTTGGACTATGGCCAACTCTAAATAGCTTCAATCTTGGCTTTATCAACTTTAATTCCCTGTGGAGTAACAACATAGCCAAGAAAAGATACTCGGTCGGTGCAAAAGGTGCACTTCCCAAGATTACCAAACAAACGTGCATCACGTAGAGCAATAAAAGCATCATGTAAATGTTCCAAATGTTCCTCCAAAGATCTGCTATAAATTAGTATATCATCAAAGTAAACTACCACAAATCATTCAACGAAAGCACGTAAAACTTCGTTCATTAATCTCATGAAAGTACTAGGTGCATTAGTTAACCCAAAAGGCATGACTAACCACTCATATAATCCAAACTTAGTTTTAAATGTTGTTTTCCATTCATCTCCCAATTTCATACAAATTTGATGGTATCCACTACGCAAATCAACTTTGGAGAATATTGTAGAGCCACTCAATTCATCAAGCATATCATCTATCCTAGGAATAGGATGATGATAACGAATAGTGATATTATTAATGCCTCTACAATCAACACACATACGCAATGTACCATCCTTTTTCGGCACTAGTATAATAGGAACAGCACAAGGACTAGGGGATTTGCGTATATAACCTTTATCGAGCAGCTCATGTACTTGACGCATAATCTCCTTCGTCTCCTCTGGATTGGTACGGTATGGTGCACGGTTGGGTAGCGATGCACCGGGAATTAAGTCAATTTGATGCTTAATCCCTCGAATAGGTGTAATCCCGGTGGCACGTCTTGTGGAAAGACGTCGGTGAACTCCTGCAAAATGTTAGTGACAGCAGGAGGCAAAGAGGAAGGCACGTCCTCGAATGAAAATAATGCCTCTTTGCACACAAAAGCATAGCAAATAGATTTGCTGAAATCTAGATCATCAATATCAGATTTGGTGGCAAGTAAACATGCACTTTTCAATTTAATTTCAGAAGCAACACTAGATGGTTTATTATTAGGCTTCATTTGTTGCTCAAATTCTTTTGCCACAATCTGATTTTCACTCTTATTTTTCTCCCATTTTGCTTTATTAGCTCTATTAATATCATCTTTCAAAATGGAATCAGGAGACATAGGGAGCAAAGTAATATGTTTATCCTTATGAACAAGAGTGTACTGATTGTTTCTACCATGGTGTACATAATTTTTATCAAATTGCCATGGTCTACCAAGTAATAAGGAACATGCTTGCATGGGTACCACATCACAATCAACATAATCAGCATATGTAGAGATACTAAAATGCACACGAACAGTACGTGTTACCTTAACCTTGTCGCTGTTGTTGAACCATTGGATGTAGTATGGATGTGGATGTGGTCTTGTGGTGAGAGATAGCTTCTCCACCATCTCCATGCTAGCCAAGTTGTTGCAGCTCCCTCCATCTATGATGACACGAACAAAATGTTCCTTCACAACTCCCTTTGTATGGAACAAATTATGCCTCTGATTTTGCTCAGCTTGTGTGACCTGCGCACTCAAAACACATTGAGCAACTAAACTTTCATACCTGTCAGCATCTTCAGCAGCCATGTATTGCATCCCATGATCAGAATCATCTCCACCGTGTTCTTCACTTGTAATAAGAGCCAAAGTCTCCTCATCATAGTCACTAGCGGACTCATACCCATCATCCTCAGTAGCAATCATAACACACGGAGATTTGCATTCTCTTGCATAATGACCTCTACCCTTACAACGACGACAAATAATATCATGTGTGTGCCCTGTTGATGCCATGGATGAAGAAGAGCTCTGTGCAGGCCCGGTAGGTGTGCTCTTGGCAGATAGTGGTGGAAGTGCGTGCTTTCTTGTATCACGACTGGAGGTGGCAGCTGACGGAGTTGCCGGTGTAGCAGAACGTGTGGAAATAAAAGATGCATGCGGTGTCCATGATGAAGGTCGACCTGCAGAAAAATTAGTCCGTGCCAATGCCTGTCGATCCTGCACTTCACGTTCAGCTTTGCAAGCAAGATGGAATAAACGAGTGATATTGTTATACTCCTTATACTCTAAAATGGTCTAAATCTCTCTATTTAATCCACCCATAAAACATGCAAGCATAGCTTCATTATCCTCAACAATACCACATCTAATCATGCCAGTTTGTAATTCATGATAATACTCCTCTACAGAATTTTTTCCTTGTCTCAAACGCTGCAGTTTTTGAAGTAATTCACGTTGATAATATGGTGGAACCCAACAAGTACGCATGGCAGTTTTCAAAGTAGCTCAAGTAGTAGGGATATTATCATGATATAATCTACAATGTTCAGACCACCAAACAGAAGCAAAACTAGTGAATTCACAAACAGCAGCAGCAACACGTATATCCTCAGGATATTGTAAGCATGTGAAACGTTGTTCAGTTTCTAACTCCCAAGTAAGATATACATCAGGAATGTATCTACCCTCATATGGTTGAATATTCAATTTTAGTTTAGGAATATGGTCATAATCTCATACCTGAGGTGGTGCTGCAGCCCTACACCGTTGCGATTATATGCATGAGGTCGACCTGGTGGTGGTGGTGCTGGTGGTGCTGGTGGTTGCGTGTAGTTCTGATTTTGATCAACCTCATCCTCATAATAGTCCTCCACCTCTGCAGTAGCAGCAGGAGCTACAGAAGCATCAATAGCAGTAGTAGCGGCACCAGAAGTTTGTCCTGGCTCAAGAGGAACACGCTGCGCTCGCCCTGCTGGATCGCGGCGTGGAGGTGGTTATTGATGTTGTTGCAATGGTGTAGCAGATGCGGGTGGCGGCTATGGTAGACGTGCGAGTACTTCATTGAACTTGGCGTCCAACTTGGTGTCAATTGTCTTCTCAATGTCATCAATCCTCTCTAGTGCCTTTCCAAAGCTGGCCATCACGTCTTCCACCTGTTGACTCAACATTTGCTGAAATTTATCATGAAGCTCCTTCTTTGTCATGTTCTCCCAATCAATCTCGTCGGCTTGTGATCCTGCTGATGAGGACATCAATACCATTGTTACACCCACAGCCCCTGCTTCTATACATACTGGACCAATTACTAGAGCTCGCGCACGCCAATTAAAATATCAGGTACTTTCGTTTCTTGGTAATGATTCTAAAGTTCATGAGAATATGATGCTGCCTAAATTGGATACATTTGTTTTGCTTACAAATGAAGGGCCTAGCTTGGACAAGAAAGAGGAACCTTGGAGCAAGTTCAAGCATGGAGATGATGGCATGCACAAGGGGAACAAGAACGGAGTTACAAGTGATGATTTCAGGACTTTGAAGCCACCATAATGAGTGCAGGAAGCCTTGGACGAAATATACAAGATGTCACTTCATAAATTTCGTCCAGAGGCTATTATGGGTGTTGCGTCACCTTATTATTGGGCCAGGCCCATGTAATTTCGAAATACTTGAGTATAGGCTGTTTTTAGAGTCCGTATGTGTGGGGAAACAAGAGATAGGGTTGGTTTCGGACCCCTCCTTCAAGGGCCACGAAATCCCCTCCTCTTCCTCCATATATACAGCCCTTAGGGCACCGTTTAGACTTTGGGTTTTGTTTAGATTAAAAGTTCGCCATAGCTGCAACTTCGCGTACTTCGTTTGTGTTCAACGACCAGACCAAGACGTCACAGAACCCCACCTTGATCAATAAAGCTTTCATCTTATATTCGCAATATCCAGATTGCAAATCTTAGTTTCTTGCTTGTTCTTCGTTTGCTTGCAGGAGATAGACCCTCGTGGTCAGGTTGATTGTGCTCCGGCGTGGTCAATAACCTCTCGGAGTTGGTTTAGCGATTGCTAAGGCGCGACGTCCTCGCACGTTCGTAGTCGGATCGTCAAAGTCTACGCCACCAAAAACGATTGCTATCATCTCATCGAAAGATCGGGACACCCTCGCCTCTATCAGTTCTACCAAGTAATAATGAACATGCTTGCATGGGTACCACATCACAATCAACATAATCAGCATATGTAGAGATACTAAAATGCACACGAACAGTACGTGTTACCTTAACCTTGCCGCTGTTGTTGAACCATTGGATATAGTAAGGATGTGGATGTGGTCTTGTGGTGAGAGATAGCTTCTCCACCATCTCCATGCTAGCCAAGTTGTTGCAGCTCCCTCCATCTATGATGACGCGAACAGAACGTTCCTTCACAACTCCCTTTGTATGGAACAAATTATGCCTCTGATTTTGCTCAGCTTGTGTGACCTGCACACTCAAAACACGTTGAGCAACTAAACATTCATACCTGTCAGCGTCTTCAGGAGCCATGTATTGCGTCTCATGATCAGAATCATCTCCACCGTGTTCTTCACTTGTAATAAGAGCCAAAGTCTCCTCATCATAATCACTAGTGGACTCATACCCACCATCCTCAGTAGCAATCATAACACGCGAAGATTGGCATTCTCTCGCATAATGACCTCTTCCCTTACAACGACGACAAATAATATCATGTGTGTGCCCTGTTGATGCCATAGATGAAGAAGAGCTCTGGGCAGGCCCAGAAGGTGTACTCTTGGCAGATGGTGGTGGTGGTGCCTGTTTTCTTGTATCTCGATTGGAATTGGCGGCTGAAGTCAGTGGTGCCGCAGTAGGACGTGTGGGAGTAGAGGAGGCACGCGGTGTCCATGATGAAGATCGACCTGCAAAAAAATTAGTTCGCGCCAATGCCTGTCGATCCTGCACTTCACGTTCAGCTTTACAAGCAAGATGGAATAAACGAGTGATATTATTATACTCCTTATACTCTAGAATGGTCTGAATCTCTCTATTTAATCCACCCATGAAACGTGCAAGCATAGCTTCATTCTCCTCAACAATACCACATCTAATCATGCCAGTTTGTAATTCCTGATAATATTCTTCTACAGAATTTTTTCCTTGTCTTAAGGGCTGCAATTTTTGAAGTAATTCACGTTGATAATATGGTGGAACCCAACGAGTACGCATAGCAGTTTTCAAAGCAGCCCACGTAGCTGGAATAGGATATAATCTACAATGTTCAGACCACCATACACATGCAAAACTAGTGAAAGCACAAACAGCAGCAGCAACACGTCGTTCCTCGGGATATTGTAAACATGTAAAACGTTGTTCAGTTTCTAACTCCCAAGTAAGATATATATCAGGAACATATCTACCCTCGAATGGTGGAATATTCAATTTTAATTTAGGAAGATGGTCATGATCTCGTACCTGAAGTGGTGGTGCAGACCTACCATTGCGATTATTTGCATGTGGACGACCTGGTGCTGGTGGTTGCACGTAGTTATGATTTTGATCAACCTCATCCTCATAATCGCCCGCGTAATCATCCTCCTCCTCGGCACCATCATCATCGCCCCTACCATATACCACCACAGCTTATCTGCTATTTCTCTGAGTCCATATACCACCACCGATCCGAGTCCATATACCACCACCGATCCGAGTCCATATACCACCACCAATCCGAGCCCACATATACTACCGTCATATACCATCACCAGTCCGAGTTCCACCAGATTCATCTCTGCCACCAGTCCTAGTCCGAGTCCAGTATTTATTCCTTTATTTTAGAGTTCCAGATCACGCGATACTACGAGTCGTGAACAAGTCGGATTCCCCAATTTTCGCGCTACCCGCAGAAGAAAAATAGTTCCAGTTTCCAAAAAAAAAAACTTAGTCTGGAAAATTCTGGCTCGGCAGTTTTTAGACCATTTGTAGACTTTTTCGAAAAAATTTTGTTGCGGAGCAAAAAAAAAAAGAGGAAAAAAAAAGTGCAAAAAAAAAAAAAAATTCAGAGTGTGCTCCTCCCTTGTTTACGTGCAGCGCCGTGATTTTTGTTAGTGTTCTAGGCTCGCGTCTCTAGCACGGTCTAGCCTAGGACCAGCACAGTACCGTCGTTGAGAGTTTATTCAACATTGCATCTCTGAATTGATTATTGCTGACCCTTTTTGCTACCATATCATAAGCCTTCCCAGCTCCACATACATCTACATCGTGCGTTTGACACCACCTGGCAATCGCTCTGTCCAATCTCTGAGAGTTTTGACTACAAAGGTTGCCGATCACCACCTGCTGCTGGGTAAGAACTGGTAAGAATTTGAGATTTGCTTGACGGATTTGTGACACCACACCACACCACCACCACTTTCTAGTAGTCTGTAGGATCATATTCTTGTGTGTTTCTATTGCTGCTAAGCATGGCAGGATCACAAGCCGACGAGATTGACTGGGAGAACATGACGAACAAGGAGTTGCATGATAAATTTCAGCAAATGATGAGTGGCCAGGTGGGAGATGTGCTAAACAGATTTGAAGAGGCCATGGAGAAGATAGATGGCATGGAGAAGTCATTCGAGACACAGCTGGATAACAAGTTTAATGAATTGCTCACGCGTCTTCCCCAACCACCACCGGCTGCACCTGTCGCACCTCTGCAACGACAACAACAACGCCCCCTTCCAAATCAGTTCGGACGAGCGAAGCGTGTTCCTATTGAGGATGGCCAAACTTCTGGTGCTGTGGTACCTACTGTTGATGCTTCTTTGGCTTCTGCTCCTGCTGCTGCTGGTGCCGAGGAGGAGGATGATTACGCGGGCGATTATGAGGATGAGGTTGATCAAAATCATAACTACGTGCAACCACCAGCACCAGGTCATCCACATGCAAATAATCGCAATGGTAAGTCTGCACCACCACTTCAGGTACGAGATCATGACCATCTTCCTAAATTAAAATTGAATATTCCACCATTCGAGGGTAGATATGTTCCTGATATATATCTTACTTGGGAGTTAGAAACTGAACAACGTTTTACATGTTTACAATATCCCGAGGAACGACGTGTTGCTGCTGCTGTTTGTGCTTTCACTAGTTTTGCATGTGTATGGTGGTCTGAACATTGTAGATTATATCCTATTCCAGCTACGTGGGCTGCTTTGAAAACTGCTATGCGTACTCGTTGGGTTCCACCATATTATCAACATGAATTACTTCAAAAATTGCAGCGCTTAAGACAAGGAAAAAATTCTGTAGAAGAATATTATCAGGAATTACAAACTGGCATGATTAGATGTGGTATTGTTGAGGAGAATGAAGCTATGCTTGCACGTTTCATGGGTGGATTAAATAGAGAGATTCAGACCATTCTAGAGTATAAGGAGTATAATAATATCACTCGTTTATTCTATCTTGCTTGTAAAGCTGAACGTGAAGTGCAGGATCGACAGGCATTGGCGCGAACTAATTTTTCTGCAGGTCGATCTTCATCATGGACACCGCGTGCCTCCTCTACTCCCACACGTCCTACTGCGGCACCACTGACTTCAGCCGCCAATTCCAACCGAGATACAAGAAAACAGGCACCACCACCACCATCTGCCAAGAGTACACCTTCTGGGCCTGCCCAGAGCTCTTCTTCATCTATGGCATCAACAGGGCACACACATGATATTATTTGTCGTCGTTGTAAGGGAAGAGGTCATTATGCAAGAGAATGCCAATCTCCGCGTGTTATGATTGCTACTGAGGATGGTGGGTATGAGTCCGCTAGTGATTATGATGAGGAGACTTTGGCTCTTATTACAAGTGAAGAACACGGTGGAGATGATTCTGATCATGAGACGCAATACATGGCTCCTGAAGACGCTGACAGGTATGAATGTTTAGTTGCTCAACGTGTTTTGAGTGTGCAGGTCACACAAGCTGAGCAAAATCAGAGGCATAATTTGTTCCATACAAAGGGACTTGTGAAGGAACGTTCTGTTCGCGTCATCATAGATGGAGGGAGCTGCAACAACTTGGCTAGCATGGAGATGGTGGAGAAGCTATCTCTCACCACAAGACCACATCCACATCCTTACTATATCCAATGGTTCAACAACAGCGGCAAGGTTAAGGTAACACGTACTGTTCGTATGCATTTTAGTATCTCTACATATGCTGATTATGTTGATTGTGATGTGGTACCCATGCAAGCATGTTCATTATTACTTGGTAGACCATGGCAATTTGATAAAAATTCTGTACACCATGGTAGAAACAATCAGTATACTCTTGTTCATAAGGATAAACATATTACTTTGCTTCCTATGACTCCTGATTCTATTTTGAAAGATGATATTAATAGAGCTAGTAAAGCAAAGCAGGAGAAAAATAAGAGTGAAAATCAGATTGTGGCAAAAGAATTTGAGCAACAAATGAAGCCTAATAATAAACCATCTAGTGTTGCTTCTGAAATTAAATTGAAAAGTGCATGCTTACTTGCCACCAAATCTGATATTGATGATCTAGATTTCAGCAATTCTGTTTGCTATGCTTTTGTGTGCAAAGAGGTGTTATTTTCATTCGAGGACGTGCCTTCCTCTTTGCCTCCTGCGGTCACTAACATTTTGCAGGAGTTCGCTGACGTCTTTCCACAAGACGTGCCACCGGGATTACCACCTATTCGCGGGATTGAGCATCAGATTGACTTAATTCCCGGTGCTTCGTTGCCAAACCGTGCGCCATACCGTACCAATCCAGAGGAGACGAAGGAGATTATGCGTCAAGTACAGGAGTTGCTCGACAAAGGTTATATACGCGAATCCCTTAGTCCTTGTGCTGTTCCTATTATTCTAGTGCCGAAAAAGGATGGTACATCGCGTATGTGTGTTGATTGTAGAGGCATTAATAATATTACTATTCGTTATTGTCATCCTATTCCTAGACTAGATGATATGCTTGATGAAGTGACATCTTGTATATTTCGTCCAAGGCTTCCTGCACTCATTATGGTGGCTTCAAAGTCCTGAAATCATCACTTGTAACTCCGTTCTTGTTCCCCTTGTGCATGCCATCATCTCCATGCTTGAACTTGCTCCAAGGTTCCTCTTTCTTGTCCAAGCTAGGCCCTTCATTTGTAAGCAAAACAAATGTATCCAATTTAGGCAGCATCATATTCTCATGAACTTTAGAATCATTACCAAGAAACGAAAGTACCTGATATTTTAATTGACGTGCGCGAGCTCTAGTAATTGGTCCAGTATGTATAGAAGCAGGGGCTGTGGGTGTAACAATGGTATTGATGTCCTCATCATCCTCCCCTTCTTGAAATGAAGTCGTCCTCGACGGAAGCTCATCTTCCTCACCCAAATAAGGCTTCAGATCTGCAATGTTAAAAGTGGGACTAACCCCAAAATCTGCAGGCAGCTCAAGTTTATATGCATTATCATTTATTTTCTCCAACACCTTAAAAGGACCATCAGCACGTGGCATTAGCTTTGATTTGCGCAAATCAGGAAATCTATCCTTACGCAAATGTAACCAAACAAGATCTCCAGGTGCAAACACAACATGTTTTCTACCCTTATCTCCAGCAAGTTTATATTTAGCATTCATACGCTCAATGTTCTCCTTAGTTAACTCATGCATTTTTAAGATCAATTCAGCACGTTGTTTAGCATCAAAATTAACCTTCTCCGAAGATGGAAGAGGCAACAAATCAATTGGTGCACGAGGAAGGAAACCATACACAATTTCAAAAGGACACATCTTAGTAGTAGAATGCAATGAACGATTATAAGCAAATTCAATATGAGGCAAGCATTCTTCCCACATTTTCTTGTTATTCTTCAAAACAGCCCTAAGCATAGTAGACAATGTTCTATTCACTACTTCAGTTTGTCCATCAGTTTGGGGGTGACATGTAGTACTAAAAAGCAGTTTAGTCCCCAACTTAGCCCATAAACATCTCCAAAAGTGGCTAAGAAATTTAGTATCACGATCTGAAACAATAGTATTTGGCACACCATGCAAGCGTATAATTTCACGAAAGAACAAATCAGCAACATTAACAGCATCATCGCTTTTATGACATGGTATAAAGTGTGCCATTTTCGAGAACCTATCCACGACAACAAATATGCTATCCCTCCACTTCTTTGTTCGAGGTAAACCTAAAACAAAGTCCATAGATATATCCTCCCAAGGAACACTAGGTACAGGCAAAGGCATATATAAACCATGAGGATTGAGTCGTGACTTAGCTTTTTGACATGTAGTGCAGCGAGCAACAAAACGCTCAACATCCCGTCTCATCTTTGGCCAAAAGAAATGTGTAGCAAGTATATCCTCCGTCTTCTTCACGCCAAAGTGTCCCATTAATCCTCCTCCATGCGCCTCCTGCAACAACAAAAGACGAACGGAGCTAGCTGGAATGCATAGCTTGTTAGCACGAAACACAAATCCATCGTTAACGACGAACTTGTTCCATGTTCTCCCTTCCTTACAATTCTGCAATACATCTTTAAATTCAGCATCATGCACATATTGATCTTTGATGGTCTCCAAACCAAATATTTTAAAGTCAAGGTGTGAAAGCATAGTATAACGACGAGACAATGCATCAGCAATAACATTTTCTTTACCCTTCTTGTGTTTAATGACATAAGGGAAAGTCTCAATAAATTCAACCCATTTAGCATGTCTACGGTTCAGTTTTGCTTGACTTTTAATGTGTTTCAAAGATTCATGATCAGAATGTATAACAAATTCTTTGGGCCATAAATAATGTTGCCATGTTTCTAAGGTCCGAACAAGAGCATATAATTCTTTATCATAAGTAGAATAGTTCAGACTAGGCCCACTCAATTTTTCAGAAAAGTATGCAACAGGTTTGCCATCTTGTAATAAAACACCTCCTAATCCAATTCCACTAGCATCACATTCAAGCTCAAAAGTCTTATTAAAATCAGGAAGTTGGAGTAAAGGAGCATGTGTCAACTTATCTTTCAATACCGTGAAGGCTTCTTCCTGTGAGGTACCCCAAACAAAAGGCACATCCTTCTTTGTAAGCTAATTGAGAGGTGCAGCAATGGTGCTGAAATCTCTCACAAAACGCCTATAGAAACCAGCGAGTCCAAGAAAACTCCTCACTTGAGTGACCGTTTTGGGCTGTGGCCAACTCTCAATAGCTTCAATCTTGGCTTTATCAACTTCAATTCCCTGTGGAGTAACAACATAGCCAAGAAAAGATACTCGGTCGGTGCAAAAGGTGCACTTCCCAAGGTTACCAAACAAACGTGCATCACGTAAAGCAATAAAAACAGCACGTAAATGTTCCAAATGTTCCTCCAAAGATCTGCTATAAATCAGTATATCATCAAAATAGACTACCACAAATCGTCCAATGAAAGCACGTAAAACTTCGTTCATTAATCTCATGAAAGTACTAGGTGCATTAGTTAACCCAAAAGGCATGACTAACCACTCATATAATCCAAACTTTGTTTTAAATGCTGTTTTCCATTCATCCCACCATCCTCAGTAGCAATCATAACACGCGGAGATTGGCATTCTCTCGCATAATGACCTCTTCCCTTACAACGACGACAAATAATATCATGTGTGTGCCCTGTTGATGCCATAGATGAAGAAGAGCTCTGGGCCGGCCCAAAAGGTGTACTCTTGGCAGATGGTGGTGGTGGTGCCTGTTTTCTTATATCTCGGTTGGAATTGGCGGCTGAAGTCAGTGGTGCCGCAGTTGGACGTGTGGGAGTAGAGGAGGCACGCGGTGTCCATGATGAAGATCGACCTGCAGAAAAATTAGTTCGCGCCAATGCCTGTCGATCCTGCACTTCACGTTCAGCTTTACAAGCAAGATGGAATAAACGAGTGATATTATTATACTCCTTATACTCTAGAATGGTCTGAATCTCTCTATTTAATCCACCCATGAAACGTGCAAGCATAGCTTCATTCTCCTCAACAATACCACATCTAATCATGCCAGTTTGTAATTCCTGATAATATTCTTCTACAGAATTTTTTCCTTGTCTTAAGCGCTGCAATTTTTGAAGTAATTCACGTTGATAATATGGTGGAACCCAACGAGTACGCATAGCAGTTTTCAAAGCAGCCCACGGAGCTGGAATAGGATATAATCTACAATGTTCAGACCACCATACACATGCAAAACTAGTGAAAGCACAAACAGCAGCAGCAACACGTCGTTCCTCGGGATATTGTAAACATGTAAAACGTTGTTCAGTTTCTAACTCCCAAGTAAGATATATATCAGGAACATATCTACCCTCGAATGGTGGAATATTCAATTTTAATTTAGGAAGATGGTCATGATCTCGTACCTGAAGTGGTGGTGCAGACCTACCATTGCGATTATTTGCATGTGGACGACCTGGTGCTGGTGGTTGCACGTAGTTATGATTTTGATCAACCTCATCCTCATAATCGCCCGCGTAATCATCCTCCTCCTCGGCACCAGCAGCAGCAGGAGCAGAAGCCAAAGAAGCATCAACAGTAGGTACAGCAGCACCAGAAGTTTGGCCATCCTCAAGAGGAACACGCTTCGCTCGTCCGAACTTATTTGGAAGGGGGCGTTGTTGTTGTCGTTGCAGAGGTGCGACAGGTGCAGCCGGTGGTGGTTGGGGAAGACGCGTGAGCAATTCATTAAACTTGTTATCCAGCTTTGTCTCGAACGACTTCTCCATGCCATCTATCTTCTCCATGGCCTCTTCAAATCTGTTTAGCACATCTCCCACCTGGCCACTCATCATTTGCTGAAATTTATCATGCAACTCCTTGTTCGTCATGTTCTCCCAGTCAATCTCGTCGGCTTGTGATCCTGCCATGGTTAGCAGCAATAGAAACACACAAGAATATGATCCTACAGACTACTAGAAAGTGGTGGTGGTGTGGTGTGGTGTCACAAATCCGTCAAGCAAATCTCAAATTCTTACCAGTTCTTACCCAGCAGCAGGTGGTGATCGGCAACCTTTGTAGTCAAAACTCTCAGAGCTTGGATAGAGCGATTGCCAGGTGGTGTCAAACGCACGATGTAGATGTATGTGGAGCTGGGAAGGCTTCTGATATGGTAGCAAAAAGGGTCAGCAATAATCAATTCAGAGATGCAATGTTGAATAAACTCTCAACGACGGTACTGTGCTAGTCCTAGGCTAGACCGTGCTAGAGACGCGAGCCTCGAACACTAACAAAAATCACGGCGCTGCACGTAAACAAGGGAGGAGCACAATCTGAATTATTTTTTTTTTCACTTTTTTTTTCCTCTTTTTTTTTTGAAACTGGAACTATTTTTCTTCTGCGGGTAGCACGAAAATTGGGGAATCCGACTTGTTCACTGATGAGGACATCCATACCATTGTTACACCCACAGCCCCTGCTTCTATACATACTGGACCAATTACTAGAGCTCGCGCACGTCAATTAAAATATCAGGTACTTTCGTTTCTTGGTAATGATTCTAAAGTTCATGAGAATATGATGCTGCCTAAATTGGATACATTTGTTTTGCTTACAAATGAAGGGCCTAGCTTGGACAAGAAAGAGGAACCTGGGAGCAAGTTCAAGCATGGAGATGATGGCATGCACAAGGGGAACAAGAACGGAGTTACAAGTGATGATTTCAGGACTTTGAAGCCACCATAATGAGTGCAGGAAGCCTTGGACGAAATATACAAGATGTCACTTCATAAATTTTGTCCAGAGGCTATTATAGGTGCTGCGTCACCTTATTATTGGGCCAGGCCCATGTAATTTCGAAATACTTGAGTATAGGCTGTTTTTAGAGTCCGTATGTGTGGGAAAACAAGAGATAGGGTTGGTTTCGGACCCCTCCTTCAAGGGCCACGAAATCCCCTCCTCTTCCTCCATATATACAGCCCTTAGGGCACCGTTTAGACTTTGGGTTTTGTTTAGATTAAAAGTTCGCCATAGCTGCAACTTCGCGTACTTCGTTTGTGTTCAACGACCAGACCAAGACGTCACAGAACCCCACCTTGATCAATAAAGCTTTCATCTTATATTCGCAATATCCAGATTGCAAATCTTAGTTTCTTGCTTGTTCTTCGTTTGCTTGCAGGAGATAGACCCTCGTGGTCAGGTTGATTGTGCTCCGGCATGGTCAATAACCTCTCGGAGTTGGTTTAGCGATTGCTAAGGCGCGACGTCCTCGCACGTTCGTAGTCGGATCGTCAAAGTCTACTCCACCAAAAACGATAGCTATCATCTCATCGAAAGATCGGGACACCCTCGCCTCTATCACCTGCCATGGTTAGCAGCAATAGAAACACACAAGAATATGATCCTACATACTTCTAAAAAGTGGTGGTGGTGGGGTGTCACAAATCCGTCAAGCAAATCTCAAATTCTTACCAGTTCTTACCCAGCAGCAGGTGGTGATCGGCAACCGTTGTAGTCAAAACTCTCAAAGCTTGGACAGAGCGATTGACAGGTGGTGTTAAACGCATGATGAGCTGAGAAGGCTTATGATATGGTAGCAAAAATGTCAGCAATAATTAATTCAGAGATGCAAAGTTGAATAAACGCTCAACGACGGTACTGTGCTGGTCCTAGGCTAGACCGTGTGTCGGTGTAGTAAACAGGGGGGTGTCCACTACCCCTGGACACGCACCGGCAAGTCGCAGCCTCCAGGCGGGAAGGACATGGCAGAGGAGGAATCCACCCAAGAGTACATTCGAAGCCCGGTTCCCGGCAAGGTCTACTTGCCGGGAATGGGTCCACGCAACGCCGGCAAGGCAGAGCTGGCAAGACAAGACTCCAGGCGGGTCGACCATAAGATCAAGTCTACTACTGCCGGCGAGATCAGGGCCGGCAAGCTCAGGACTCGACAAGACTAAAGATAAGGCCCCGGCAAGGTTCTTGCCGGGATGACCAGCTGAACCCGGCAAGGCTTGACAGCTAGAATGAAGACAAGGCCCCGGCAAGGTTCTTGCCGGGATGACCAGCTGAACCCGGCAAGGCTTGCCGGGGGACAGCTAGAATGAAGACAAGGCCCCGGCAAGGTTCTTGCCGGGATGACCAGCTGAGCCCGGCAAGGTTCCTGCCCGGCAAGGTTATGCCACTATGCTGCTGCTCCAGTACGGCCGCCAGCATGGCACTCTGGACCCTTCTCCAGGCATGCGTGGCAGAGCACTGTGCCAAGCGGCGCTGATGGAATGGCCCCTTTTCCCATCCCCAAGAAGCTAAGGGACACCTAGACAGAGCATTTAATGCGCTTGTCCTGACCCGTCAGTGATAAGCATGTAAATGCTATAGCAGAGTACTTGCCGCGGCAAGGTACTTGCCCCGGCAAGTCATTGGCTGCGGCAAGGTATTGGCTACGGCAAGATAGCAGCTGCGGCAAGGTACTTGCCCCGGCAAGTTACCTTGCGCGGCAAGCTATTGGTTGCGGCAAGCTATCAAGTGCGGCAAGGTCTTGCCGCGGCAAGCGTTACTGTACCACTGTGCTACTGTGCTGCTGCTCCAGTGCCTCTGCCAGTGTGGCGCTCTGGGTCCTTCCAAGCGTGCGTGGCAGGGCACTGTGTAGACGGCGGTGCTCTGTAGCTAGCGGTGCAGGAGCAGGTGGGATAGGCTTTTCCCACGTCCAAGACGTCCAGATACATGTATCTGGACAGCTAAGGCATGGGCATTTAATGCCCTTGTTCCCTGCCATCAGTGGTAGGTAGGACATGTCATCCTAGTAATAATAGCCTTACTGTAGCAACTTTCCACCTCTACCTTTTCTGTTTGCCACCTGTTGGTGACCCCTTTGTGCGTATAAAAGGAGGCCCATAGGCAACGAGGAGAGGGGGGGAGGAACTGGGAGATTGAGAACTCCAGTATTGTACGCAGCTACTCTGTACTGTAGCGCTCCTGGAGCTAGAACAATCATCCAGATAATACACCAAAAAGCAGGAGTAGGGTTTTACGCATCCGTGCGGCCCGAACCTGGAAAAATCTCTCTCGTGCGCTGTCGTGTTCTTCGCTAGATTTGCTCTTCGTGCGACCGTCTCTCCCTGCCGAACGTAAAGGGGTCCTTCCCTGGGTCCCATAGGTGATCGCGGATTCGTCCCCGACATCTTTGGCGCGCCAGGTAGGGGTGAGGGGTTGCGCGAACCTGATCTGGTGATCAGCGCGGCAGTTTCTTCATCATCTTCACCGCCATAGCGTCCAAGAAGAAGGGCCTGAACCTTCGCAAAAAGCTAAGTTTTAAAGCTTTAATTACTTTCTGCTGTTAAGTCTTATCCTGGACGATATTTTTGTGCATAACCTGTGCGTGAAGGAGCGCTCCTGAAACATTCTGCGCTCCTGGTTGTTTTGGGTCCGCCCAACAATGCAGAAGCAGCTGCGATTGTTTCTAAGGCGTTAAGCTCCCGAAGAGGCGGCGTTCTCGATAGGCTGCTGAACAGGACCCGATCCTAAGCGCCATCGACCGGAACGTGCGCATTCGGGGATTATTCCGGCAAGCGTGGGGGGCTCACTGTGCAAAAATGCAGTCGTTTAAGGAGAAGGACTTAGCGAGTTTTGTTCTAAGGTTCCTGCGTAAACCCGTATGCTAAGGAGCCTTCCCGGGGCTAGTCGCGCTCCTAGTTGCCTCGAGTCCGCTCGGCAACCTGAGCAGCTGCGCCAGAGCCGGGAAGGTAAACCTTTTCGGGAGGCGGCGTTCCCGGCAAGCTGCTAAGGATCCGTTCCTCAAAGCGCTGCTGACTGGATCGTGCGCACCGGAAAGTGTTCCGGCAAGCAAGGGAATATTCAGCAGGAGTCAAGATTGCAGCGAATCCGACATTAACCAGAAGCTAATCAACTTGTTGTGCTCAAACGCTGTTGTGGCATTTCATGCCCAGTCAGTGTTGCAGGAACACGCATGGAAGGCGAGCTCGGGGGCTGGCAGCGCCCCAGAGAGTAATCCCCTGAAGAGCCTCCCCGGCAACAAGCTTGCCGGAAGCTGGCGTTGAGAACGTCAAGGTTCTCCGCCAGAGTCAAGAGCCTTCCCGGCAACCCCTTGCCGGAAGCTGGCATCGAGAACGTCAAAGTTCTCCGCCAAAGTTAAGAGCCTCCCTTGCCGGGGGCTCCAACAACCACTCTTTGAGCAAGAAACAAGCTCGGGGGCTAGCGGCGCCCTAGCAGAAAAAGCTAAGTTGCACAGATTTTTCGGCAATTGCATTCATTTTACTGTCCTCACTCACTTCTTACGCCTACACGCGAAGGAGCCTTCCCGGGGCTAGTTGCGCTCCTAGTCGCCTCGAGTCCGCTCGGCGATGTGAGCAGCTGCACCAGAACCGGGAAGGTAAACCTTTCCGGGAGGCAGCGTTCCCGGTGAGCTGCTAAGGACCCGATCCCCAAGCGCCGATGCCTGGAGCGTGCGCACCGGAAAGCTTTCCAGCAAGCGTGGGTCGTCTTGATTGATTCCTCGTTCTCGTATATCGACCTGCACGCGAAAGGACCTTGCCGTGGTTAGTCCGCGCTCTGGTTTCGCCTCGAGTCCGCTCGGCAAACTTAGCAGCTGCGTTCTGGCCCGGCAAGTCGCCTTGCCGGCGGCGGCGTTTCCAGCAGGCTGCTAAAGACCCGCACCTAGCGCTCGCGGCAAGCGTGCGCACCGGCAGGGTTTCCAGACAGCGGAGGGTACAAGATATGTGCAAGGACGGAATCAATCAAGGGGGAAGCATGCATCCATTTAGCATGAAGGAATATCTCTTGTGCCATAAATCTTGGCCTAATTAAGGTAAATTGTTTCTTTATGCGTGCCATTGCAGCAACAGGGTTGCGACCTCCAGGCGGGAGGAACGGCAGGGAACAGATCTACATGTTGCCGGTGCGCGTCGTTGGGCCTAGCCCGGACAACCACTGTGCACGCCTGTCCGGCCCAGTCCCGGGGGCTCCTGTCGGTGTAGTAAACAGGGGGGTGTCCACTACCCCTGGACACGCACCGGCAAGTCGCAGCCTCCAGGCGGCAAGGACATGGCAGAGGAGGAATCCACCCAAGAGTACATTCGAAGCCCGGTTCCCGGCAAGGTCTACTTGCCGGGAATGGGTCCACGCAACGCCAGCAAGGCAGAGCTGGCAAGACAAGACTCCAGGCGGGTCGACCAGAAGATCAAGTCTACTACTGCCGGCGAGATCAGGGCCGGCAAGCTCAGGACTCGACAAGACTAAAGATAAGGCCCCGGCAAGGTTCTTGCCGGGATGACCAGCTGAACCCGGCAAGGCTTGACAGCTAGAATGAAGACAAGGCCCCGGCAAGGTTCTTGCCGGGATGACCAGCTGAACCCGGCAAGGCTTGCCGGGGGACAGCTAGAATGAAGACAAGGCCCCGGCAAGGTTCTTGCCGGGATGACCAGCTGAGCCCGGCAAGGTTCCTGCCCGGCAAGGTTATGCCACTATGCTGCTGCTCCAGTACGGCCGCCAGCATGGCACTCTGGACCCTTCTCCAGGCATGCGTGGCAGAGCACTGTGCCAAGCGGCGCTGATGGAATGGCCCCTTTTCCCATCCCCAAGAAGCTAAGGGACACCTAGACAGAGCATTTAATGCGCTTGTCCTGACCCGTCAGTGATAAGCATGTAAATGCTGTAGCAGAGTACTTGCCGCGGCAAGGTACTTGCCCCGGCAAGTCATTGGCTGCGGCAAGGTATTGGCTACGGCAAGATAGCAGCTGCGGCAAGGTACTTGCCCCGGCAAGTTACCTTGCGCGGCAAGCTATTGGTTGCGGCAAGCTATCAAGTGCGGCAAGGTCTTGCCGCGGCAAGCGTTACTGTACCACTGTGCTACTGTGCTGCTGCTCCAGTGCCTCTGCCAGTGTGGCGCTCTGGGTCCTTCCAAGCGTGCGTGGCAGGGCACTGTGTAGACGGCGGTGCTCTGTAGCTAGCGGTGCAGGAGCAGGTGGGATAGGCTTTTCCCACGTCCAAGACGTCCAGATACATGTATCTGGACAGCTAAGGCATGGGCATTTAATGCCCTTGTTCCCTGCCATCAGTGGTAGGTAGGACATGTCATCCTAGTAATAATAGCCTTACTGTAGCAACTTTCCACCTCTACCTTTTCTGTTTGCCACCTGTTGGTGACCCCTTTGTGCGTATAAAAGGAGGCCCATAGGCAACGAGGAGAGGGGGGGAGGAACTGGGAGATTGAGAACTCCAGTATTGTACGCAGCTACTCTGTACTGTAGCGCTCCTGGAGCTAGAACAATCATCCAGATAATACACCAAAAAGCAGGAGTAGGGTTTTACGCATCCGTGCGGCCCGAACCTGGAAAAATCTCTCTCGTGCGCTGTTGTGTTCTTCGCTAGATTTGCTCTTCGTGCGACCGTCTTTCCCTGCCGAACGTAAAGGGGTCCTTCCCTGGGTCCCATAGGTGATCGCGGATTCGTCCCCGACATCTTTGGCGCGCCAGGTAGGGGTGAGGGGTTGCGCGAACCTGATCTGGCGATCAGCGCGGCAGTTTCTTCATCATCTTCACCGCCATAGCGTCCAAGAAGAAGGGCCTGAACCTTCGCAAAAAGCTAAGTTTTAAAGCTTTAATTACTTTCTGCTGTTAAGTCTTATCCTGGACGATATTTTTGTGCATAACCTGTGCGTGAAGGAGCGCTCCTGAAACATTCTGCGCTCCTGGTTGTTTTGGGTCCGCCCAACAATGCAGAAGCAGCTGCGATTGTTTCTAAGGCGTTAAGCTCCCGAAGAGGCGGCGTTCTCGATAGGCTGCTGAACAGGACCCGATCCTAAGCGCCATCGACCGGAACGTGCGCATTCGGGGATTATTCCGGCAAGCGTGGGGGGCTCACTGTGCAAAAATGCAGTCGTTTAAGGAGAAGGACTTAGCGAGTTTTGTTCTAAGGTTCCTGCGTAAACCCGTATGCTGAGGAGCCTTCCCGGGGCTAGTCGCGCTCCTAGTTGCCTCGAGTCCGCTCGGCAACCTGAGCAGCTGCGCCAGAGCCGGGAAGGTAAACCTTTTCGGGAGGCGGCGTTCCCGGCAAGCTGCTAAGGATCCGTTCCTCAAAGCGCTGCTGACTGGATCGTGCGCACCGGAAAGTGTTCCGGCAAGCAAGGGAATATTCAGCAGGAGTCAAGATTGCAGCGAATCCGACATTAACCAGAAGCTAATCAACTTGTTGTGCTCAAACGCTGTTGTGGCATTTCATGCCCAGTCAGTGTTGCAGGAACACGCATGGAAGGCGAGCTCGGGGGCTGGCAGCGCCCCAGGGAGTAATCCCCTGAAGAGCCTCCCCGGCAACAAGCTTGCCGGAAGCTGGCGTTGAGAACGTCAAGGTTCTCCGCCAGAGTCAAGAGCCTTCCCGGCAACCCCTTGCCGGAAGCTGGCGTCGAGAACGTCAAAGTTCTCCGCCAAAGTTAAGAGCCTCCCTTGCCGGGGGCTCCAACAACCACTCTTTGAGCAAGAAACAAGCTCGGGGGCTAGCGGCGCCCTAGCAGAAAAAGCTAAGTTGCACAGATTTTTCGGCAATTGCATTCATTTTACTGTCCTCACTCACTTCTTACGCCTACACGCGAAGGAGCCTTCCCGGGGCTAGTTGCGCTCCTAGTCGCCTCGAGTCCGCTCGGCGATGTGAGCAGCTGCACCAGAACCGGGAAGGTAAACCTTTCCGGGAGGCAGCGTTCCCGGTGAGCTGCTAAGGACCCGATCCCCAAGCGCCGCTGCCTGGAGCGTGCGCACCGGAAAGCTTTCCAGCAAGCGTGGGTCGTCTTGATTGATTCCTCGTTCTCGTATATCGACCTGCACGCGAAAGGACCTTGCCGTGGTTAGTCCGCGCTCTGGTTTCGCCTCGAGTCCGCTCGGCAAACTTAGCAGCTGCGTTCTGGCCCGGCAAGTCGCCTTGCCGGCGGCGGCGTTTCCAGCAGGCTGCTAAAGACCCGCACCTAGCGCTCGCGGCAAGCGTGCGCACCGGCAGGGTTTCCAGACAGCGGAGGGTACAAGATATGTGCAAGGACGGAATCAATCAAGGGGGAAGCATGCATCCATTTAGCATGAAGGAATATCTCTTGTGCCATAAATCTTGGCCTAATTAAGGTAAATTGTTTCTTTATGCGTGCCATTGCAGCAACAGGGTTGCGACCTCCAGGCGGGAGGAACGGCAGGGAACAGATCTACATGTTGCCGGTGCGCGTCGTTGGGCCTAGCCCGGACAACCACTGTGCACGCCTGTCCGGCCCAGTCCCGGGGGCTCCTGTCGGTGTAGTAAACAGGGGGGTGTCCACTACCCCTGGACACGCACCGGCAAGTCGCAGCCTCCAGGCGGCAAGGACATGGCAGAGGAGGAATCCACCCAAGAGTACATTCGAAGCCCGGTTCCCGGCAAGGTCTACTTGCCGGGAATGGGTCCACGCAACGCCGGCAAGGCAGAGCTGGCAAGACAAGACTCCAGGCGGGTCGACCAGAAGATCAAGTCTACTACTGCCGGCGAGATCAGGGCCGGCAAGCTCAGGACTCGACAAGACTAAAGATAAGGCCCCGGCAAGGTTCTTGCCGGGATGACCAGCTGAACCCGGCAAGACTTGCCGGGGGACAGCTAGAATGAAGACAAGGCCCCGGCAAGGTTCTTGCCGGGATGACCAGCTGAACCCGGCAAGGCTTGCCGAGGGACAGCTAGAATGAAGACAAGGCCCCGGCAAGGTTCTTGCCGGGATGACCAGCTGAGCCCAGCAAGGTTCCTGCCCGGCAAGGTTATGCCACTATGCTGCTGCTCCAGTACGGCCGCCAGCATGGCACTCTGGACCCTTCTCCAGGCATGCGTGGCAGAGCACTGTGCCAAGCGGCGCTGATGGAATGGCCCCTTTTCCCATCCCCAAGAAGCTAAGGGACACCTAGATAGAGCATTTAATGCGCTTGTCCTGACCCGTCAGTGATAAGCATGTAAATGCTGTAGCAGAGTACTTGCCGCGGCAAGGTACTTGCCCCGGCAAGTCATTGGCTGCGGCAAGGTATTGGCTACGGCAAGATAGCAGCTACGGCAAGGTACTTGCCCCGGCAAGTTACCTTGCGCGGCAAGCTATCAAGTGCGGCAAGGTCTTGCCGCGGCAAGCGTTACTGTACCACTGTGCTACTGTGCTGCTGCTCCAGTGCCTCTGCCAGTGTGGCGCTCTGGGTCCTTCCAAGCGTGCGTGGCAGGGCACTGTGTAGACGATGGTGCTCTGTAGCTAGCGGTGCAGGAGCAGGTGGGATAGGCTTTTCCCACGTCCAAGACGTCCAGATACATGTATCTGGACAGCTAAGGCATGGGCATTTAATGCCCTTGTCCCCTGCCGTCAGTGGTAGGTAGGACATGTCATCCTAGTAATAATAGCCTTACTGTAGCAACTTTCCACCTCTACCTTTTCTGTTTGCCACCTGTTGGTGACCCCTTTGTGCGTATAAAAGGAGGCCCATAGGCAACGAGGAGAGGGGGGGAGGAACTAGGAGATTGAGAACTCCAGTATTGTACGCAGCTACTCTGTACTGTAGCGCTCCTGGAGCTAGAACAATCATCCAGATAATACACCAAAAAGCAGGAGTAGGGTTTTACGCATCCGTGCGGCCCGAACCTGGAAAAATCTCTCTCGTGCGCTGTCGTGTTCTTCGCTAGATTTGCTCTTCGTGCGACCGTCTCTCCCTGCCGAACGTAAAGGGGTCCTTCCCTGGGTCCCATAGGTGATCGCGGATTCGTCCCCGACACCGTGCTAGAGACGCGAGCCTAGAACACTAACAAAATCACGGCGATGTGCGTAAACAAGGAAGGAGCACACTCGGAATCTCTTTTTTTTCACTTTTTTTCCTCTTTTTTTTGCTCCGCAACATTTTTTTTTAAAGTCTACAAATGGTCTAAAAACTGCCTAGCTAGAATTTCCCAGACTTAGTTTTTTTTTTGTGTTTGGAACTATTTTTCTTCGACGGGCGGCACGGAAGTAGGGTAATCCAAAGTTGTCACGACTCATACTAGGGCATGATCTGGAAATCAATAACAGAGAAGCAAATACTGGACTCGGACTGGTGGCGGAGATGAAACTGGTGGAACTCGGACAGCTGATGGTATATGATGGTGGTATATGTGGACTCGGATTGGTGGTGGTATATCTCGATGGTATATATGGACTCGAATTGGTGGTTGTATATGGCAGGGGCGATTGATATGGTGGGGGTGGTGGTATATGGCAGTGGCGACGTATATGGTAGGGTGGTGGTATATGGCAGTGATGAAGATGGTGCGGCGGCGGCGTGACAACCTATGACCAGAACTCGAAACTCTAAAAGACTAGATGCTAAGACCAGCAACTAGATACGATGATGCAACCGCAAATTCAACAAACCAAATACAGAAAAGATTATGCAATGGCTCAGATTGGTTTGGATATGATGAACTAACCCTAATTTTTTTGCTTTTTTTTGTGGATTGTAGGTATGAAGAACAGACTCGGTCTAATCTACGAAAAACTGGAAAATCTCACTGAGCAACCTGGAAATCTGATACCACTTGATGGAGGCAAAGGTGTCCCGTATTTCGATGAGATGGTGGTTATCGTTTTTGGTGGAGTAGACTTTGACGATCCGACTACGAACGTGTGAGGACGTCGCGCCTTAGCAACCGCTAAACCAACTCCGAGAGGTTATTGACCACGCCGGAGCGCGATCAACCTGACCACGAGGGTCAGTTTCCTGCACGCAAATGAAGAACAAGCAAGAAACTAAAATTGCAATCCGGATATTGCGAATATAAGAGGAAAGCTTTATTAATGAAGGTGGGGTTCTGTGACGCCTTGGTCTGGTCGTTGAACACAAACGAAGTACGCGAAGTTGCAGCTATGGCGAACTTTTAATCTAAACAAAACCCAAAGTCTAAACGACGCCCTAAGGGCTGTGTATATATGGAGGAAGAGGGGGGAATTTCGTGACCCCTTGGAGGAGGGGTCCAAAACCAACCCTAACTCTTGTTTCCCCACACATACGGACTCTAAAAACAGCCTATACTCAAGTATTTCAAAATTACATGGGTCTGGCCCAAAAATAAGGCGACGCAGCCCCTATAATAGCCTCTGGATGAAATTTAGGAAGTGGCATCTTGTATATTTCGTCCAAGCCTTCATACACTCATTAGGGTGGCTTAAAAGTCCTGAAATCATCACTTGAAACTCCAGTTTTTTCCCCTTGCGCATGCCCATCTCCATGCTTGATCTTGCTCCAGTGTTCATCCCTCTTGTCCATGATAGGCCCTTCATTTGTAAGCAAAACAAATGTATCCAATTTAGGCAGCATCATATTCTCATGAACATTAGAATTATTACCAAGAAACAAAAGTACCTGATAATTTAATTGGCGTGCGCGAGCTCTAGTAATTGGTCCAGTATATGTAGCGGTAGGGGCTGTGGGTGTAAAAATGGTATTGATGTCATCATCAGTTTCTCTCATAGGTTGGTGCACAAGCGTATCTAGCCCATTTGAGCAATCAAGCTAGCGTCTCTCTAGCATCCGTACAACAAGAGCATTTTCCGTGGTTACACATTCTGAGCTCACTCCTTGGTTGTGCGGATCCCATTTATCTTCCATGTGTGTGTTCCTAGTGATATCTTGGGCTTGATCTATTTGTCTTACTTCACAAATTGTGCATCTTTTCAACATTTTCGACATCTTGACTAACATTTGCTTGAATTATCGTGCCACTTCCTAACCAAGATCCTCCATAAGCCTTTTACTTGTAGGTGTGTGAAAACAAAACCCGGTACCAATTCTCCTATTATAGCATTACATTGAGAGATACTCGATACATCCACAATCTTCGGAATAGGTAACTTTGGTATTGTTCTCTCATTTTCCTACTCACCACCACTTGGTTACGATGGATAGGCCAAGTTCTTCGGTGAACCCACTCTTCCAGGAGCAAGATGACGAACGCGACTACGTCACCAAGAACCACTTCTTCGTCGCCCAACGAGCTCTCCATCTCGAAAGTGAAGCTTTGGGTGATCGCATTGAGCAACTCGCCACCGACCTACGCCAATCAGAAGAAAGGCAGCGGGACTACCTCGACGCCAAGCTCACCACACAAATGGAAGAATTCCACAACATGATCGTGAGCCGCGCATCTTCCACCACTTCTTCACCAAGACGGCGCCACTCAAGTCGCCACCCTTCGACCTACTCTTCCTCTGACGCAAGTCCTCCTCGAGCTCATTCTCATCAACATGACGACCCTCAAGATTGCCAAGCTCAAGAAAATCCATTCCATGTCAATGGTTTGCAAGACCGAGTCCGAGCACGTGAAAGGGCAAGACGCCAAGCACAAGACGCCGAAGGCCAAGAACAACCTCCACAACATCCACGTCAAGTACCTCAAGACGACGACGCAATTCAACAAGAACAAAGATGTCGTGAGGAACAAGCCCTCGAAGCACACCACGCACTTTGCGAGGCCACTCGAGCCGTCGCCGACCGCAACCATCAAGTACGTGAACAAGAAGAAGCACTTCGCCAAGAACGACAAGATGAAGCCGCTCGACATGAAGAGCAACAAGAAAGAAGAAACCGGGCACACATTCCTTGACCTCATCGGTGAGTCCTTCAAGAGGAGCATGACAATGCAGACCCTCCTCCATGCCAAGTGTGACAACACCATCATCCACATGATGAAGAACTACACTACGGCAAGCTCAAGTTCACCATGCCCAAGTTCTCTGAAAGCGTCGATCCCGAGGAAATCTCTCATGGACATTGAAGGTCGCCAAGATATTCCGTCTTCACAACTATGAAGAGGAGAAGAAAATCGCCATGGCATACCTCGAGTTTCAAGACTACATCCTCATTTGGTGGGAACAAGTGCTCACAAGACGACAGGAAAGAGGCGAACCTCCAATCACGACTTGGACACAAATGAAGGATGTCATGAGAGCTCGCTTCATGCCTACACATTACACCGCGATCTCTTCAAGAAGTTGCAACTCCTCAAGCAAGGCATTAAGACGATGGAAGAATACTACCAAGAGATGGATATTGCCATGATACGGGCCAATGTCAAGGAAGATGACGAGCAAACTACGGCACGTTTCTTGAACGGCCTCAATCACCCAATAAAGAAGATCGACGACTTTCAACCATACTCCAACCTCCTCGAGCTAGTTCATCAAGCGACCAAGGCCGAGTGACAAGTACAAGATGACTTCAAATACGCCAAGTACTTCCAAGACCTACGGCTCATACACTCAAGCTCCAACAACTTCAGCACCTCCTACCTCAACTAGAGCATCACCAAGCACCGGCGACAAGTCAAGTTACAAGAAACCTTTGACATCTTCAAGTCGTCCTCCTACTACAAGCAACTTCAAGCCGAGAGCTTCATCATCATCTACTCCAACGGATGAGACCGTCAAGACAAGTTCCATTAAATGCTTCACATGTCAAGGTCGCGGCCACAAGCATTTGAGTGCCCCACTCAGCACACCATGATCGCCAACGACGACGACACCTATGACTCAATGAGTGAAGAAGAAATGGAAGCCCTTGAGCACGTGGCCATGCACCACGCGTGAATGAAGAGGAAGATGAGCAAGTATTTTGTGAAAATGATTCAAGCTCCGCCCTTGTTGTATCCAAGGTCTTGACGCTTCAACACCAACAAGACAAAAACCAACGTTGCCACATCTTCCACACCAAAGCGGGCATCAACAGACGTTCCGTGAAGGTCATCATCGGCGGAGGAAGTTGCCACAATTTGGCAAGTGAAGAGCTATGTTCTAAGCTACAATTGGTCAAGATGAAGCATCCTCGCCCCTACAAGGTCCAATGGCTTGGCGACTCCGGCACCATTCAAGTCGAGCATACCATGCAAGTTTCCTTCAAGATCGCATATGAAGACACCTTGGAGTGTGATGTGGTTCCTATGTCCGTGTGCCATCTCCTCTTAGGAAGACCTTGGCAATTCGACCTTGGCGTCATCCACAACGGACGTACCAACCACTATAGCTTCAAAATGAAGGGAAAAGAGTATGTGCTACGACATATGTCGCCAAGTCAAGTGATCGCCGACAAACAAGCATCCACCCATCATGGAGAGACCAGCGAGAGAGTGAACCACCACAAAGAGAGTGAGCGCCACAAACCCAAAATGAGTGACTCTACAATGAGAGACAAAAACTTAGCCCTCCTAGCCACCAAACGCGAGATGACAAAAGTGTGTGAGAAACCATCTAGTGTTCTACACTATGTTCTAGTGTGCAAAGATGAAGCGGCAAGGACTAACACTTCTAACCATCTTCCTCTAGTGTTGTCTAATTTGTTGCAGGAGTTCGCGGATGTTTTTCCTGATGAGCTACCCCCTGGCCTACCTCCTATACGCGACATCGAGCACCGGATCAACCTCATCCCTAGCACACCCTTACCGAACAAGGCCCCATACCATGTCAATCCCGAAGAAACTAAGGAGATACAAAGGCAAGTACAACACCTCAGTGACAATGGACATGTACGTGAAAGCTTGAGCCCTTGTGTCGTTCCGGTTATTCTTATGCCTAAGAAAGATGGTAGTTTTCGCATGTGCTCCTATTGCCGTCCCATAAATGCTATCACCGTTCGCTATAGACATCACATTCCACGCCTTGATGATATGCTAGATGAGCTTAGCGGCATCACCATTTTCTCAAAAATTGATCTTAAAAGTGGCTATTACCAAATTCGCATTCAACAAGGTGATGAGTGGAAAACCGCTTTTAAAACTAAATTTGGCTTGTACGAGTGGTTAGTTATGCCCATGGGCTTATCGAAAGCACCCGGTACTTTCATGCGTGTCATGCATTATGTTCTTCACCCTACATTGGCATATTTTTTGTGGTCTACTTTGATGATATACTTGTGTTTAGAAAATCTCTCAAATATCATGTCACTCATCTTAGGACCGTTTTGCAAACTCTTAGACAAGAGCGTCTTTATGCTAATATGGAGAAATGCACATTTGGTGTTGACAAGCTTGTTTTTGGGGCTTTGTTGTGTCTTCTAAGGGTGTTCATGTTGATGAGTCTAAAATTGAAGCAATTAAAAATTGGCCACAACCAACCAGCTTGCAACAAGTGCGTGGCTTCCTTGGCCTAGCCGTATTCTATCGTCGTTTCGTTAAGGACTTTAGCACTATTGCATCACCTTTGCATGCCTTGAGTAAGAAGTATGAACCTTTTGTTTGGGGACCATCCCAAGATACCACATTTCATGAGCTTAAGAATTTGCTTACACATGCTCCATTGCTTGCATTACCCAATTTTGATAAAACTTTCGAAGTCCATTGTGATGCTAGTGGTAATGGCATTGGTGGAGTTTTGATGCAAGAAAAGTGACCCATTGCATATTTTAGCGAAAAACTTTCCGGAGCTCAACTTAACTATCCCGTCTATGACAAAGAATTATATGCTTTAGTGTGAGTATTGCATGTTTGGGAGCATTATCTTCGTCCACATGAATTTGTCATACATACCGATCACGAAACACTTAAGTATCTTAAAGGTCAAACCAAGTTGAATAAATGGCATGCTAAATGGAGTGAATTCATTGAATCTTTTCCTTATGTGATCAAGTACATTAAGGGTAAAGAAAATGTTGTGGGGGATACCCTTTCCCGCAAGTGCATGTTAGTTACTCAACTTGAAGTGTCATTGGCTTTGAGCATGTTAAAAATTTATATGCACATGATCCTTTGTTTGCGATTCCTTATGCCAAATGTCTTGCTAATACTTGTTGGGAGAACTATTACCTCAAGAATGGCTATCTTATGCGCGCTAACAAACTTTGTATACCCGAATCATCTCTTCGTTTGTTACTTCTGCAAGAGGCTCACGGCAGAGGACTTATGAGACATTTCGGGTGTGACAAGACCTTTGCCACACTCTCCTTCAAGTACTTTTGGCCAAAGATGTTCCGTGATGTTGAATGCTTCACCAGTAGATGCTCTACATGCCACAAAGCTAAGTCCAAAGCTCAATCTCATGGCCTACATATGCCACCTCCTATTCCATATCACCCATGGGAAGATATTAGTATGGATTTTGTGCTTGGATTACCTAGAACTCGAAATGGAAAGGATTCGGTATTTGTTGTTGTGGACCGATTCTCAAAAATGGCACATTTCATCCCATGCAATAAGATAGACGATGCTTCACATGTTGCAAATCTTTTTTGTAGGGAAATCTTGAGGCTACATGGAGTGCCAAGGACCATTGTGTCGGACAGTGATGTCAAGTTCCTAAGCTACTTTTGGAAGACACTATGCGCCAAGCTCGGCATCAAGCTACTATTCTCGACGACATATCATCCTCAAACCGATGGCCAAACGGAAACACCACCCGGACACTATCTACTCTCCTCTATGTGTTGATCAAAAGAACATCAAGGAGTGGGAGGAGTGCTTACCCATCACTGAGTACGCCTACAATCGCGCAAGACACTCCACTACCGGCAAGTCCCCCTTCGAGGTTGTCTACGGCTTCAACCCTTTGTCGCCCTTGGACATCCTTCCTCTACCGCTCCAAGAACGAGCTCACATGGACGCAAGTGCAAGAGCAAGTTCTCTCAAGAAAATGCATGAAGATACAAGGGCTACAATCGAGCGTCAAGTACACCGCCTCGCCACCAAGCTCAACCTCAACAAGACACCAATGGTGTTCGAACCGGGCAATCTAGTATGGCTACATCTTTGCAAGGACCGGTTCCCCAATGAGCGTAATTCCAAGCTACTACCACGAGCCGATGGACCCTTCAAAGTGCTAGCACGTTACAATGACAACGCCTACAAGATCGACATCCCACGCGAAAAGTACAATGTAAGCGACACCTTCAACGTCAAGGACTTGACCCCATACCATGGTGATGAAGACCACGATCCGAGGACGGATCTCACCCAAGGGGGGGGGGAGATGATGAGGAGCATCTTTCCGTCATCCCCACAGACTCTGCACCAACACATCAAGCACCACGTGGACCTATGATAAGAGCCCGAGCACGCGCCATTGAAATCGAGGTGAACTCACTCCTACTCGAGATTGATATGAATATAAATGGAACTTGGATGCTACCTCACAGAAACATGCTATGTGTCATTAGGTACGAAGACCAACGCCACCAAACAGCTAAGGGACACCCCAAAGGAGGAGGAAAAGCACCCCAAGGCCATGAGAAAGGAGAAGGAGCGAAAGAAGATGAAGACAACACCTCCCAAGCGACCCCGTGTGCACGGGCCCTCCAAACCCCGTGCCACGGGCTACCCAGAGAGCTTCTGTAGCTGAGACGTGCACCCCCGTGCGCACGGTCTCAGGACCCCGTGCGCACTGGCCCTCGCCGTTGTAGCACCCCGTGCGCACGAGCTGTACCGTGCACACGGGCCTCCCAGGTTTCGGCCGTGGGTGCCCTTCCTTGCCTCCCAAGTCATCCCCTTTCTCCCACTAGCTATATATTTTGGGTCTACGTCATTTGTTAGAGCATCTCCAGCCGTTCGGCCCCCCCAGCGCACCCGGCGATAGCGGTTTGGCCAATGCGCCGGTAGTTTTTCGCCCTGGGGGCGATGCAGTTCCCAGCCGTGACCCCAGGTTTCGGCCCCAAGACACACATAAATTCAAACTTTTCTTTTCCCGCTGCCAAAAAAAGGCCACAAGTTCGGCGATCAACGGCGATCTGCCACAAAGTTCGGCGATCACCATGCCACAGTTTAGAGACCAAACATAAACGTTTGTTCGGCACTCAAAAGGAAGGACACGTAGACAAAGGAATGCATCAAATGACGGGCTCCTCCGGCGTGGGACCCTCGACGTTGGCGCCGCTTTCCGGGCGAGCCGCGATCTCCTCGACGATCCCATGCCATTTATTGTATGCCGTTTGAATGATCGCCAAATGGTTTGACATGGCCTTTGCGCCGCACTCCATGTGGATGGTGGCGAAGTAGGGGTCGACCAGCTTGCGATCATCGAACGCCGACTTGATGCGCGTCCAGTACGTGTCGGCGTTCTGGTTCGCGCCAGTGACAGGGTCGAGGCTGACGGTCTTCCATGCTTCGACGAGGCACTCGTCTTCTTTGGACGTCCACTTGATGTGCGGCTCACCCGTCCTAGCCCCCCGCTTCTTCTTTTTCCCTTTCCTCACCGGCGCCAGCGCCGGCTCCATCTCCTCCTCCTCTTCCTCCTCCTCCTCGTCATTGTCGAGCTTGTCGTCCATGTCGCCGGTGGGGTCCATTGTGTCGTCTTATGTGTGGAACCCGGGGGAGGAGGCGGCGGCGACCGAGCCGCTCGTGATGATCTCATCCATGTCGGCTTCCGTCGCGTCGGGGTTGCCGAAATGTGACGACGAGGCTTGCGAGAAGGGCAGGGCGCCACCGTGTAGAGGCGGCGTCGGGGAGGCTGTGTACGCCGGCGGCGAATAGTTGTACAGGGGGTACTGGAGGCCGGCGAACGCGGGCGAGGGAGTGCGCTGGTCGGGGTTCAGATCGGAGGGTGAGGCACGCTGGCCATGTGGAAAGGTGATGTTGGGGTTGAATCCACCATGTGCGTCGCCGTTGGCGTAGCCAGGCGAGGGTGCGTATCCCCAGGGCGGTGGCGGTGGCGAGAAGCTGGTCGGCGACGTGATGCTCTGCTGGCTCCACGCAGCTTGCCGGCTGTGGCCGCCAGGCGGATTCATCATCCCCGCGCGAGACGCCTCTGCCTGCTCCGCCGCCGCCGCAGCCGCCGACGCGGCCGCGTCTCGGGCCTTCTTGGCGTTGAGCCTGTTTTGCCGGTCGGTGGTGACAGCCTCCCGGCGCTGAACCTCCACCCTCCACTCGGTGTTCGACATGCCCGGTGGTTTTGCCATCGGCGCCCTCGGCTTCATCTGCTTCGGCTAGGTGGAATCGGTAGCGGCGCGAGGGGTGATATGTCCATTTTGCATCATGCTTTTATATTGATATTTATTGCATTATGGGCGGTTATTACCTATTTTGGTACAATACTTATGCCTTTTCTCTCTTATTTTACAAGGTTTACATGAAGAGGGAGAATGCCGGCAGCTGGAATTCTGGACTGGAAAAGGAGCAAATCTGAGAAGCCTATTCTGCACAACTCCAAAAGTCCTGCAAATTTACGGAGAATTATTTTGGAATATATAAAAAATATTGGGCGAAGAAAATACCAGAGGGGACCCACCAGGAGGCCACAAGCCTGGGGGCGCGCCCTACCCCCCTAGGCGCGCCCCTGTGGCTTGTGGGTCACCTGGCAGGCCTCCGGTGCCCATCTTCTACTATATGGAGGGTTTTGACCTGGAAAAAATCAGAAGAGAGCTTTCGGGACGAAGCGCCACCGTCTCGACGCGGAACCTGGGCAGAAGCAATCTAGGGCTCCGGCGGAGCTGTTCTGCCGGGGAAACTTCCCTCCCGGAGGGGGAAATCGAAGCCATCGTCATCACCAACGATCCTCTCATCGAGAGGGGGTCAATCTCCATCAACATCTTCACCAGCATCATCTCCTCTCAAACCCTAGTTCATCTCTTGTACCCGATCTTTGTCTCAAAACCTCAGATTGGTACCTGTGGGTTGCTAGTAGTGTTGATTACTCCTTGTAGTTGATGCTAGTTGGTTTATTTGGTGGAAGATCATATGTTCAGATCCTTAATGATATTTATTACTCCTTTGATTATGAACATGAATATGCTTTGTGAGTAGTTAAGTTTGTTCCTGAGGACATGGGAGAAGTCTTGTTATAAGTAATCATGTGAATTTGGTATTCGTTCGATATTTTGATGAGATGTATGTTGTCTTTCCTCTAGTGGTGTTATGTGAACGTCGACTACATGACACTTCACCATTGTTTGGGCCTAGGGGAAGGCATTGGGAAGTAATAAGTAGATGATGGGTTGCTAGAGTGACAGAAGCTTAAACCCTAGTTTATGTGTTGCTTCGTAAGGGGCTGATTTGGATCCATATGTTTCATGCTATGGTTAGATTTATCTTAATTCCTCTTTCGTAGTTGTGGATGCTTGCGAGAGGGGTTAATCATAAGTGGGAGGCTTGTCCAAGTAAGGACAACACCCAAGCACCGGTCCACCCACATATCAAATTATCAAAAGTAACAAACGCGAATCATATGAGCATGATGAAAACTAACTTGACAATAATCCCCATGTGTCCTTGGGAGCGCTTTGCTTTATACTATAAGAGTTTGTCCAGGCTTGTCCTTTGCTACAAAAAGGATTGGGCCACCTTGCTGCACTTTAGTTACACTTGTTACTTGTTACCCGTTATGAATTATCTTATCACAAAACTATCTGTTACCGATAATTTCAGTGCTTGCAGAGAATACCTTGCTGAAAACCGCTTGTCATTTCCTTCTGCTCCTCGTTGGGTTCGACACTCTTACTTATCGAAAGGACTACGATAGATCCCCTATACTTATGGGTCATCAAGACTCTTTTCTGGCGTCGTTGCCGGGGAGTGAAGCGCCTTTGGTAAGTGGAATTTGGTAAGGAAACATTTATATAGTGTGCTAAAATTTACTATCACTTGTTGCCTTGGAAAATAATCCTTTGAGGGGTTTGTTCGAGGTATCTTCACCCCGACCGGAAGAGCAAAGAGTTGCCCCTCAACCTACAAAACCTACTGAAAATATTTATTATGAAATTCCTTTGGGTATGATAGAGAAACTGCTAGCTAATCCTTATGCAGGAGATGGAACATTACATCCTGATATGCATCTAATCTATGTGGATGAAGTTTGTGGATTATTTAAGCTTGCAGGTTTGCCCGAGGATGAAGTGAAGAAGAAGGTCTTCCCTTTATCTTTGAAGGAGAAGGCATTGACATGGTAAAGGCTATGCGATGATATTGGGACTTGGAAGTACAACCGATTGAAATTGGAATTTCATCAGAAGTTTTATCCTATGCATCTAGTTCATCATGATCGGAATTATATTTACAATTTTTGTCCTCGTGAAGGAGAAAGTATCGCTCAAGCTTAGGGGAGGCTTAAGTCAATGTTATATTCATGCCCCAATCATGAGCTCTCAAGAGAAATTATTATTCAGAATTTTTATGCTCGGCTTTCTCATAATGATCAATCCATGCTCGACACTTCTTGTACTGGTTCTTTTATGAAGAGGACTATTGAATTCAAATGGGATTTATTGGAAAGAATTAAGCGCAACTCTAAAGATTGGGAACTCGACGAAGGTAAGGAGTCAGGTATAAACCTTAAGTTTGACTGTGTTAAATCTTTTATGGATACCGATGCTTTTCGTGAATTTAGCACCAAATATGGACTTGACTCTGAGATAGTAGCCTCCTTCTGTGAATCATTTTCTACTTATGTTGATCTCCCTAAGGAGAAGTGGTTTAAATATCATCCTCCCATTGAAGTGAAAGTAGTAGAACCTATTAAATTTGAAGAAGAAACCATTACTTATAATGTTGATCCTATTGTTCCTACTGCTTATATTGAGAAACCACCTTTCCCTGTTAGAATAAAGGAACATGCTAAAGCTTCAACTGTGATTCGTAAGAGTTATACTAGAACACCTACACCCCCTGAACAAATTAAAGTTGAACATAGTATTGCTATGGTTAAAGATCTCTTGGTCGATAATATTGATGGGCATGTTATTTATTTCTGTGATGAGGCTGCTAGAATTGCTAGACCCGATGATAAAGATAAACATAGACCTGTTGTTGGCATGCCTGTTGTTTCTGTTAAAATAGGAGATCATTGTTATCATGGCTTATGTGATGTGGGTGCTAGCGTGAGTGCAATTCCCTTTACTTTATATCAAGAAATTATGAATGATATTGCACCTGCTGAGATAGAAGATATTGATGTTACTATCAAGCTTGCTAATAGAGATACTATATCACCAATTGGGATTATTAGATATGTTGAAGTCTTATGTGGGAAAGTAAAATACCCTACTGATTTTCTTATTCTTGGTTCCCCACAAGATGATTTTTGTCCCATTATATTTGGTAGACCTTTCTTGAACACTGTTAATGCTAAGATAGATTGTGAAAAAGAAACGGTTACTATAAGTTTTGGGGATGTGTCTCATGAGTTTAATTTCTCCAAATTTCGTAGACAACCCCATGACAAAGAATTGCCTAGTAAAGATGAAATTATTGGTCTTGCTTCTATTGTTGTGCCTCCTACTGATCCTTTAGAACAATATCTGCTAGACCATGAAAATGATATGTTTATGAGTGAAAGGAAGGAATTTGATGAAATATTCTTTAATCAAATGCCTGTTTTGAAACACAACTTGCATGTTGAAATTCTTGGGGATCCTCCTCCACCCAAGGGTGATCCCGTGTTTGAGCTTAAACAATTACCTGATACTCTGAAATATGCCTATCTTGATGAAAAGAAGATGTATCATGTTATTATTAGTGCTAACCTTTCAGAGCATGAAGAAAAGAAATTATTGAAAACTCTGAAGAAGCATCGTGCTGCTATTGGATATACTCTTGATGATCTTAAGGGCATTAGCCCCACTCTATGTCAGCACAAAATTAATATGGAGCCAGATGCTAAACCAGTTGTTGATCACCAACGACGGTTAAATCCCAAGATGAAGAAAGTGGTAAGAAATGAAATACTAAAGCTTCTGGAAGCAGGTATAATTTATCCTATTGCTGATAGTAGGTGGGTAAGTCCTGTTCATTGTGTCCCTAAGAAGGGAGGTATTACTGTTGTTCCTAATGATAAAAATGAATTGATTCCACAAAGAATTGTTACAGGTTATAGAATGGTAATTGATTTTTGCAAATTAAACAAAGCCACTAGGAAAGATCATTACCCTCTACCTTTTATTGATCAAATGCTAGAAAGACTATCCAAACATACACACTTCTGCTTTCTAGATGGTTATTCTGGTTTCTCTCAAATACCTGTGTCAAAAGAGGATCAAGAAAAGACTACTTTTACTTGCCCTTTCGGTACTTTTGCTTATAGACGTATGTCTTTTGGTTTATGCAATGCACCTGCTACCTTTCAAAGATGTATGACTGCTATATTCTCTGACTTTTGTGAAAAGATTGTTGAGGTTTTCATGGATGATTTCTCCGTTTACGGAACTTCTTTTGATGATTGCTTAAGCAACTTTGATCGAGTTTTGCAGAGATGTGAAGAAACTAATCTTGTTTTGAATTGGGAGAAGTGCCACTTTATGGTTAATGAAGGTATTGTCTTGGGACATAAAATCTCCGAAAGAGGTATTGAAGTTGATAAAGCTAAAGTTGATGCTATTGAAAAAATGTCGTGTCCTAAAGATATCAAAGGTATAAGAAATTTCCTTGGTCATGCTGGTTTCTATAGGAGGTTTATTAAAGACTTCTCTAAAATTTCTAGGCCTCTCACTAATCTCTTGCAAAAAGATGTTCCATTTGTTTTTGATGATGATTATGTAGAAGCATTTGAAATACTTAAGAAAGCCTTGATTTCTGCACCTATTGTTCAACCCCCTGATTGGAACCTACCCTTTGAAATTATGTGTGATGCTAGTGATTATGCTGTTGGTGCTGTTCTAGGACAAATAGTTGATAAGAAATTGAATGTTATCCATTATGCTAGTAAAACTCTAGACAGTGCTTAAAGAAATTATGCTACTACTGAAAAAGAATTTTTCGCAACTGTCTTTGCTTGTGATAAATTCAGATCCTATATTGTTGATTCCAAAGTAACTGTTCACACTGACCATGCTGCTATTAAATATCTTATGGAAAAGAAAGATGCTAAACCTAGACTTATTAGATGGGTTCTCCTGCTGCAAGAATTTGATTTGCATATTATTGATAGAAAGGGTGCTGAGAACCCTGTAGCAGATAACTTGTCTAGGTTAGAGAATGTTCTTGATGACCCACTACCTATTGATGATAGCTTTCCTGATGAACAACTAGCCGTCATAAATGCTTCTCGTAATACTCCTTGGTATGCTGATTATGCTAATTACATTGTTGCTAAATTTATACCACCTAGCTTCACATACCAGCAAAAGAAAAGGTTTTTCTATGATTTAAGACATTACTTTTGGGATGACCCACACCTTTATAAAGAAGGAGTAGATGGTGTTATTAGATGTTGTGTACCTGAGCATGAACAGGAACAGATCCTACGTAAGTGTCACTCCGAAGCTTATGGAGGACACCATGCTGGAGATAGAACTGCACACAAGGTATTACAATCCGGTTTTTATTGGCCTACTCTCTTCAAAGATGCTCGTAAGTATGTCTTGTCTTGTGATGAATGCCAGAGAATTGGTAATATTAGTAGACGTCAGGAAATGCCTATGAATTATTCACTGGTTATTGAACCATTTGATGTTTGGGGCTTTGATTATATGGGACCTTTTCCTTCCTCCAGTGGGTATACACATATTTTGGTTGCTGTTGATTATGTTACTAAGTGGGTAGAAGCTATTCCAGCTAGTAGTGCTGATCATAACACTTCCATTAAAATGCTTAAAGAAGTTATTTTTCCGAGGTTTGGAGTCCCTAGATATTTAATGACTGATGGTGGTTCACACTTTATTCATGGTGCTTTCCGTAAATTGCTTGCTAAATATGATGTCAACCATAGAATTGCATCTCCTTATCATCCTCAGTCTAGTGGTCAAGTATAGTTGAGCAATAGAGAAATTAAATTGATCCTGCAAAAGACTGTTAATAGATCTAGAAATAATTGGTCTAAGAAACTTGATGATGCTTTATGGGCTTATAGAACTGCTTATAAAAACCCTATGGGTATGTCTCCATATAAAATGGTTTATGGAAAAGCATGTCACTTACCTCTTGAACTAGAACACAAAGCTTATTGGGCAATTAAAGAGCTCAACCATGATTTCAAACTTGCCGGTGAAAAGAGGTTATTTGACATTAGCTCACTTGATGAATGGAGAACCCAAGCCTATGAGAATGCCAAGTTGTTTAAAGAAAAAGTTAAAAGGTGGCATGACAAAAGGATACAAAAGCATGAGTTTAATGTAGGTGACCATGTCTTGCTATACAATTCTCGTTTAAGATTTTTTGCAGGGAAACTTCTCTCTAAATGGGAAGGGCCTTACATCATTGAGGAAGTTTATCGTTCTGGTGCCATCAAGATTAACAACGCCGAAGGCAACAACCCGAAGGTGGCAAACGGGCAGAGAATCAAACATTATATCTCAAGTACTCTCATAAATGTTGAAACCAATATTATTAATACCATAACACCGGAGGAGTACATAAGGAAGACCTACCAGAATGTTTCAGACCCCGAAAAGGAATAGGTATGTGGTACGGTAAGTAAACCGACTCCAAAACTTTTCCAATGGCAATTTTTCTTCGTTTTGGAATATTTAAAAAATTAGAAAAATAAAAAGTAGTCTGAAAAGTGCACGAGGAGGCGACAAGCCTGGGGGGCGCGCCCTACCCCCCTGGGCGCGCCCCTGTGGCTTGTGGCCACCTCGTGTGCCCTCCGGACTCCGTTTTCTTGCACAATACTCCTTTTGGTCAGTAAACATTCATTATATAATCTCCCGAAGGTTTCGACCATCGTACCATGACAAAATCCTCTGTTCTTGTGTTTAGCTAAATTCTGCAGCAGATTCGGAGCAAGATGTCTTTGCAAGAGTCGGTCGGGGAGAGTCGTGTTTCTCACCCGGCACATGACCCAAGGGCCTACAGCCAAGCTGAACCCTTTGGATGGTCAACGGAGGAAGAGGTGGAGGCCGACCATAAAAGAGTAGACGCCATGGAGGAGGACCAAGAAGCACTTCTCGCCTTCAACTAGGAGTTCTGCTTGAGGAGCTTAAGAGCTCAGCAATACCGGATTCGGTCATACCTCCTAATGCTCGATTTCTCTCTTATGATAACATGAAAAAGAGTGTTGCCTTTCCCCCCGCAGCCAGGAAACATCCATGGGTGATCGGAGCTCTAGCCGTCACGGGCAAACTCCGTAAGGAAATAATGGATCTCAAACAATAAGTCAATAAGCTCGAGGAAGAAAATCACATTCTAAAGGGTATTATTGCCAAGAATATTGGATCACCACTTCTGAAGAAAGAGACATAAATACATGGGTATGGGCACTCCCCTTGGCTTGTGCCAAGCTTGGGGGAGGTGTCCCGGTATCGTATCACCATCATACCTTTACCTTTATCATTTTTCTTAGTTCGATCCTTTTGGTTATATCTCGGTTTGGTAGAATAAAGTTTTTAGTATGATCTAGCCTTGAGTTTTGCTTTATGTTCCCTCTATGTAATCGAGTCCGTGAGTTATATAATAGTTTTGAGTTGAGGGCTTTGTCTTTCTTGCTATGATCATGAGAAAAAGAAAAAGAATAAAGAAATAAAAAGATTATATAATGATCTTATGGAGAGTGATGACTTCACATATAAAGAGTATGATGAATAAAAGTTGTTGAGAGTTGACAAACATAGTTTTGGTCATTGTTGCAATTAATAGGAAGTAATAAAGAAAGAGAGGTCTCACATATAAATATACTATCTTGGACATCTTTTGTTATTGTGAGCACTCATTAAAATATGACATGCTAAAAGGTTGATGTTGGACAAGGAAGACAATATGACGAATTATGTTTTCTTATATCCGAATAGAAGTTATATTATTATGGATCCTCCAACATGTTGAGCTTGCTTCTCACCCCTTGCTAGCCAAATCTTTTACACCAAGTAGAGATACTACTTGTGCTTCCAAACATCCCTTAAACCAGTTTTGCCATGAGAGTCCACTATACCTACCTATGGATTAAGTAAGATCCTTCAAGTAAGTTGTCATCGACGCAAGCAATAAAAATTGGTCCCTAAATATGTATGATCTTTTAGTGTGGAGAAAATAAGCTTTATACGAACTTGTGATATGGAAGAAATAAAAGCGACGGACTGCATAATAAAGTTCTTTATCACAAGCGGCAATATAAAGTGACGTTCTTTTGCATTAAGATTTTGTGCATCCAACCATAAAAGCGCATGAAAACCTCTGCTTCCCTCTGCGAAGGGCCTATCTTTTACTTTTACCTTCTACCTTTATACAAGAGTCATGGTGATCTTCACCTTTCCTTTTTACACTTTTTCTTTTTGGCAAGCACTATATGTTGGAGAAAGATCCAGATATATATGCACTCGGATGTAGGTTATCATAAAATATTATTGTTGACATTACCCTCGAGGTAAAAGGTTGGGAGGCGAAACTATAAGCCCCTATCTTTCTCTGTGTCCGACTGAGGCTTTGAACTCATAAGTATCGCGTGAGTGTTAGCAATTGTGAAAGACTAAAAGATGGTTGAGTATGTGGACTTGCTATACAAAAGCTCTTACATTGACTCTTTCTGATATTATGATAAATTGCAATTGCTTCAATGACTGAGATCATAGTTTGTTAGTTTTCAATAAAGTTTCTGATTCATACTTTACCTTGTGAACAAATTGTTACTTTAGCATAAGAAATTATATGAAAATATATGTTGTTGTTCTAAAGATGATCATGATGCCCTCATGTCCGTATTTTATTTTATCGACACCTCTATCTCTAAACATGTGGACATGGTTATCGATTTCGGCTTTCACTTGAGGACAAGCGAGGTCTAAGCTTGGGGGAGTTGATACGTCCATTTTGCATCATGCTTTTATATTGATATTTATTGCATTATGGCCTGTTCTTACCTATTTTGGTAAAATACTTATGCCTTTTCTCTCTTATTTTATAAGGTTTACATGAAGAGGGACAATGCCGACAGCTGGAAATCTGGACTGGAAAAGGAGCAAATCTGAGAAGCCTATTCTGCACAACTCCAAAAGTCCTGAAAATTTACGGAAAATTATTTTGGAATATATAAAAAATATTGGGCGAAGAAAATACCAAAGGGGACCCACCAGGAGGCCACAAGCCTGGGGGGCGCGCCCCTGTGGCTTGTGGGCCACCTGGCAGGCCTCCGGTGCCCATCTTCCGCTATATGGAGGGTTTTGACCTGGAAAAAAAAAATCAGAAGAGAGCTTTCAGGACGAAGCGCCGCCATCTCGAGGCGAAACCTAGGCAGAAGCAATCTAGGGCTCCGCGCGGAGCTGTTCTGTCGGGGAAACTTCCCTCCCAGAGGGGGAAATCGAAGCCATCGTCATCACCAACGATCCTCTCATCGAGAGGGGGGTCAATCTCCATCAACATCGTCACCAGCACCATCTCCTCTCAAACCCTAGTTCATCTCTTGTACCCGATCTTTGTCTCAAAACCTCAGATTGGTACCTGTGGGTTGCTAGTAGTGTTGATTACTCCTTGGAGTTGATGCTAGTTGATTTATTCGGTGGAAGATCATATGTTCAGATCCTTAATGATATTTATTACTCCTCTGATTATGAACATGAATATGCTTTGTGAGTAGTTAAGTTTGTTCCTGAGGACATGGGAGAAGTCTTGTTATAAGTAATCATGTGAATTTGGTATTCGTTCGATATTTTGATGAGATGTATGTTGTCTTTCCTTTAGTGGTGTTATGTGAACGTCGACTACATGACACTTCACCATTGTTTGGGCCTAGAGGAAGGCATTGGGAAGTAATAAGTAGATGATGGGTTGCTAGAGTGACAGAAGCTTAAACCCTAGTTTATGCGTTGCTTCGTAAGGGGCTGATTTGGATCCGTATGTTTCATGCTATGGTTAGATTTATCTTAATTCTTCTTTCGTAGTTGCGGATGCTTGCGAGAGGGGTTAATCATAAGTAGGAGGCTTGTCCAAGTAAGGACAGCACCCAAGCACCGGTCCACCCACATATCAAATTATCAAAGTAACGAACGTGAATCATATGAGCATGATGAAAACTAACTTGACAATAATTCCCATGTGTCCTCGCGAGCGCTTTGCTTTATATAAGAGTTTGTCCAGACTTGTCCTTTGCTACGAAAAGGATTGGGCCACTTTGCTGCACTTTAGTTACACTTGTTACTTGTTACCCGTTACGAATTATCTTATCACAAAACTATCTGTTACCGATAATTTCAGTGCTTGCAGAGAATACCTTGCTGAAAACCGCTTGTCATTTCCTTCTGCTCCTCGTTGGGTTCGACACTCTTTCTTATCGAAAGGACTACGATAGATCCCCTATACTTGTGGGTCATCAAGGGGCCGAATACTTCTTCGGCGGCATGGCGGGATGGCGGCCGGATTGCGGGGAGCGGGAGGAGAATGGCGGAAGAAGAGGGGCAGAAGGGGGGAAGCAATGGGAAAATGGAGGGACAAGTGGGGGATCGGCGGGAAAAGGCCTGTCTCTCGCCGACAGAGCGGACCCACGCGCCTTTTGGCTTCGGCCGACACCCCAGGCGCCCCTTGGGGGCCTGGGTTCGGCTCGGGTTCGCCGGCTGTTATTTCGGCCCAAACCGACGATAAACAAGGTCCTGGGGCGCGGCTGGGCCGATTTTTCGGCGCCGGCGCTAAAAAAGGAGCCCTGGGGGGCATGTTGGGGAGGGGGGGGGGGCGAGTGGAAATGCTCTTAGGGTTAGCAAAGTATATGTGAGATAGAGCTTTGCTCCTTCTACCACTCCTCTTGGAGATCAAGACCTCTTAGGAGAGGATCCCCAAGTGAATTTCAAGACCTCCTTTTGGAGAAGACTATCATCAAGACCTCGCCTCAGGAGTGGGAAGAACTTTACCTTTGTGCTTGTTTCCTTAGATTGTGCTTGTATTCTTGTGGATCTATGTGTTTGCTATTCTAGTGGATGTGTGATTGGGTTTTGTTGGAGTGAATTCCTCTTTGTGTTTTTGGTGTTCATCTTTTTCCCTCTTCAAGTGTGAAAAGATCTCCACTTAGATTCCACCCTACAACAAAATATTATACGGAAACCAACATTCGATGAAAACTGATGAAAAACCATACAAAAACAATGTTTTTAAGTTTCAAAAAAATCTCAGAAAAATATGGGATGTTAAGAGTGTGATGGTCTATTGCCATGCAAAATTTCAAGTTCAAACACATTACTGGATAACGCTGATTTTGTCTTTTCATAGCTCACATCCCGTAATGTGTTTTTACTTGAAATTTCACAGGATAATAGAACATCATCCTCTTAATATCTAACATTTTTTTTCAGTTTTTTTTGAAACTTTCAAACTTGGTTTTTACGGAGTTTTCTTTGAATGTTGGTTCCGTATGATATTCTCCCATACTGTAAACTGATTTTGCGGTATGAGAATTTTTTTTAAACTGACACGAGTGTTTTAAGGTATGGTCTACAGATAATTTTATCACCGTCAATCTACAGGTCTCGACCGCCAACGGCGCACCGTCCGTCCGCAGTGGTGGACCCTTTCGCACCCGTCCACCAAACTAAGCTCCCCTCTCTTTCCCTCGTCCTCTTCCTCCTTCGATCTCCACGGCAAAGGAAAAGAAAATCCCGTATTAATCAATTTACAGGTCGGTCTCTATCTGCTCCCATCTCCTCCTCCTCCGCTTACGATCGCCGCGCACAATTCATTCCAAATCTATTTGATTACTTTGATTTTTCTCTATGGAATTCTGAAATCTGAGGCGAGTTTGTGTTAGATTGTGCCTGGGGGCTTGATTAGATTGTTTCGAGATGGCGGCGTGCCGGGGATTCTTCGAGTGCCTGCTCAGGCTGCTCAACTTTTTCCTCACCGTCGCCGGCCTTGCCATGGTCGGCTACGGGATCTACCTGCTCGTGGAGTGGATGAGGATCTCCGGCGGTGGCGGAGTGGCACCGCCGTCTCCGGCCCCGCCGGCTGAGTTGCTTACGTTCGGCCGCCCGATGCTCACGGTTGTGGCCCTTGGAGAAGGAGGCAGTTTCTTCGACAAGCTACCCAAAGCATGGTGAGACGATTGCGTATCCTTGTTTCTTTCTTGTCGCGCAATAGTTTGATGTTCCTGTTTGTGTTGACTAGATAATGATTGAGATCGAGAGAAATTGGAAAGCTTTGTTTAATAATAATAACGGCATGCCTAGGATTAGAAGGCCTCTTCATCTGTCCATCGGCAGATTTAGTGATCACCAAATCTGCGATCTCAAACCCTAGCGTGGAATTGGCGGGGCTCAGAGGATTGATATATTTAGTTTGACTCTGGCATAGGTTCTGTTGGGACGGTTCCAAGTTGCACTTTCAATTTTCCAGATTAGTTTGTGTTACAGGCTGATTTTTGGTGGAACTTGAGTGGGGAACGGAGGAGGTGGTGAGTTCTGGCATGGAAACGGACGGGATATCGCGATTGCGCTCGTGTGCCAGCGGCGATGAAGCTCTGGGCTACGCTTATTTGGAGAAGAAGATTTCTGTATCATTCCTCAAACGTACACGACGCATGACCTTATATACTCAACTAAACTACCTGCTAACACCTGAACTTTTTTTTTGAGGGAGGCTCGCAGTCACACCTGAATTAGTGTCCAACATGGACATGTTTACCCCTCTATAGTTTCCTTATAAGATTAGTGCTTTCCTAATTGCTGTGCTTCCGCATGATACACTACTCCAATTCCAGAACATGTACGTGATTCCCAGAACTTCAGTCTGCATTGGTTTGGGCCTGAACCTGACTTGAGCTGTGGCCCTTGCAGCGACACTGATAGACCTGACCAAGAAAAGAGTCCACAACACTTCCTCTCCAGAAAACAGCTCGTCCTGCTGAAACAAAGGATAGCTGTCACGGAATGCTTGTCTGTCATCCACAAAGTCTCTTGGTGGATTATCCCTTCCATTGCACCAGCACCTCCCAAACACTTCTATTCGAACGAGCTTGCAATACTGCTTGTGGAATTGGAAGAACCCGACCATGCAATAATAAGTCCGGTAATGGCACAATAGTCTCAGGAGGCTCACCATGAAATTGTTTTAGCAGGGAGACATGGAAAATGTCATGAATATGAGCGCGAGCAGGAAGCTGCAGACGGTATGCTAGGGTGCCAACCCACTCCCACATCTGATATGGCCCAAAGAAACGTGGAGAGAGCTTAGTAGGCATAGCCGGTGTGATGGCGGTTGCTTGTCGATGACGAAGACGTAACCAAACCCATTGCCCAACCGCGAACGCAATATCTCAATGCCCATCATACTGTTGTTTCATTGTGGCTTGAGGCTGCAGCAAGCGCTCCTTGATGCTGGCTAAAAATCCATCTCTCTCCAAAAGCTGCTGATCAACTGCAGCCATTTCAGCAGTCCAGGCTCATAGTCATAGGATATGAGTGAAGGTGGGCCTCTGCCATAAACAAAACGGAAAGGTGTACCACGCAAGGCCGTTTGGAAAGAAGAGTTGCAGCAGAATTCTGTATAAGGTAGCCATTGTATGCAACCCTTGGGTCGGTCTCCTGATAAGCAACAAAGATACATGCCAATGATGTGGTTGATGACTTCCATCTAACCGCCAGTTTGAGTGTGAAAGGCTGAACTCAATTGAAGCTTGACGTCAACAAGATGGAACAATTCTGACCAAAACCCGCTAGTGTCGGTGCAACAAACATTCACGTTTGCTGCCCGGACTCGTGCATAGGCGTGATGTCGATCATACATCCAGTACCTGTGCATAACACAAAGATAAGACCAGAGAAGCCGCTCTTCGTGAGATCAAGGAGAGCATTAAGAAGATCAAGCCGACAAGAGAGCACTGCGAGGAGGCCTTCCCTGCCGGGCAGAAGAGCCCGGCCGGGTTGAGAACGCCTCTGAAAACCAAGTCCAGTTCGCCCCGGCAAGGCTTCCGGGGCCGCCAAGCTCAGAACCCGCCAGGCTCCTCGCCGGCAGGCCTTCACCAGGACGCCACCACTCCACCTCATCGCACGACGACCGCCAATTAATGCGGTGTCAAGCCCTAACTAGGTGGATCCTGTCAGGCACGTGGCAGCATGGTGGAGAGGCGATTAGCTTTATTGACACCCGTCCAGAAGGCGTGTCACGCTAATAAGGAGAAGATGGATAAGCGGCACCGGCAGGCTTGCCGGGCTTCAACCTCAGCATGACACCTAGCAGGTGCATTTAATGCACTTTGTCCTAACTGCCAGAGTTAGGTATGATAGCACTGTTAGCTATCTAATCATACTCAAATGACTGTTTTGCCACTGTGGTCGCCCCTTAAGCTATAAAAGGAGGCTCGAGGCAACCTAGCAAGGGGTTCGAATTTTAGATCCCATAACACTTGTATGCGCGTGTTGCTCTCCCTGAGGCATCCTTGCCGGGCTTGAGCACTCCGCGCCTTCGTGTTCCTCCAAGTCAATCCACCATAGCAGGAGTAGGGTTTTACGCTGCAAAGCGGCCCGAACCTGGGTAAAAGAGAGCTATCATCGCCGCGCTGTCCCTGTCGTTTCTGCTCTTTGTACAATGTGATCGTCCCCTTGCCGAACCACAAAGGGGCACCCATGCCCCATAGGTGATCGTGCATCCACGCCGACATCTTTGGCGCGCCAGGTAGGGGGCGTCGCTTGTGTGAACCTGAAGCAACAGCCGGTGCGTCGATCTTCATCATCTTCTGCATCGTCCATGGCTCCCAAGAAGAGAAGTGGTGCGGCGACGCACCCTTCTGCCTCGAAGGCTTCGTCGCCTGCAGCTGCGGATGCTGCGGGCACGGCGGCTGCGGCGGGTGGAGCGGGCACCATGGGCGGCGCTGCTAACGCTCCCACCGCGACTGGAGCGGGGACCGGGGCCAGGCCGCTCCCGTGGCCCAACTTCCTCAACATGCTGGTGATCATGCTCCTGCCGGTGCGGGTCATGGAGAAGCCCAGCTCCGTCCTCCTCACCACACCGGCGAGCTCAACCAACGAGACGTCGACGCCCGCTCCGGTGCAAGCCAAGATCCACTGGCCACACTGTCTAGAGGGGCGGCGACGGGACGCACGCTTCATCCCATGCAGGACGAACGTGACAAGACTCCGAGCGGCGCCATCGATCCTCAACGACCGCGTCCGCATGGGAAAGACCCAGCTGATCAAGAGCCTGACCATCAAGAACAGCTTCGGCCGCGCCAGACTACCCTGGTGATCGGTCCAAGACGGCAGCGTGGAGGCGTCTGGGTGGTGTTCTGGGAAGGTGGAAGCGATGATCATGATGGCAGCGTGGAGGTACACCACGCGGCTCCTTGAAAACTGAGGCAAACTCCTGTGGCACTGCTGGCATAACATCATCAACCTCACACGCCTGGAGCATTGGAGAATCTGTTGCAGCCGCTACTCCATGCCAAATGACCTTGTGACATTTGTTCCAAAATGAAGTTCAAACCACAAGATTGTGCCCAGTGAACAAAGCCATTGGACACCGAGTACCAGCTCAAAGCCATCGAGTGGAATAGCATAACACTCGATTGGGAAGTGCTCATTGCCAACGCCCACGCCCATGCCCACGCCTAGTGTACGACAGATGCGAGTGCTAGCAACCCGGTCGCGTTGGCCATAGTAATGTAAAGTCTAGGTCGTGGTTCCAACTGAATGCCAGGTGGTGCATCCTGGGCAATGCAGTTATGTGTCGAGCCAGAATCGACTGATGCCATGAGTGGCTCTGTTATGTGGGGAACCACATATGGTCGGAGGGCCCCAGCCTGGTCGCACCACCCCCTGGTCTAGCCCAAAGTGGCTAGGATTCCTGTACTGCTACAAGTAATTATTAAGGTTCATATTAGTATTAGGTTCAGAGTCCAGATTAGTTAGTAGGTTCAGATTCGAAATAGGTGCAGAGTCCAGATTAGAACTTGTTCGAGAGTCTATTCCTGTTATATATGGGGCTTCTCCCATGATCAATAAAGCATCAGAATTCAGAGTATTACTACCTTTTAGGCCTTAGAGTAATTAGAGTTTGTTCCATCTGGTATCAGCGTCATCTAGGATGGTGGACAATGACAAAGACGGCGGTGGCAACATCAACCTCGTGCTCAAGGAGCTAGGGACCCAGCTGAAGGAGATGGTGGTGCAACGGGCCACGGATCAGGTCTTCATGGAGGGCCTCGTCCAGCGCCTCAACACAGCAGCGCCCCCAGCGCTGCACCTTCCACCTTGGTCGACCTGCGTGTGGCGTTGCCGGCAGCTAGCGGCTCCTCCGCCTCCTCCACACCATCCAGTACCTCTGCCGCCCTCGCCACCACCGCCCCACCACTGTCCCCACCCTCCTGAGCGCAGGATTTGATCCACGCTTTCCCCCACCGCCGTCATCGCCCCAATTTTCGGCCTCCCAGTTCTTCCCATAACAACCTCATGTTTACCTTCCGTTCAACCAAGCTTTCCACCACGCATCTCTGCCACCACTTCCCTACCAACAGCCACCCACCAATCCTTACCAACCACTTCCTCAAACACCACATACCCAGCCCACCTATGCCGCCTCACCATACTTCACGTCAATTGCCCCCCTCCCATACCAGCACCTTGGTTCTGGCTTCGGCTCCGGTGTCCCACGCTTTCACAAGCTCGATTTTCCTACTTACGATGGTTCCGTCGATCCGCTTGGTTGGCTTCATCGGTGTGATTAATTCTTTTGGGGACAACGCACAGAGGAGGCTGACAAGGTGTGGACAACGGTGGTATGGTACCTCCAGTTTGAGCGTGATCATGGCATTCCCCCCTGGCAGCACTCCAAGGAGGCGTGTCACCTTTAGTTTGTGCCGTCTGTACGCCCCAACCCCCTGGGCGAGTTGCTCGGCTTCCGTTCACCTCTACCGTTGCCAACTACACCAGCAGATTTATGGCGTTGTTGTGCAGGACCAGCGAACCATTAAGCTCAGCTCAGCAGCGGTTCCTGTACACAGCCGGACTTCCTGAAGGCCTCAAAGTCGATGTCGAGCTTCAGCAACCGGTGGACCTCCACGAAGCAGTATCCCTCGCTAAGGCATATGAACAATGCCATCCGTTCCCACCACTCATGCCCCCGGCACATTCCCGAGGTTCGAAGTCTTGGGCAAGGGGACCGACCTTGCCGCCTGCTACATGTCCCATGCCACAAGGTGTTACTGCTGCAACCGCTGCCCCTACACTGGCGGCTCCTCGCGCTACGCGCCGCCTCACGCCTACCGAGATGGCTGAACGGCTCCGCCAAGGTCTCTGTTACAACTGCGATGAGCAGTACATCCACGGTCATCGATGTGCACGCTTCTTCATCGAGCTCGATGATTTTGCTCCTGAGGATGCACCTTTGGAGGAGGAACCAGAGACGCCACACATCTCGCTTCACGACACCACCGGGCTTTGGAGTATGCGCGTGATTGACACCATACAATTGCGTGTCGTCATCGACACTCATACCTTCACTGCCTTACTGGACACAGGCTCGACACACAGTTTCATCGACTCAGCCGTGGTCGACGCACTCGACCTAACTCCATAGACTTGTCCCGGTCTATGGGTCATGGTGGCCAATGGGGACACGCTTGTTAGGGCTGGCCTATGTCACGACATCTCCATCAACATCGACGGCTGCCACTTCCGGGTTGACTGCTTCACGCTTCCACTTGGCGGCTTCGACCTTGTCCTTGGTGTCGACTGGCTCCATTCCCTCGGACAGATTTTGTGGGATTTTGATCACCACAGCGTGACTGTTGTCCTTGCTGGTTCCCAAGTCACATGGAACGGACTGGTGGTGCCCGCCTTGCTTGTTGTTCGCACGATCACGAGCGAGGGCTCTGGCCTCATGGGTGACATGCTTGCCGAGTTTGCTGACCTCTTTGCCACTCCGACCATGTTGCCTCCAGGACGCTCTCGCGACCACCGCATTCGGCTTCTACCTAACACCATGAGTTCTTGGTTATGCCATTTGGCTTAACCAACGCACCGACAACCTTCCAGGCTTTGATGGATGACATCTTGCACCCTTTTTTGCGCAAATTTATCCTTGTTTTCTTTGATGACATCTTAATCTACGGCTCATCCTGGTCGGAGCATCTGCGCCACCTTCGTGTTGTCTTTCAGAACATGCGGTAGCAGTCCCTCTTCCTCAAGCGCAAGAAGTGCTGCTTTGGTGAGTCCTCCGTGGCCTACCTGGGTCATGTCATTGATGCTGATGGGGTGGCCATGGATAAGGATAAGGTGCGCGCGGTTGCACTGGCCTACGCCTCGTTCGGTCCGGGCGTTGCGCGGCTTGTTGGGGCTGGCCGGCTACTATCACAAGTTCATCAAGGACTTCGGCATGCTCGCTGCTCTTCTCACGCGCCTACTCAGCAAGGAGGGATTTCGGTGGTGCCCAGAGGCAGAGGATGCCTTCCAGGCGCTCAAGCATGCCCTTGGTCAAGACCCGGTGCTCCAGACGCTGGACTTTGACAATCGCTTCATTGTTGAGTGCGATGCCTCTTGGACTGGCTTTGGTGCCGTTCTTCACCAAGGTGCGGGGCCCTTGGCCTTTTTTAGTCGGCCCATTGCTCCACGCCATGCCAAGCTTGCTGCCTATGAGAGGGAACTCATTGGACTGGTTCAGGCTGTACGTCACTGGCGGCTGTATCTTTGGGGTCGTGCCTTTGCCGTACGCACCGACCACTACAGCCTGAAGTTCCTCCTCGGCCAGCGGCTTTCGACAATCCCTCGACTCCAATGGGTGAGCAATTTGTTTGGATTCAACTTCAATGTCGAGTTCCGCCGGGCCGCCTCAACATCATCGCTGACGCACTCTCCCGTCGTGATGCCGATGGAGCACCTACGCTTTGTGCTCTCTCGCCGCCAATCTTCACCATCTTCGAGGACCTACGGCGTGAGATCGACGCTTCCCCCGAGTTGACCTCCTTTCGTGATGGTATTCGCGCCGGTGATCGCGACTACCCCTGGAGTTGTGTTGACAACTTGATTCTTCATGTTGCCCACCTCCCCGTCCATACCAGTGATTTTGCAGCATGCTCATGGCGCTCACGAGGGGGTCCAAAAGACGCTTCATCGACTCCGAGCTGATTTCCATGTCCCTGGCGATCGCCAATTGGTTCAGAACTGAGTACGTGCTTGTGTAATCTGCCAACGCAACAAGACAGAAACACTCCCGCCTACGGGGTTACTTCAGCCTCTGCCGGTCCCAACGTCTGTGTGGAGTGATATCTCCATGGATTTCATCGAGGCACTGCCAAGGGTGCTGGTAAGTCTGAGATCCTCTCGGTCATTGGCCGTTTCTCCAAATATGCACTTCATTCCATTGCCCCATCCATACACGGCTGCCTCTGTGGCAAAGGCGGCGTTTTTTAAGGGCATTGTGTGCCTCCATGGACTTCCACAGTCTATCGTCAGTGACCGAGATCCTCTCTTCACCAGCAATTTTTGGCATGAATTATTCAAGTTGTCCGGCGTTCAGCTTCACATGAGCTTAGCCTTTCACCTCCAGTCTGATGGGCAGACTGAAGTTGTCAACAAAATCATCGCAATGTACCTGCGTTGCCTCATTGGTGATTGGCCATGGCGCTGGGTCGAATGGTTGCCCTGGGCGGAATTCTGCTACAACACGTCCTACCACTCCGCTCTTCGTGCCACTCCATTCGAGTTTGTCTATGGTCGGCCACCGCCACGTCTTCGTGACTATGTTCCTGGCGAGGCCAAGGTGGCAGCTGTGGACACCGCCTTTCAGGATCGTGCCAACTTCGTTCGTGAGGTTGGTGAGCGTCTCCATCAAGCGCAGCAGCGGGCAAAGCATTATTATGATGACAAGCATCGGGAGCTGGCATTTGGCGTCGGTGATTGGGTGTGGCTTCGCCTTCACCATCGTGCGGCAGCATCGTTACCAGGTCACAAGCATGGCAAGTTGTCTCCTCGCTTCTATGGGCCTTTCCAAGTCACTGAAGTCATTGGTTCTGTTGCATATAGACTCGTGCTGCCTGCTGGTACTCGGCTCCATGATGTATTCCATGTCAGTCTCCTTAAAACATTTCATGGCGAACCACCAGCTACTCCTGCTGTACTTCCCACCATTGAGGATGGCCGTGTGGTGCCTGCACCAACCAAGATTCTTCGATCCAGCATTCGACGCGGCGTGAAGCATGTTCTTGCGCAGTGGGTTGGGGCTTCTGAAGATGATGCAACATGGGAGCTGCTGGATGAGTTCATTGCTCGTTTTCCCATGTTTCAGCTCGAGGATGAGCTGTTTGTGGAGGGAGGGAGAGATGTTATGTGGGGAACCACATATGGTCGGAGGGCCCCAGCCCTGGTCGCACCATCCCCTGGTCCAGCCCAAAGTGGCTAGGATTCCTGTACTGCTACAAGTAATTATTAAGGTTAAGATTCGTATTAGGTTCAGAGTCCAGATTAGTTAGTAGGTCCAGATTCGAAATAGGTGCAGAGTCCAGATTAGAACTTGTTCGAGAGGCCAGATTGTATTCCCTTTGAGTCGGCTTGTCAGCCACTCCTGTTATATATGGGGCTTCTCCCACGATCAATAAAGCATCAGAATTCAGAGTATTGCTATCTTTTAGGCCTTAGAGTAATTAGAGTTTGTTCCAGGCTCGCTGTTGACAAGCACCCTGAGCTGCATTGTCTTAAAGGTCCGTAACCCAGTCGGGGCATGCAGGGAAATTTGGACGTCATCCATGGTCATCCCCTGTCACATCGTCTCCATCAAGCTCGATCCAGTACACCCCCTTTAGTGTGCACTTGTGGTTGTGATGGAACTTCTCCGGGCAATTGAAGCAATGTCCTTGGGCTTTCCGATCAGCCATCCCCTCTGGTGTAAGATGGCGGAACCGTGAGGCTGGGTTTGCCACGGCAGCCACGACCACCGGAGCAGTTGCCGTGCGGCCAGGTATGCTCGTGCTTGCTTTATGCCGGGGCCCTGCGCTCAGTGCAGTACTGACTGGTGAGCAGGTGGGTGCTGGTACAGAATATGATATGAAGTTTGTGCAGACTTGTTGCCTGAGGAGTCACGACAGGCTTAGAATGAGGCTCATCCCACAGGGGTTGTTCATATGCCCTTGCAAAGCTCATAGCAGTCTGAAGGTTTGATGGATTTTAAGGCTCTACATCTGTACGCAATGGCTTTAGGAGTCCTGCTGTGAATATGCCAACTTGCTGACGAGACAATCTCTCACAGCAACAGATGAACAACATGAATTGTAGACAATATTCATCCATGTGCCTAGATGCTTGGAGCTGGGTGAGTTCTCGGAGTGCGTTGCTCCAAACTGGCGGTCCGAAGCGCATATTAAGGTGTTCGGCAATCATGCCCAAGAAACAGTGCCTTTGTCTCGTTCCAGTTGATGGTACCACAACTGAGCGTCATGGGCTAGATGATATGCCGCCCAACCAAACTTTCTCTTCCACAAGTGTCCGCTGCCCGCGGAAAAATTTAGCCACGGCAGAGGATCGCTGCTACATCATAGCTAGCAAAATTTAGCTTATGGAAGCGGGGAGCATATTGGTTCTTGTCGCCGTCGGATGCCTGACCCTTGTGTGTCGGACGTGGCAACCCGTTCTGCAAGTCAACATCCTCCACTGGGGAGCTTTTCTAAATTCTTCTCAAGGCAATCAATGCGGGCTGACAGGGCTGCAATCTGCTTCAATATTCGCTTCAGCTTCGCACCTACTTGGTCGTCACCCTCGTCACAGAACATGATGTTGATGGCGTCGGTTGGCTCTGGTACGAAAGTGTTACAGGCTGATTGTTGGTGGAATTTGAGTGGGGAAAGGAGGAGGCGGTGAGTTTCTGGCTTGGAACGGATGGGGTATCGCGATAACTAGCGCTCTCCCACGGGCGCCAGCGGCGACGTGGCATTGAGCTATGCTTTATTTGGACAAAACGATTTCTGTATTGTTCCTCAAAGCACACTTTTTCCACCTTCCTCAAAAGGGGAGGAGAAACGATACATGACCTTACCCAACTAGACTACGGACTCACAGTTGAATTAGTGTCCAACATGTACACGTTTACCCCCTCTAGTTTCCTACAAGATTAGTACTTCCCTAATAGCTGTGCTTCCGCCTGGCACACTAACTACGATTCGATTTGAAAACATGTATGTGACTCCCAGAACTTTTGCTGCTCCTGAGCTTGGACTTCAGTTCACATTGGCTAGGGCCTGAACCTGACTAGAGCCGTGGCCCTTGAGGCGACGCTGATAGACCTGACACAGAAAATAATCCACAACAGTTTGTCGATCATTTGTTTATTCTACCAAAAGATTAAGTTCTACCTTGAAAGTGAATGATTGCATTCAGTAAAGAATTTCTGATTTCCTGGCAGGTTCATCTATTTGTTCATTGGTGTTGGTGCTGTTATCTTCATCGTTTCTCTATTTGGCTGCATTGGAGCAGGGACAAGGAATACGTGTTGCTTGTGTTGTGTATCCTGATAGTTGGTCTTCCATTTTATCAGTACTCTTGTTTTTTAAAGACGACCACTGAATGTACAAATAAAGGAAGAAAACAGCTATTAAAATCATCGGTAATTCCAAATATGGCATGCGTTAGATACATAACATGCAGGTGCAAAAATGACGCACTTTTGATCCAGCTGTGATGTAAGTGAAAATGCATACACCATACTATGTCCTATTATATTAACATGAGTCATTCTAGAATCCATGCCGGCCAAGTATTTGGCCCGGAATATAAAAATATACATTTAAATTACTGACATGCAGTTGGTATTTTACAGGATTGATCCCAAAATGTTATTTGCATAACATATAACTATTGGGATATAAAAAATGTAGTTAAAAAAACCGTTGTCAAAGTGCTACGCTGTAAATTGTCAATATGTAAATGACTTAAAGCTGTATTCAGAGGCATAAAATGTAAAAGGTAGATAATGAGCAGGATTTAGTTGTTTCTGAGATCTGAATAATGTTTAGTGATTCCATTCAATAATGCATAAATTTGTTTCCTTTGAATGTTAAGTGATTCCATTCAATAATCCACAAATTTGTTCCCTTTGATGTTTAGTGATTCCATTCAATAATCCATAAATTTGTTTCCTTTGATGTTTAGTGATTCCATTCAATAATCCATAATTTTGTTTCCTTTGACGATATGAGTATTCTTTCTTGGTCATATTATTAATCCTTGCTGAGGCTGGAGGTGCTGCATTCATATTCTTTGACCATAGCTGGAAAGATGTGAGGCTTCTGTTTGGTGCTAATTTGGAAACTATGTTATAGTCTCATCCTTTTATTTAATCACTGTAAGTACTTCTTTGTAACTTCCTTTTCAGGTAATTCCAGTGGATAAGACACATAACTTTGATGTCATGTATGACTTTCTGAATGAAAACTGGAAGATTGCAAGATGGGTTGTTCTTGGTGTTGTTGTTTCTGAGGTAGGAGCAAACTCAAGTCTATTCTTGTGCCTTTTTTGGATAGCACTGGGCCTTCCCAAACACTAATAGTTTATTAATCATGTTCTGAATGTGTAGTTGTTACCGGCTTAAGGTGCATTCTTTTCATCTGATACATATTTCATTCTACCGTGTCCTTGTCTTTGATCTGCTTGTTGTGAATAAGTTTAGTTTCGACGTACCCTGCGGTACTGGTGAGCGGGAAAATAGAAATTGGTGACGATTTTTAGTCGTGGACAGTCAGTTGCAGTGTGTACTCTTTTAGCTATAGTTGGTCTAGTGCAGGTAGACTAATGTTTACCAGTATGCAGGTATTGCTTTTCTTGTTAGCTCTTGCTGTCAGGGCAATGAACAAACCTGCCGCGTATGACAGTGATGATGAAATCATTGGAACTGCTCGAAGCACTAGCATCCGTCAGCCTCTTATCCATTCCCAGAATGCTCCGGCTACTGGTGTTCCCGTCCCAACACTTGATCAACGTGCGAGCAGAAATGATGCGTGGAGCCAAAGGATGCGGGAGAAGGTACATCCATCATAGACCGGTTTCAACATCATTGATCATTCTCATACATGTTTTCAACTCATTGATTGTACTTATTATTATTTTTCATTACAAAACAACATGTAATTATTCTACCTGATGCAGTATGGTCTGGACACGAGCCAATTTACTTACAACCCATCAGATGCAACCAGATATCAGCAAAATGGGGCACCTCCAGCTGAAGAAAGGAGCCGTTGCACCGTAATGTGAAGATCCTTCACGACGTTATCCAAATTGATGGCTCTTGAACAGGCCATCTCAGCTTGCACAGTTTGGTTATACCGTGTTGTTCAGAGTGGTGTATGAATAGGTCTTTTTACCTTAATGCCCTGCTGTCTTCTGAACAACTCCATCCACCTGTAATTTTTGTGTGAACGAGTATTCGCCATTCGATATCTCATTATATTTCATGTTTTCCTCAGATTCTTTTTGTTGGCATTCCATTTTTGCCTTGTTTATCCCTTTCAACCTGTATTATGAACTAGAGTAAATGGCGAACTTTGCCTCGCAGGTTGGCCAATGTGTGCTTGATGCGGTTGGTGTTTAATTTGTTTACTAGAAGCAAACACGTGCGTTGCTGCGCCGTTTGGGTGTTATCATTGACGCTTTATTCGTTTAATGTCACATTTTCTTTTTGGAGCATTCTCTAGCGAATATTTTCTCTTGAAAGAGTTATTTCTTATAAAGTGAATCACCATGTGCCGTGAACTGTGTGTATTGGCCTCGCAGATGATTGAGAAAGTGAAGCGGATATTTTTTGTACCAGAGAAATATCCGAGGAAGGAACACAATATTATATTCCATCCATTGAGCAGTACTCCCTCCGTCTTAAAATAAGTGTCTCAAGCTTAGTACCAGAGTTAGTATAAGTGTCTTAAGCTTAGTATAACTTTGTATTAGAGTTAGTACAAAGTTGAGACACTTATTTTGGGACGGAGGGAGTATGATTTATGGTAGTATTTCAATAAAAAAATTGCACATGGACCAATTATAAATATTGTGAAAAAACACTAAGTATATCTGTCTAAAAGTCAACATACAATTTGTAACAGAACCAAGAAAATCTCATTCACCGAAAAAAAAAATCTCATTCCCACCGGGCTCACAGAGTCCACTTCCCTCGTCCAGACAGCTAGACCGGGATCAAATTCTACTATTGAAATCATGTTGACAAGCATGCTTCCGAGAGTTTAAAAGGAGTTCCGAATAGAAGATTTCAGAAAAGACTGAGAAATTCTTCGTCTGGGTGTGGGCGTGATGCATGAACACAAAATATATTTCAGAAACGTTATATGCTAGATTGAGTACAAATCTACAGTGCTATGATTTCACACAATAAATCAACTGATCAGTATCATGTAAAATCAGTCAAATATACTCCATATATGCAAAACTATGCAAGAACATAATCCACAACATTGTTTACCCGTAAGAATCGTAAGACGCAAAATTATATTCAGAAGGTCCACAAAATCAACATGAGAACAGCTGAAGGGTAACTTGAGCTTGGAACAATATTGAAACGTGAAAAAATAAGGCTAAGAAGAATTTTTGGAAGGATAATAATTACTCAATGACTGATGAATTCAATTCTGCCAGGAATGGCATGCTATCATCTTTTTCTTAAAAATGCAAGGAACATACAATGTTCACTACAGCAGTACTTGGCTCAGAACATTTACAATAGCTTACAGAACAAGTCAATGCCAATTCAGACTATTACAAAATTATGTGCATAAAATATGGAAAACTAATTGAACTGCACATATAAGTAACTTCCGAGTAACCAGTTAGTATCGATTGTGCATAAAGTTCGTCAATCAACATTGTGAACATGATCAAAAAAGGAAAATTGTTCACCAAATATTAATGGATAACATTTCTCTATGCTAATACATGATTTTCTCCCCTGGATATTGCCCTCAAATGTTGAGTACAAGCATCCGAACATTAAATGAGCTATTGTTTCAGTCATGCAGGGAGACATGACTTACATTGAATCTTTCCATATCCAGTTAAACATAAAAACCCAGTTTGATTTTTTGAGAAATCTATGAATTATCTTTTTCATGCAGAATGAGGTATGTTTGCATTTGCATAACATCCAGATCTACTATCACAGCCCTAGAATTTGATTGTAATTAGCTGCATTGGAAACATTCATGCATCATGTTTAAATTCAAGAAACTGGAATTGAGGGAATTTTGAAAGCCTCAAAATTTAATTGAAAGAAGGGCAAAGAACCCTGGGAAATTGCATTCAATGTTTTCCAAAATGTTCTTATTAATTGTTTGATATTTTTGGCAAGGGTTTTGATCCAAACCAGAAATAATGAACATTTTTGAACATTATTTTGGGGCTTTGGATTTAAATTATTATTGTATTTGAATTTAGAATTATATTATATTCATAATTATAGAATATATTTTCAAATAACTTTGAATTGTTTTATGTGCTATTGGAAAAGTCCATCCAGCAACATGAAAAATATTCAAAGGATTTTTGTCACTATTTTGAATTTTAAACAGTGGTAGAATATTAAACAAAAGAAAACAAAACAGAAAAGTAAAACAGAGCAGAAACATACCTAGCTTTACCTGGCGCGGCCCAGCTGCGGCCCAACACTGTAGAGGGCCCAGCCCACCTCCTCACCTCGTCGTCTTTCTCACGCCTTCTGGCAAAGTGCATGGCGCGTGCACAGCCGAGCCCCGACCACCTCCTGCTAGCCACGCAGCCGCTCGCCCCTCGTCCCGATCCGCACCAGAGACGCCCCGTGACCCCCTACACCTCTTCCCTCTCTCCCTGGACCTCTTTCCCTCCTCTGTCTCTCTCTCTCACTGCCCGAGCGTCACCGTCGCCGCCGCTCATCACCCACACAGCCACCTCCGTCGTTTCGCCCGGCCATAGTGTCCATCGACTCCGCCGCGACGCCTCGCTCCTCCGAGCAGAAGAACCCAGGCCCGGACGGCCTGCTTCCCCGCCAATGCCGCCGTCCTCGACCTCGGATGTCGGCAATCCTCGCCGCTCGATTTGCCACGTCCAGAGCCTCCCCGGACCCGCCGTCTGCACCGGCCGACTCGCCGTGAGCCACTGACCCTCTCCCCTCCGTCTTATCCCTTGCGCGCGTCCTGTAGCCGCCGTTCCGCAAGCCCCTGAGCTCACCGCCGGTGTCCTCATCGCCGTCGTTGTTCTAGCGTGCCTTGGTCACGCCCGAGCGCGTCATCGTGCTCCTGGCCTCACCAGGAGTCCGTTGAGCCTCTCGGAGAGCTCCCCCGTGCTCTGTAGCCCTGCGCCCGTCCGAGCCCGTACTCCGGCCGCCGCCGCCGCCACAGCTCACCTCAGCTCCTCTGGCTTGCTCCATTAGATACGCACGAGCGCGAGCTCCCTATAGAACCCCTCTGTGCGTCGAATGGGTGCCGGAGCAGCCGTCCCGGCGTGCCTCCGCCGTCGGTTGACGTCACCGGCGGTTAACCTCCGGCCGGATGCTGTGGCCTAGTTAGCTAGGCACTAATTACCAATTAGCTTAGCCCTGTAACAATGACGTGTGGGCCCAACTTGTTTAATTAGCCAACAAAATGTTTGAATTAGTTTAAATAACCCCTCTGTTAACCTGTGCCAATGACAGGTAGGCCCCACCACTCAGATTTGACTTTGATCAACTGCTGACGTCGCCCTGACTTAGTGCTCACGTAGTAACTGTTTTCTGGAGTTTTAAATAAATCAAAAATGATTTATTTATTCCAGGAAATGTTTGAAACTTCTAAAAATCATAGAAAATAATCTATAGCTCAGATGGAAATAATTTATATATGAAAAATGATCAAAAAAATCCAATCTATCCAATGGTACTGTTTTCATGCATGTTAAAGGAAGCTAAACCTGCTGATGAGGTCAAATAATATAAATGGCATTTAAGTAATCACATATGGAGTTTGAATTTGAACCTTTGGTTCAAACCAACATCATTTAATCTGGTTGCTAGTTGCATTAGCTCAATCAACAGCATATTGCCACGTCATGATCATGTATCATATTGTTGCATTGCATTGCTTGTGTTCCTTCTCTGTTGCCGGTGTTTGTGCCCTCTTGGTAGACGTTTTCCGACGTTGAGATCGATGTCACTGATGAAGACTCAATGCTATCTTCATAGTGCCAGGCAAGCAAACTCCCTTTGAGCATTCCGATACAATCCCACTCTCTCGCTCCTGCTCTCTTTTATTGCATTAGGACAACAATGATTCAACTGCTACATGTTGCGGTAGTTGAACCATTCCTTTGCATGACCTGTCTTTGCCATAGTAATTAGTAAAAACCCACTAGCATGAGTAGGAGTTTGTGACGACCCCGGCTTAATCGTGCACTAATCATACACGCAAATGCGCACGATCAAGCCTAAGGACTCACTTGAAGATATCACAACACAACTCTAAAACATAAATAAAGTCATACAAGCTTTATATTACAAGCCAGGGCCTCGAGGGCTCGAATACATAGCTCGATGGCATACAAGCGTCAGCGGAAGCATTAGATATCTGGGTACAGATATATTACAGAGAGAGAAAGAGATAAGCCTTCACAGAGGCGGGGTAAAATAAAATACTACGATCGAAAGGCGTAGGCCTCCTGCCCTGGACCCTCCGATCCTACTCCTGGTCGTCAGTCGGCTCCTCGTAGTAGTAGTACTCGCCAGGCGGGTAGTAGTACTGGTCGTCGGCTGGGGCGTCTGGCTCAGGGGCTCCGTCGTCTGGTGGCATCAAATGGAATATGGGGGAAAAAGAAAATAAAGCAAACGTGAGTACTCATCCGAAGTACTCAGCAAGCAAGGATCTACACTACATATGCATCATTTTCAAAGGGGGCTGTATATGTGGACTGGGCTGCAGAAATGCCAGAATAGAGGGGGAAGCCTAGTCCTATCGAAGACTAGCATCTTCAACAATCTTCGACAGTCTTGCAGCATCAGGAGAGAGCAGATGAACATAATGTAAAGTAGTAATAGTAGTATCATCAACCTCGACCTGAGATCCTTTCTCGATTCCCTGCGAGAAAGCAATCCCAGAGCCGTACTATCCAATTCTCATATCAAGTTCTAGTTGTACCGATCGGGATACAACTCCGAGTGTCCGTTACCGTAGGACAGGCTATCGATAGAAGTTTCTTCCCTGCAGGGGTGCACCAACTTACCCACCACGCTCACTTAACTCTGGCCGGACACACTTTTCTGGGTCATGCCCGGCCTCGGCTAAGCAACACGCCGCAACTCGACCGAATACCTAACAGAGAGGTCAGCACGCCGGACTAAACCTATGCGCCCAGGGGTCTTGGGCCTTCGCCCCGGGAACTCCTGCACGTTGCGTACGCGGCTGAAAGCAGACATAGCAACCCCTTATACAAGCGCGATTGCGTTCCCAGTCCAATTCAGCGCGCGCCGCTCAGTCGCTGACGTCCATTAAGCTCCGGCTGAAGTATACGACGCAGAACGCCCATACTATGCCCACGTGATGGTTAGTGCTATCGGGCCAGAGGCCCCTCGGATCAAATATCCAAACCGTAGTGGATTAGGAGCGCGCGGAAACGAGCAGAGACTCACGATCGATGTGACCCCGTCGCCCCGTCTCGAGGACTTGCGGCAAGGGATAAGAATGCCCGGCCACGCCTCGTAGTTATCTTGCGGGCACCATCCAGGTCAACCCGACTCCACATCACTTCGCACTAAGCTCGCGCGGGTACCCCTCAGGGCCGACCCGTCTTTAGTATCATGGTTTAGTGCAAGTCCACTCATCAACAGTAACTGTGTGTCTGACATCAGGGGAGCCCTGAGGAATCACCCTCGATGGAATTCCCGCTCGATGTTATCATCAAGGTGAACGAAGGAGGAATCACCCTCGAGGTCCACACTCGAGGAGTTGCGCGACGATGTCGTTATCAGGGGTGGTGTAGGAGGAATCACCCTCGCTTACCACGATCGAGTAACTAACCTACCAGGTTAACATCAGAAGTGCTGACGAGGTATCACCCTCGGCACTCGACGGTAACCCAGCAGTGTCGGCAACTAAGGGGGAAGTGATGTGCTGTGCCCGGGTCTAGTCTTCAATCCCGATGATCGGGTCTTCTGATATCCAGCGGGGCAGTCGGGACCAAGTGGGGGTCTCTGTCGTGTCTCTACTCAGCCTAAACTAATCAGTCTAGGATAACCAGAAAGGTAACAAGGCAGGGTACAATAATCAGGCTATGCAGCAGATATAGGAAAACAGTAGCAGTAGCAGTTCTAATGCAAGCATAAGAGAGAAGAGAATAGGCGATATAGGCATGCTCAAAATGGGGGTGCTTGCCTGTTTGCTCGGGGGCAAGGACAAGGTCTTCAGTGGTACCGTCGGGGACGTAGTCGTACTCCTGTGCGGCGTCTGCCTCGGGAGCTACGTCAACGTCGGGGTCTACCGAGAGAGAAGAGGGGGAAGAAACAGGTAAACATAATGCAAACAAATGCAATACGGTGCGTGTGATGCTATGATGCAGTGCAGGGTTGTCTAATTATGCATCTAAGTCATTTTAGTTATTTTTAGAATTAATCTGGGATTTAACATCCGACGTGTGTGCACTATTCATCTGCCGTATACGGGTCCGGAGTTACAGGTTCTTCTACGTAGGGGGTTCCGATGGAGAAACAAACGGCACGATCAGACTCGGCTCGTCGTTCTGAGCAAGTTTCATGTTTTAACTTTTTCGATCCGAGCTACGGTTTAAAAGTTATTAATTTTTAAAGTTTATTCGAATTATTTTAAATCACAGAAATGGATTATGACGTCATGCTGACGTCGGCACTGCATCAGCGGTCACAGTAGCGCTGACTGGGTCAAACTGACCCGTGGGTCCAGTGGGACCCATATGTCAGCCTCTGTTAGCTTAACTACGGATTAAACTAACTAACAGGGTTAATTAGAGGGGTGGACCCCACATGTCAGTGAGAGATTAGGCTAAACTAATTAGTTTTATTTATAAAATGTTTAATTAGCTAATTAACGGAAGGGGCCCACATGTCATTCGCAGAGATGAATAGTACCAGGGTTGACCATGGTCAACCTGGTCAAATTGGCCAGGGGGCCCGCTGGTCAGCGTCACTGGGTGGGCCCCATGCCTTGCCAGGTCAGCGGAGTCGCCGGAGTAGCTCCGGCGAGCCTCCCGCGGCGGCGAACTCGCCGGAGGGCGTCGGATTTCCTCTAGGAGGCACCAAATCGCGCGGGGTTTGCGGTGTTCGAACGGGCGCTCTGAGCCGCGTCGAGTGGTGGCATTTGCTCGGCCTGAATCGGCGTAAATTGACGGCGGCGAGCTACGCGGCGGACGCCGGAGTTCGGCCGTAGTTGGAAACGGAGTAGCAGCGCGCTACGGGGCAAAAAGAAAGGCTGGGAAGGAGCTGCGCGACGCGACGAGTGCAACAGGCCCGTCCCCGTGACCATTTGGTCATCGGAACGGCGCCGGCGACGAGCGCGAGCGGCGGCGCAATCTGGCGCTCATCGGGAACGCAGCTAGAGGGCGTGGAATAGCTCGCATGCGGGCGCGTTCGGTTGCTGGGAGCACCAGGAGCACGCAGCTGTGCTCAGGTGTAGGTGACAGTGGCCATGGCCACGGGCACGAGCTCGTCGACGACGGATAGAGCTCGGGCGCGGCGACAGCTAACTACGGCGTGCGAGGAGGGCAACGAGGGGAGACAGGAGGAGGAGGAGCTCACCGAGTGGTCACGAAAGAGCAGAGAGGGTCGCAGCCGCCGACGAGCTCCGGAGTCGAGGAAGAAAGGGGGCGACGGCGAGCAGCAGGTGCAGGGCCTCCACGCCATGATTCGACGGAGCAGGCGACGTGGTCGATCACGGCGCGTCTCCTGGACACGATGGCGAGGCGAGGCGGCGTCGCTGGCCACGAGAACGGCGACGAACGGCGGCGGATCCGTTCGGCCTCGCGTGAATCTGAGGGGAAGAGAAGGCGAGGCGAGCGAGGAGAGGAGGGGGAAGAATGACGGAGAGGCCGGGGCGAAGTGGAGGGCATCGACCTTATCCCCTCCGCGCCCTATTCCGTCAGTGGGCGGCGACGTGTCGGCGCCGCGCCGGCGCGCGCGCGCTCGACGAGCGGGAGAACGACAGCGCGAGGGAGAGAGGTGAGTGGGCCTGCTGGGCCGGGGTTCGGGGCACTGTGCACTAAGGCCCAGTGCACAGTGCCTCGTTTTTATTTTTCTGTTTTGTTTTCTATTTTTCTTTTAATCTTTTCTGTTTTGAAATAGTTAGGGCACTTGTGCACTTTTGAAAAATGTGGGAGTTGGCCCGAATATCGCAATGTAATATTAGCTCTCACCAAAAAGTGGTTTGAACAGTTTTGGAAGCCATTTGATTTAGTATCGATTTTAAATGAATTTAATATTGCTGTTTTGGGGCTGCTTCATCTAGTTAGAGTCACTTGTCCAACTCCAAATATTTTGATATTGATTTTAGAAATGTTCCTGAATTATTTGCCATTTAATGAACATTTTCCCAACAGTGTTTGATCAACTTTATAATTCACTTTTGAATTTGAGTTGATTTTCAGAGGTGAATTTGAATTGGATCATTAACCCATATGACTTGGCACTGCAAATGATCATGACTTGGCAGTTTTAACAGAGTGTCACAGAGCTTATTACAAGGGGGTGTTACAGAGTTGTTTGAGCCATGATGTGCCTACTCATTCATGCTTGCTTGTTATGCCTGCTATGCTTAGAGTTGTGTTAGGTCTTCATCTGGGATGGATTGGAATGGTGGTGAACATGTCCTATTGTTGAGAGCTAATTGTGTGAACACGATTTGGTAAAGGTAGCGATGAGAGGCCATGTAGGAGTACATGGTGGGTTGTCTCATTGAAACTGTCCTCAGGAACTGAGCTTTGTGTTTGTGATCCAAGACAGTTACTACCACACATTGGGCTCCGGGCACTCCAAGCTCTCTCGACTTATTAATCGCCTTGATATCTGTCCAGGAGTTGCAACTAGTTTCTGGTGTTTGTAGGATATGTGTTGACCTAGGGGTGGGCTATGATGCGGTATAGACACTGTGGCACAGTGTACCGAGGCACCCGTTTGGTGGGCTTGGGAACCCTGCACACATCGCTTGGGGCCGTAGTGTAAACCTCGGCCGGACTTCTTGCGGATGGAACTCAAATAGGCGATAAACCTGGACTAGAGACTTGTGTGGTTAGTTAGGTCGTGGCCGACACCCTCGCTGGGCATCCGCTTGAAGGTTGCCGAGTACATGTCGTGTAAACGACGATAAGTGGTGAGAGCGTGTGTGAAGAAGTACACCCCTGCAGTAAATGATCTATTCGCGTCTGCGGATATGGACTACTTGGAAAGTTTATATCGTTCATAGACAAGTGGAAATGGATACTCTAAAATGCGCAAGATAAAAAATAAGCGTGAGTGCTATGGATGGCCTTCTCGTAGGGAAACGGGGGCGGATCCATAGTAGTGTATTGATATGCTGAATATATGGACTCGTGTGCGCTTTCTCACCCCAAAGAAAATACTGGTAGTCGTAGTATAGGATAGCCACTGAGTCAAAGCTGACTTGCTGTAGTTAAACTCCACCACCCCTTTGTTGATACTGATGCATATGTAGATAGTTCTGATGCAAATCTTGTTGAGTACATTTGTACTCACGTTTGCTTAATTTATGTTTTGCGGAGAGACTTCAGCCTCATTAGTAGTTCCACGTGGCTTCGACGGTTAGTTTTAGAATCCCAGACAGAGGTCTAGTTCCTATGGAGGGTCTTCTAGATAGACATGTTTTTTAGCCTTCTTTCTTTTAGCTGCCTGTACTCAGATCGGTTTATGCTTCCGCTTGTTGCTGAAGGAAATATGCCCTAGAGGCCATAATAAAGTTGTTATTTTATATTTCCTTATTCATGATAAAGGTTTATTATTCATGCTAGAATTGTATTGATCGGAAACTTACATACATGTGTGAATACATAAACAAATACCGTGTCCCTAGTAAGCCTCTACTAGACTAGCTCGTTGATCAAAGATGGTTAAGGTTTCCTAATCATAGACATGTGTTGTCATTTGATAACGGGATCACATCATTAGGAGAATGATGTGATGGACAAGACCCATCCGTTAGCTTAGCATATGATCGTTCAGTTTATTGCTATTGCTTTCTTAATGTCAAATACATATTCCTTCGACTATGAGATTATGCAACTCCCGGATACCGGAGGAATACCTTGTGTGCTATCAAACGTCACAACGTAACTGGGTGATCATAAAGATGCTCTACAGGTATCTCCGAAGGTGTTTGTTGAGTTGGCATAGAACGAGATTAGGATTTGTCACTCCGTGTATCGGAGAGGTATCTCTGGGCCCTCTCGGTAATACACATCACAAGAATCTTGCAAGCAAAGTGACCAAGGAGTTAGTTGCAAGATGATGTATTATGGAACGAGTAAAGAGACTTGCCGGTAACGAGATTGGACTAGGTATGAAGATACCGACGATCGAATCTCGGGCAAGTAACATACCGATGGACAAAGGGAATTACGTATGTTGTCATAAGGTTCGACCGATAAAGATCTTCGTAGAATATGTAGGAGCCAATATGGGCATCCAGGTTCCGCTATTGGTTATTGACCAGAGAAGTGTCTCGGTCATGTCTACATAGTTCTCAAACTCGTAGGGTCCGCACACTTAACGTTCGTTGATGATATAGTGTTATATGAGTTATATGATTTGGTGACCGAATGTTGTTTGGAGTCCCGGATGAGATCACAGACATGACGAGGAGCTCCGGAATGGTCCGGAGGTAAAGATTGATATATAGGACGATGATATTCGGACACCGAAAGAGTTTCGGAGTGCACCGGATAGTCATCGGATCACCAAAAGGGGTTCCGGGAAGCCCCGGGAGGTATATGGGCCTTATGGGCCAAGAGGGGGGAACACACCAGCCCACAAGGGGCTGGTGTGCCCCTTCCCTTGGCCGCCGGCCCTAGGAATGGAAAGGGGGGAGGGCTAGCCCCTCTTTCCTTCCCTCCACCTAGGAGGAAGGAAAGGGGGGGGGCACCACCTCCTCCCGCCTTCCCCCCGCAGGCAAATAAGGAAGGGGGGGGGGGGGGGCGGCTAGGGCAGGAGCCCAAGGAGGATTCAGCCTCCTTGGGGGCGCCTCCTGGCTGCCTCCTCCCTCCCCCACCTATATATATGTGGGAGGGGGCACCGCACAACACCACGACAATCTCTTAGCCGTGTGCGGCGCCCCTCTCGACAGTTTCGTCCCTCGGTCATATTTTCGTAGTGCTTAGGCGAACACTGCGGAGATAGCTTCACCATCACCGTCACCACGCCGTCGTGCTGCCGGAACTCATCCACTACTTCGCCGTCTTGATGGATCAAGAAGGCGAGGACGTCACCGAGCTGAACGTGTGCTGAACGCGGAGGTGCCGTACGTTCGGTACTCGATTGTAACATCCCAAAATTCTAAATTTTGGAATGTTATATTAATTAAATATTTATGTTTGTTTGTTTGATTGTTTTGTTGAAAGTGAGTGGAGTTTGAAACTTTGTGGGAAAAAAAATCAAATGAGAGGGAATAAAAGGACTTTCCCAAATTTTTCGATTTGAATCCCTATCTAATTTTAAGTTTGCATCTTGTAAAAAATTCTCTGATAAAAAAAATATATGAGAGGAGGAATATGACACTCCAAAAAAATCAGAGACAATGTTTGACAATTTATTTGAAACTCAAATTCCCTTTCATTTTGGAGTTATTGCAAAAAACATTTTAAAAAAATTATTTTATTTCGTCATGAAAATATGTTCATGATTTAGGAAATTTTATTCTGAGAATTTTGGTATATAATATGTCTTTATAAATTTTTTTTATTATTCTATTTTTTTTCTTTTCGCTGTTTAAAAAAAACACGTCCGCCAGGCCAGGCCGCGGCCAAGCCAGCAGGCCAAGGCCCAGCGGAGCACTAGCTGGCGCTCGAGGCCACCAGCCCCTCAGGCGCACGAGGCCAGGAGGCCAGCGCCCCACACGAGGAGGCCAGCAACCGCGTCGCCCGATCTTCGCCCTCTCTCGCGCGTGCGCGTTTTTTTTCCTGGCGCGTGGACCCCACCCGGCCCATCTGCTTCCTCCCCACGCTGCGCCACCTGCTCGCCCAACGCCTCCGAATCCTGTTTCTTCGGGGATTCGATCCCGAGGCTGCCCCCTTCCGCACGAAGATGCCCTATAAGTACCCCGCGAACTCCTCGTCCGACCCCCCTAAAAACCCCACGCCGAAACCATCTCTACCTCACGCGTTCTTCGTTTGGATCTCGCCGGAGCCGAGACGGTTCACTGTAGATCCCGACGCCGGTGAGCAACCCCGAACCACCAAATCTTGTCCAACATACTTCTCTCGTCATTGCGCATCTCCTTGACATCGTTTGGTCATCCAGGGAGCACCGGAGCCTCGCTGTGGACCTCGCCCGACATTGCCGGAGCACTGAGTTCATCTCGACGCTCCGCTCACCTCCGTCATCCCCGACCTCCACCTTCAACTAAAAATTGGACCCCCTCGGAGTCCTCCACCCGCTGGACATCGCCGCCTCCACCGCCGGCCGCCGGAGCAGTCGCCCTCGCCGGCGCTCTTCTCCTCTACCAGCGCCGCCCTCTGTTTCGTTTTTTTATTATTATTTGAACCGTTAAGATTAGATTGGTTTTAGTAGGTCGGTTTATTTGCGGTTTAGTACGGTTCAGATCAAACCAGCCAATCGGTTTTATTCTATAAAAACGCACGTGTACGCTTTGTTAAGTTATCGCCCGAGCGCTGTTTAGTTACAGATCGTACCCACCTAGGCCCAATAGCGCCCGTTTGTTTTTTTATTTTTGTTTCTGTTTTTTATTCAGTTTTCTTTTTTTATATCTTTAGATCTACAACTCCGATTTTGATGATTTTTTTCTACAGTTTCACAAAAATTCCATCTATCCAGAGAAACCAACAAAAAATATTTTTGAACTTTTAAATTTTGAATTCAAACAGATTTGTTACAAACACTAGATTGCTAATAACTTTTATTTAAAAATAGCTTTTTGATTAATTCTTTTTGCTAGTGATCACTTGATCTTTTGTATAAACAGTAGGCTTTTGAAAATTAGTTTTTGTTTATTTAAATTAGGATTTTAGGCAAAACAGTACTGTTTTACATAGTTTAGTGTTATTTTCTTTCTCTTAGTATTATTTGTTTTTAACTAAAAAATTGTTTGTTTTTGACAAATTTAGTTTTGTTTCTGTTATTGAATAGTAGAAAATTTTATTTTTAAAATTTTATTTCCTTTAGTTTTTATGAAAACTGTATGGTAATAGTTTGAGTTTCATAAAGCTTTACTTGTTTCTTTTTGCTACTAAAAGTTATGAAATTCTTCTTGTTATTTTAATGAAAACTCTATTTATTTTGTTAATTTATTAGTTAGTATTTTATTGTTGTTAAAGCCTAATAGATCAAAAAACTACTTTTGTGTTGGTTGTAGTAAAACTCTATAGTTTTCCTTGAACTTTTCTTTGGATTTCTATTGGGTTTTCTTATGGATTTCTTTATTGCTTTTATTTGTTGATTTTATTATGAGTGTTAGAATTTGCTTGCTAGTATGTTTGCTTATATGAATGCTATGAATGTTTAATTTAGATTTACATCGGAGTGACGTATAGTATCAAGTTATTTTTGAGAGCGTTGATATCTTCACCAAGTAACACCAGGCAAGTTCACTTTGACCATGCTTTTCATACCTATATTTTTATTGCATTTAGTGTCATCTTTGCAACAATCCCTCCAGTAGTGATATTGAATCCTTGTAGTTGAGTAGTATGCATGAGGTAGGAACCCATCACCCTATTACCAAGCCCGAGACGTTATTTATTTTAATGCTACGCTATAGTAGACGGGGTTGGTATGAGTGCTCGGGAGTGGTGTGAGAATGGAGGACTCTACGTCAATGACGACAACTTCATGATGGCATTTGCAAGGACTGCATCTTCAAGACCTCAAGACTTTAAGACTCGAGACAAGAATTCAATACACACTACTGGGTGAAGGATGGTTTAGATGGGCACCCTTGAGCAACCAGTGGATGACCCGGGATGCATGGAGAAGCACCATGACATCTTGCGGAAAGCTTCACCCAGACTCAAAGAGACGGAAGAATACTTCATGCCGGAAGCTTACCTGTGCAACCGCAAGTCATTATGGGCTCTGGCTTGGTTGACCTTAGTTGTGACTCTGGCTGGGACGGTGCTAGCAGATGTAGAACTATGGTAGGATTGGATGAGCACCAGACAGTGGTCAGGGGAACTCTTTGGAAGACCATGTTTCGGTCGTCTTGTTCTCAAACACCCTGAAGTGCGAGAACATAAAAAGAGGGATCGAATCTTGCGGGTAAAGTGTACAAACCTCTGCAGAGGGTTTAAACCTAATTGATTAGCCGTGTCCCCGGTTACGGACAACTTGAGCCTCTGGACTTGGATCTATCTCGGAACTCTCAACACCGGACTAATAACTTAATTGTGGGCAACTTATGATGATTTGGGCTATGAGACATCGGTTGGCGGAACCATGTCATGATAGATAACTCCATAGTACAGACTTCGGTTATTTCCTTTGATGTAGGGAAAAATAAAACCAGCTTTTACGCAAAACAAAACTCAGACACAGAGCCACAAAGCCATACTGCATATAGTATAGTTTTTATCATCTGTTTCTCTTATTGGTGATCTTGCCGGTACATTCAATGTACTGACCTACACAGCTGCAACGTTTCATGTTGCAGATACTTTTATTCCGACAAGTAAGAGTACGGTACAGGGTTACGGTCTACACTCAACTTGCCGATGGCGTTGATGGGACTCCACACCCGTTTGATTTGTTTCCGTTGAGACTTATGAGGTATATATCAGCTTTACGTTATTTATACATGTGATTGCACTTTGATATTTACATTGATGTACTGTGTGTGCCAACATACTAATCCAGGGATGGTACAGATACACAGAGGCTTGACCGTTTCAGGTCGGGTCGCTACATCGATCGGTTGGATCGCGAAGAAGTTCGACTACATCAACCGCGTTATTGAACACTTCCGCTTACGGTCTATGAGGGTACATAGACAGACTCTCCCCCTCGTTGCTATGCATCTCCATGGATAGATCTTGCGTGTGTGTAGATTTTTTTTTGTTTTCCATGCAATGTTTCCCAACAGTGGCATCATGAGCCAGGTCTATGCGTAGATGATATGCACGAGTAGAACACAAAGAGTTGTGGGCGGTGATAGTCATACTGCTTACCACCAACGTCTTATTTTGATTCGGCGGTATTGTGGGATGAAGCGGCCCGGACCAACCTTACATGTCCACGCACATGAGACCGGTTCCACCGACTGACATGCAACTAGTTTTGCATAAAGGTGGCTGGCGGGTGTCTGTTTCTCCTACTTTAGTTGAATCGAATTTGACTACGGCCGGTCCTTGAAGAAGGTTAAAACAGCAAACTTGATGAATCACCGTTGTGGTTTTTGCGTAGGTAAGAACGATTCTTGCTAGAAGCCCGTAGCAGCCACGTAAAACTTGTAACAACAAAGTAGAGGACGTCTAACTTGTTTTTGCAGGGCATGTTGTGATGTGATATGGTCAAGATATGATGTGATATATGTTGATGTATGAGATGATCATGTTTTGTAATATCGACAACCGGTAGGAGCCTTAGTGTTGTCTCTTGATTATTGTATGAAATACAAAACACCATGTAATTGCTTTACTTCATCACTATGCGTTAGCAATAGTTGTAGAAGCAATAGTTGGCGAGACGACCCCGACGCAACAATGAAGATCAAGGTGTCGAGCCGGTGACGATGGAGATCATGACAATGCTTTGGAGATGGAGATCAAAAGCACAAGATGATGACGGCCATATCATGTCACATATTTTGATTGCATGTGATGTTTATCCTTTATGCATCTTATTTTGCTTAGAATGGCGGTAGCATTATAAGATGATCCCTTCACTAAATTTCAAGATAAAAGTGTTCTCCCCGAGTATGCACCGTTGCCAAAGTTCATCGTTTCGAAGCACCTCGTGATGATCGGGTGTGATAGACTCTACGTTCACATACAACGGGTGTAAGACAGTTTTGCACATGTAGAATACTTGGGTTAAACTTGATGAGCCTAGCATGTACGGACATGCTCTCGGAACACTGGAGACTGAAAGGTCGAACATGAGTCATATAGTAGATATGATCAACATAGAGATGTTCACCATTGATGACTACCCCATCTGACGTGATGATCGGACATGGGTTAGTTGATTTGCATCATGTATCACTTAGATAACTTGAGGGATGTTAATTTAAGTGGGAGTTCATTAGTAATTTGATTAATTGAACTTAAATTTATCATGAACTTAGTCTTAATAGTTTTGCATATCTATGTTGTAGATCAATAGCTCGCGATATAGCTCCCCTATTTTTGATATGTTCCTAGAGAAAACTAAGTTGAAAGATGATAGTAGCAATGATGCGGACTGAGTCCATGATCTGAGGATTATCCTCATTGCTGCACAGAAGAATTATGTCCTTGATGCACCGCTAGGTGACAGACCTATTGTAGGAGCAGATGTAGACGTTATGAACGTTTGGCAAGCTCGATATGATCACTACTTAATAATTTAGTGCGCCATGCTTTACGGCTTAGAACCGGGACTTCAAAAACATTTTGAACACCACGGAGCATATGAGATGTTCCAAGAGCTGAAATTGGTATTTCAGACTCATGCTCGTGTCGAGAGGTATGAGACTTCTACTTTGCCTACAAGATGGAGGAGAATAGCTCAGCCAGTGAGCATGTGCTCAGAATGTCTGGGTACTACATTTGCTTGAATCAAGTGGGAGTTAATCTTCCAGATAAGATAGTGATTGACAGAGTTCTCTAGTCACTATCACCAAGCTACTAGAACTTCGTGATGAACTATAATATGCAAGGGATGACGAAAACGATTCCCGAGCTCTTCGCGATGCTGAAATCGGCGAAGGTAGAAATCAAGAAAGAGCATCAAATGTTGATGGTTAAACAAGACCACTAGTTTAAAGAAAAAGGGCAAGGGAAAGAAAGGGAACTTCAAGAAGAATGGCAAGCAAGTTGCCATTCCCGGGAAGAAGCCCAAAACTGGACCCAAGCCTGAAACTGAGTGCTTCTACTGCAAAGGGAATGGTCACTGGAAGCGGAACTGCCCCAAATACTTGGCGGATAAGAAGGATGGCAAAGTGAACAAATGTATATTTGATATACATGTTATTGATGTGTACCTTACTAATGCTCATAGTAGCACCTGGGTATTTGATACTGGTTCGGTTGCTCATATTTGTAACTCAAAACAGGAACTGCAGAATAAACGAAGATTGGCTAAGGACGAGGTGACGATGCGCGCCGGGAATGGTTCCAAGGTCGATGTGATCGCCGTCAGCACACTACCTCTACATCTACCTTCGGGATTAGTTTTAGACCTCAATAATTGTTATTTGGTGCCCGCGTTGAGCATGAACATTATATCTGGAGCTTGTTTATTGTGAGACGGTTATTCATTTAAACCGGAGAATAATGGTTGTTCTATTTATATGAGTAATATCTTTTATGGTCATGCACCCTTGATGAATGGTCTATTCTTGTTCAATCTCGATCGTAGTGATACACATATTCATAATATTGATGCCAAAAGATGCAAAGTTGATAATGATAGTGCAACATACTTGTGGCACTGCCGTTTAGGTCATATTGGTGTAAAGCGCATGAAGAAACTCCATATGGATGGACTTTTGGAAACACTTGATTATGAATCATTTGATACTTGCGAACCACGCCTCATGGGCAAGATGACTAAAACTCCGTTCTCCGGAACAATGGAGCGAGCTAATGACTTATTGGAAATTATACATACCGATGTATGCGGTCCAATGAGTGTTGAGGCACGCGGTGGGTATCGTTATTTTCTGACCTTCACAGATGATTTGAGTAGGTATGGGTATATCTACTTGATGAAACACAAGTCTGAAACATTTGAAAAGTTCAAAGAATTTCAGAGTGAAGTGGAGAATCATCGTAACAAGAAAATAAAGTTTCTACAATCTGATCACGGAGGCGAATATTTGAGTTACGAGTTTGGCCTTCATTTAAAACAATGTGGAATTGTTTCACAACTCACGCCACCTGGAACACCACAGCGTAATGGTGTGTCCGAACATCGTAACCGTACTTTATTAGATATGGTGCGATCTATGATGTCTCTTACCGATTTGCCACTATCATTTTGGGATTATGCATTAGAGACAACTGCATTCACGTTAAATAGGGCACCGTCTAAATCCGTTGTGACGACACCGTATGAACTATGGGGCAAGAAACCTAAGCTGTCATTTCTTAAAGTTTGGGGTTGCGACACTTATGTCAAAAGGCTTCAACCTGATAAGCTCGAACCCAAATCGGAGAAGTGTGTCTTCATAGGATACCCTAAGGAAACAATTGGGTACACCTTCTACCACAGATCCGAAGGCAAGATCTTTGTTGCCAAGAATGGATCCTTTCTAGAGAAGGAGTTTCTCTTGAAAGAAGTGAGGGGAGGAATGTAGAACTTGATGAGGTAATTGTACTTTCTCTCGAATTGGAAAGTAGTACATCAGAGAAAGTTGTTCCCATGATGCCTACACCAACTAGAGAGGAAGCAAATGATGATGATCATGAAACTTCAGATCAAGTTACTACTGAACCTCGTAGGTCGACCAGAACATGTTCCGCACCAGAGTGGTACGGCAATCCTGTCCTGGAAGTCATGTTGTTGGACAATAGCGAACCTACGAACTATGAAGAAACTATGATGAGCCCAGATTCCGAAAAATGGCTTGAGGCCATGAAATCTGAGATAGGATCCATGTATGAGAACAAAGTGTGGACTTTGGTGGATTTGCCCGATGATCGGCAAGCCATAAAGAATAAATGGATCTTTAAGAGGAAGATGGACGCTGACGGTAATATCACTGTCTACAAAGCTCGACTTGTTGCAAAAGGTTTTCGACAAGTTCAAGGGGTTGACTACGATGGGACTTTCTCACCCGTAGCGATGCTTAAGTTTGTCCGAATCATGTTAGCAATTGCCGCATTTTATGATTATGAAATCTGGCAAATGGATGTAAAAAACCTTGCATTCCTTAACGGGTTTCTTGAGGAAGAGTTGTATATGATGCAACCGGAAGTTTTTGTCGATCCTAAAGGTGCTAACAAAGTGTGCAAGCTCCAACAATCCATCTATGGACTGGTGCAAGCATCTCGGAGTTGGAATATACGCTTTGAGGAGGTGATCAAAGCATATGGTTTTATACAGACTTATGGTGAAGCCTGTATTTACAAGAAAGTGAATGGGAGCTCTGTAGCATTTCTAATATTATATGTGGATGACATATTGCTGATTGGAAATGATATAGAATTTCTGGATAGCATAAAAGGATACTTGAATAAGAAATTTTCAATGAAAGACCTCGGTGAAGCTGCTTACATATTAGGCATCAAGGTCTATAGAGATAGATCAAGACGCTTGATAAGATTTTCAATAAGTACATACCTTGACAAGATTTTGAAGGAGTTCAAAATGGACTAGTCAAAGAAGGGGTTCTAGCCTGTATTGTAAGGTGTGAAGTTGAGTAAGACTCAAAGCCCGACCACGGCAGAAGATAGAGAGAGAATGGAAGTCATTCCCTATGCCTCAGCCATAGGTTCTATAAAGTATGCCATACTGCGTACCAGACCTATTGTGTACCTTGCCAAGGGTTTGGCAAGGGGGTACAATAGTGATCCAGGTGTAGACCACTGGACAATGGTCAAAATTATCCTTAGTTACCTAAGAGGACTAAGGAAATATTTCTCGGTTATGGAGGTGATAAAGAGTTCGTCGTAAAGGGTTACGTCGATGCAAGCTTTGACACCGATTCGGATGACTCTGAGTCTCAATATGGATACGTATTGAAAGTGGGAGCAATTAGCTAGAGTAGCTCCATGCAGAGCATTGTAGACATAGAAATTTGCAAAATACATACGGATCTGAATGTGACAGACCCGTTGACTAAACTTCTCTCACAAGCAAAACATGATCACACCTTAGTACTCTTTGGGTGTTAATCACATGGCGATGTGAACTAGATTATTGACTCTAGTAAACTCTTTGGGAGTTGGTCACATGGCGATGTGAACTATGGGTGTTAATCACATGGCGATGTGAACTAGATTATTGACTCTAGTGCAAGTGGGAGACAGAAGGAAATATGCCCTAGAGGCAATAATAAAGTTGTTATTTTATATTTCCTTATTCATGATAAAGGTTTATTATTCATGCTAGAATTGTATTGATCGAAAACTTAAATACATGTGTGAATACATAAACAAATACCGTGTCCCTAGTAAGCCTCTACTAGACTAGCTCGTTGATCAAAGATGGTTAAGGTTTCCTAACCATAGACATGTGATGTCATTTGATAACGGGATCACATCATTAGGAGAATGAAGTGATGGACAAGGCCAATCCGTTAGCTTAGCATATGATCGTTCAGTTTATTGCTATTGCTTTCTTAATGTCAAATACATATTCCTTCGACTATGAATTTATGCAACTCCCGGATACTTGAGGAATACCTTGTGTGATATCAATCGTCACAACATAACTGGGTGATCATAAATATGCTCTACAGGTATCTCCGAAGGTGTTTGTTGAGTTGGCATAGATCGAGATTAGGATTTGTCACTCCGTGTATCGAAGAGGTATCTCTGGGCCCTCTCGGTAATACACATCACAAGAAGCTTGCAAGCAAAGTGACTAAGGAGTTAGTTGCAAGATGATGTATTACGGAACGAGTAAAGAGACTTGCTGGTAACGAGATTGAACTAGGTATGAAGATACCGAAGATCGAATCTTGGGCAAGTAACATACCGATGGACAAAGGGAATTACGTATGTTGTCATAAGGTTCGACCAATAAAGATCTTCGTAGAATATGTAGGAGCCAAGATGGGCATCCAGGTTCCACTATTGGTTATTGACCGGAGAAGTGTCTCGGTCATGTCTACATAGTTCTCGAACCCGTAGGGTCCGCACGCTTAACGTTCGTTGACGATATAGTGTTATATGAGTTATATGATTTGGTGACCGAATGTTGTTCGGAGTCCCGGATGAGATCACGGACATGATGAGGAGCTCCGGAATGGTCCGGAGGTAAAGATTGATATATAGAACGATGATATTCGGACACCGGAAGAGTTTCGGAGTGCACCAGATAGTCATCAGATCACCGGAAGGGGTTCCGGGAAGCCCCGGGAGGTATATGGGCCTTATAGGCCAAGAGGGGGGAACACACCAGCCCACAAGGGGCTGGTGCGCCCCTTCCCTTGGCCGCCGGCCCTAGGGATGGAAAGGGGGGAGGGCTAGCCCCTCTTTCCTTCCCTCCACCTAGGAGGAAGGAAGGGAGGGGGGGGGGAACCACCTCCTCCTGCCTTCCCCCGTAGGTAAATAAGGAAGGCGGGGGGGGGGGGGGGGGGGGCTATGGCAGGAGCCCAAGGAGGATTCGGCCTCCTTGGAGGCGCCTCCTGGCTGCCTCCTCCCTCCCCCCACCTATATATATTTGGGAGGGGGTACCGCACAACACCACGACAATCTCTTAGCCGTGTGCGGTGCCCCTCTCGACAGTTTCGTCCCTCGGTCATATTTTCGTAGTGCTTCGGCGAAGCCTTGCGGAGATAGATTCACCATCACCGTCACCACACCGTCGTGCCGCCGGAACTCATCCACTACTTCTCCGTCTTGCTGGATCAAGAAGGCGAGGACGTCACCGAGCTGAACGTGTGCTGAACGCGGAGGTGCCGTATGTTCGGTATTCGATCGGTTGGATTGCGAAGAAGTTCGACTACATCAACCGCGTTACTAAACGCTTCCGCTTACAGTCTATGAGGGTACGTAGGCACACTCTCCCCCTCGTTGCTATGCATCTCCATGGATAGATCTTGTGTGTGCGTAGAATTTTTTTTGTTTTCCATGCAACATTTCCCAACAGTTGCTTGTATGACTCTGTTTGTTGGGTCATGAGACCCATGTTTGTAATATCATATTATATATGGCTCTCCGGAGACTTTCAAATAAATACTTTGAGCCGTAGAGTTTTGTTGTGATGCCATGTTGTATTTACACATATCGAGCATATTGTGTGTATGTTATTGAAATGCTTGATATGTGTGGGATCCGACACCTAGTTGTTTATTCTTGGTAGCCTTCCTTATGGGGAAATGCCTCCTAGTGCTTCCACTGAGCCGATTGCTTGCTACTGCTCCGGAACACATGGATTGACTGGCATGTGTCCTTCTTTGCTCCTGTGTCTGTCCCTTCGGGGAAATGTCACGCGATGTTTACTGGAGTCCTACTAGCTTGCTACAGCCCGGTTACACTCGCTGCTGATCGACACGTGCATTGCTGGGTCATGTATGCCTGTCCCTGTAAGTTTGTGCCACCTTGGTTTACGACTAGTCATGTTGGCCCGGGTTCTATGTCATATGGATGCTAGCGACATTATCATATACGTGAGCCAAAAGGCGCAAACGGTCCCGACCAAGGTAAGACTGCAGCCGTGGAGATACCGTGCGTGAGGCTGCAAAGTGATATGATGTGTTACTTGCTAGATCGGTGTGACTTAGGATTGGGGTCCCGACACCTACACCTACATCTTAATACTTAATCATTAACCACACAATTATCCAATTAGAACCAAACATAATATTCTCCCTCTACGCAAATAACTTCATTGTTTTACTTTTAATAAGCCAAGCAAAACTAAAGAAATAGCATACCATTATAATAGAAAAGATATGCGAAGATATAACTACAATATAAAGTGCAAATATTAGTATCTTAACCCACAATCTATTAGATATTTGCCACCATCATTCCCTTTTGCTTCAAACTTTTAGCATTACTATATCAAATGTTCAGTCCACCAACCATCATATAAGAGAATGTATGAGAAGGTACCAAAGGACATGAATAACTATAAAGATAAGAGAATGTATGAGAAGGTACCAAAGGACACGAATAACTATAAAGCTCAGCTTGCTTCATAGGAGGCAATACCTGTACCACTGTTTTCCTTGGACAATACCAGTACTTCTCACATTTGATGATTCCAAAATGACCAAACACTGTTCTATCAAAATCCAACGGCCATGTATGTATTTTAGGAAAATAAAGTGATCCATAAAACACAATTGGCACAATTGGTTCAGCCGACACCAAAAGATCTGGACATACGAATTTATTACTTATTGGTGAAATGTCTTATAGCTATCCACGGTAGCAAATCTATAAATAGCTGCGATCGAACTTGTTCTTCGGTGTGATGCGAAATCCTAAAAACTCCTGAAAAAACAAGGGATTGGGTAGTTCAGAATGTCATCATGAAATAAGAAATAATCATAGGTCCTACTTAGCTTCAATGAACATATACTAATTAATAAGAGATAAACCAAAGCAAAAGAGATGAAGAGATTGAAAACATCTTGGCAACCCACGCTGGCTTTCAAAATTTCACATCAAAATCAAAAAATTGGTAAAGATAAACTTCACCTTCTTTGTAATAGCAAACCTGCAAATTAAATACGATGTACTCACAATATAATTTAGAAAAGAGTAGTTCCTTAGTTGGGATAACTGTTTGCATCAATAGTACAACCTTTGACACAAAAGTGCAATGGGATAATAACCTTGTTTGTTAAATAAAATGAGCACCACATCACATGATCTAAGATTCAGTTGATGCACTAAAAGTGCAAATGATAATAACCAAGCAGCTAACATTAGAAATGTAGAAGGTATACACCAGACCAACATCTTCTTTTACCCTATTCATATTATAAGATAAACAAGGCCTAAGTAGTAACCAATAGCAGCAACACATGAAAAATGATGGCTGCCAGACTGCTCTGTCTATCTACTTTGATGCATATGATGGCTAGCACAAAATTGGTCATTTGCCTCCTCAACCTGAAAAAAATGAATGCAATGTAGATGGCCTAAATACAAAACACATTTAAAGCCCTGCAAAAATGCCTATAGGATTATTATCAATGCACCCCCTCCCCTACATAGTCAAGAAGTAATTACTTACATTGTAAATAAGAAATAGCTTGTTGAAGGTAAAATTGATAATAAAGTGTGTTGAAAATTGAAAATTACACTCATAGTGGTGCACCTTCTCATCAACCATAGTACTCCCTCCGTTTTATTTACTTCACATATTAGCTTTGTCTCGAGTCAAACTTTCTAAACTTTGAGCAAGTTTATACAAAAAAATATTAACATCCACAATACCAAATCAGTATCATTAGAATCATCATTACCATATATATTTTTTATTGTGAAAGTTTAGATTGTTTTAGATAAACTTGGTCAAACCTTATAAAGTTTGACTTAGGTCAAAGCTAATACGCGGAGTAAATAAAAACAGAGGGAGTAAATCAACGCAAATCAACAAAACATTGCTTTAAATTAACACTTTCGAAATTTCGTGACTTCTGAGTACCAAACTCAGGCCTTCACTCGAGGAGCTGCAAAATATGTCTGTATTTGTTTGACATGTTCCTGTAAGTGAACAAATGACAATACAAAGAACTTGATGACATGCTCAAAATGCTACACCATTAGACTTAGCAGGTATAGAAACAGTCAAAAAACAAACAAGGACTGTAACGACCGAAGGAACCAAGGACCATAACAAATCCCAATCTGATTGTCTTTTCTTTTCTTTTTTTACGGGGTCCTATCTGATTATCACTATTATTCAAACCTTATATAGCAGGGAAGTTCAGATTAGTGTGCGTCATCGACTGATGTTATAATATGGTAGGCGGAGTGACATTTTAGTAGAACTATAACTGATAGTTCCGGGTACGGAATACATGCCTACATTACATTAATGAATTGGAGCTAGTTCTGTGTCGCTCTAGGATATAACTGTTACATGATGAATGTCATCGAACATAATTATCCATCACTGATCCAATGCCTATGCTTTTCGCATATTGATCTTTGCTAAGTTACTTTCGTTGCTACTGGTATTACAATCACTACAAGGCTGCTCCTGTTACTGTTACCGTTACTATTGCTATTGTTACTACTGTCGTCAAACTATCATATTACTGTGCTACTGATCACCTTGCTGCAGATATTTAGTTCTCCAGGTGTGGTTGAATTGACAACTCAACTGCTAATACTTGCAAATATTCTTTGGCTCCCCTTGTGTTGAATCAATAAATTTTGGTTGAATACTCTACCCTCGAAAACTGTTGCGATCCCTTATACTTGTGGGTTATCAAGACCTTTTTCTGGCACCGTTGCTGGGGAGCATAGCTCTATTTGTCGAGTCACTTGGGATTTATATCTGTTGACCACTATGAAGAATCTGAAGGATGATAGAACCAAGATCGTTCCCTCTAAGACGAGGGGAGGTAAGGAACTGCCATCTAGCTCTACACTTGATTCACCTTCTGTTTTGATTAGGCTTGCGACACCAACACCTGCTATTAATTTTGATATGTCGCAAGTAATTGATGATGCTACTTCTACTATGAATGATGCTTATGATGACGCTAATACTCTGTTTAATAAAACTATGCCACCAGGTGAATTTCTTGATGAACAACTTGCTAAAGCTAAAGAAATTGAAAATGCTAAAACTAATGAGACTTATTGTTCACCTATTAGACCTAGCTCTCCTAGAATTGAAATGCCTAAGGTACCTGAGGGTTATGTTATGGATGGGGAGATAGCTAGAGAATTTCTTGCTTGTAATGATAGGGAAGATGTTAAGAAACTACTATGTAAGGTGGAGGAAAAATCTATGATGGAGAAAATGAAATATGATCCTAAGTTTGCTACTTCTCCTATCTTTGTTACTGATAAGGATTATGAATTCTCTGTCGATCCTGAGTTAATTACTTTGGTTGAATCTGACCCTTTTCATGGTTATGAAACTGAAACTGTTGTGGCACACCTTACTAAATTAAATGATATAGCCACCCTATTTTCTCATGAGGAAAAGATCCACTACTACTATATCCTTACTTTATTTCCTTTCTCGTTAAAGGTTGATGCTAAGAAATGGTTTCATACTCTTGCTCCTGGTTGTGTGCGTAGTCCCTAGGATGTGATATATTACTTTTCTTAAAACATTGTTGCTCATAAGAAACAAGCTGCCTTACAGGAAATATTTAACTTTGTGCAAATTGAAGAAGAGAATCTCCCTCAAGCTTGGGGGAGGCTTCTCCAATTACTTAATGTTTTTCCTGATCATCCTCTTAAGAAAAATGAAATACTTGATATATTTTATAATGGACTAACTGATGCTTCTAGCGACTACCTAGATTGTTGTGCTGGTTGTGTTTTCAGGGAAAGAACTATTGAGCAGGCTGAAGAACTATTGAATAATATATTGAGAAATGATAATGACTGGACACTTCCTAAACCAGCACCTAAACCAACTCTGAAGAAGAGAGGTATTCTATTTCTCAGTCCTGAAGATATGCAAGAGGCAAAGAAATCTATGAAAGAAAAAGGTATTAAAGCTGAAGATGTTAAGAATTTACGACCTATTGAAGAAATACATGGGCTCGACACCCCGACACAGGTAATAGAGGTAAATTCTCTTATAAGATTTGATGAAGGTGATATTCCTTATAATAAGTCTGCTAGTCAATGCTTGGATGAATTTGATAACAACATTGTTAAGCAAGAACATTTCAATGCGTATGTTAAGAAACAATCAAAACACAATTCTTTCATGATTGAATGTTTGAGTGACTTAATGTTCAGAATTGCCAATGATGTTAAAGGTCTAGGTAAACATTATTCATCCATGGTTTAAACTCGGCTAGAACAAGTTGCTTGTCACAAAATGATTTGTTCAATGAGATGAATAATAATATGAATGATCATGCTATTAGAGTTATGACTAGATGAGGTAGAATGACTCAGGAACCTCCGTATCCTGAATGTCATCCTAAAAGAATTGAGGAGGTTCTCAGAGAATTAATAATGATGTTCCTAGTCCATCTAAGAAGAAAAATAAAAATAAATGATAGAACTTTGCATGCTTCTAGTGAACCTGAGGTAGAGAAACCTTCTGAGAATCATAATGATGTTTCTATTTCCTGAGACACAATCTGGTAATGAACATACACCTAGTGATAGTGATAAGGATAATGATAATGATGATGTTCATGTTGATGCTCAACCAGATAAGGATAAATAACCTGATAATGATGTAGAAATAGAACCTGTTGTAGATCTTGATAACCCACCTCCTAAGAATAAAAGATATGACAAAAGTGATTTCGTTGCTAGGAAGGAGGGTAAGGAAAGAGAGCCATGGGTTCAAAAACCTATGCCTTTTCGAACTAAACCACCTAAGAACAAAGATGAGGGATAATTTGAATGCTTTGTTGAAATGCTTAGACCTGTTTTCTTGCGTACTCGTTTGACTGATATACTAAAAATGCCTCCATATGCTAAATATATGAAGATATTGTCACTAACAAAAGAAAGATACCTGAAGCTGAAATTTCCACCATGCTTGCAAACTATTATTTTAAGGGTGGAGTACCTAAGAAGTTAGGAGATCTAGGAATACCCACTATACCATGCTCTATTAAAAGAAGTTATGTTAAAACTGCTCTATGTGATTTAGGAGCTGGTGTTAGTGTTATGCCTTTCTCTTTATATAGAAGACTTGATTTGAATAAGCTCACACATACTGAAATATCTTTGCAAATGGCTGATAAATCTACTGCTATACCTATTGGAATTTGCGAGGATGTGCCCATTGTAGTTGCAAATGTTACTATCTTGACAGACTTTGTTATACTTGATATGTCCGAGGACGATAACATGTCGATTATCCTTGGTAGACCCTTTTTGAATACTGCAGGGGCTGTTATTGATTGCAACAAGGGCAAGGTTACCTTTCACGTAAATAATAATGAGCATAGGGTTTATTTCCTGAAGAAACAATTCCAAGTGAATGGTATCAATTGTATTGAAAAAGTTTTGACAATTATTATTGGAGGTTTTCAATTCCCTCTTCCTACTATCAAAAAGAAATATGAAACTCTTATTATTGGGGAGATGCATATCCCCGTTGAGGTAACCTAGTGTTATACGAAAATTCTTCGGTTTCATGTCATTTGAAAATGGTTCATTAATAAGACTTGATCAACCTTATTAATGGATTCTTTTTGAGGGGCATGTGGTTGATGAATTTAGTAAGCACAACCTACTGTACCCACTATTTACTCCCTGTTATTTAAAGTTAATAAAGTAGAAATGCCATGGTTATCCTGTTTTTTGAATTTTTCATGCAATAAAAAATGATCCAAAAATAAAAGTTCTCAGAATGCCCTGAAAATTTAGTATGATTTTTTCCACAATATTTAAGAATTTTTGAAACTGAACACACTCGTGGGGGGGGGGGGGGTGCACTTGTGAGCCACAAGCTCACAGGGCGCGCCCAGCAGGCTTGTGGGTCCCACATGGACCCACTCCACTCACTTATTCCAGTTGCCCACTACCTTCTTCCACCTCCAGAAAAAATCACTAGCTCGTTCAAACCCGTGTTCTTGCTCATTTGCCTGCAATTTTTGATCTCGTTGCTCGGAACTCCTTTTCCAAAACTGTTTTGGGAGATTACTCTTTGGTATGTGACTCCTCCAATGGTCCAATTAGTTTTTGTTCCAGTGCTTTGTACTTTGCAAATTTTTGCTGCTGTGGTGACCATGTTTTTGAGCTTGCATGTTAAATTTATATGGCCCAAAGTAGTTTTGATGCATGATATAGCCTCTAGACACTTGTAGGAGTGGTCACTATCAATTTTGTTGAGTTTTGTTCACTTTTATTTTGAGTCACTAAATTTCAGAAATTTTTCAGAGGAAGAAAAATGTTCCAAGGTGGTTCCTCGAGCAAGAGCTCTCCAAGGCTTGCTATATACGTGAGCCGGACCTCGAACCACCATGGGAAGCGCTTGTGCACCCATGCGAATGGCCATCAGACTTCTTCATAATTCGAGCCGGTATTAAGGAGGAGTTTGATATGTACGTGTACAATGCCGGGTTGACGGACTTCATGTCAGATAAGTGCCTGCAATACTATAATCTTACTGATTCTTTTATGCGGAAGTTTGAGTACGTGTCTCATCGCAATTCACATGCTGTTATCTTCAACTTATATGAAAATCCTTTTCGCATGGATATCGAGGAATTTAGTGAAGTTTGTAAAATTCCTTGTTGGGGGACATGCATTGAGCCTCGTAAATCTGATTGCAATGAATTTCTGCTGAATATTACTAGGGGTGAAACTAGAGGTATAACACAAGCCACTATGGGGAGCATCCATTTTCCTGCTATACATTATTGTGCTCTGTTCATAGTAGATGCATTAATGGTAAACATGATCCTAGTCATCTTTGCGCTCCTGACTTGAGCATTCTTAAGAGTGCGGTGTTGAGAGATAGACAATTTAACATGGGGCCATTGTTGCACGTCGTTTTCATAATAATGACTCAATTGGCGATTTCTTTGGTGGAATTTTCGCTACTCGCTTAGCTTCTCATCTTGGCGTACCTGTTAGAGACAATGATATGTTGTTACCACCTACTTTTCTTGATTATGAGGCTATGGAGCATGACCAGTTTCCTGAGAGGAACGACCCACCATTTCGGTATAGACTAATTTTTAACAAGCATCATGTCTTCCATTTTACTTTGCCTGCTCCTGCCTTCTTTAATGTTCGGGAAAAACAAAGGAACTATATACTTGAGGAGGAGGCAGAGGAGTACGAGTGGGCGAAGGAGGCCGCTCGCCTTAATGAGGCATTTCGTCAAGCTGTGGCAGCTGCACTTCAGTACAATCTGAACTATGATTACAGGTATTATCCAGGCCATCAGGGGCTATAGACCAACTTAGGCCAAAAGCCTAAGCTTGGAGGAGTACGTATTTCTCACCGACATTACATTTATGTACCACACATTCATTCCAGTTGTCGGTGTTCATCTTTTTTCATTGTATATCCATGTTAGTTTTATTTCCGCTTTCTTGTGTTTTCGAAAAACTTTGAAAATCCAAAAATATTTCTTGCTTCTTTTTGGTTTTTCTTTCTTGTTTAGTAGTATGTAGTATTAAAAATAAAACCCAAAAAGATTTCTCGTTCTTCTTTTGTTTGTTGGGAGCTTTCCCATGTAAATAGTTTTTCTCATTTTTAGTTGTTCCTTTGCTTTCTTCAGAAAAACCAAAAACTCGAAATATTTTAGTGTGTTTCTCTAAAATTCTTTTCTTTTCTTTGAGTTTTTGTAAGGAGAAGACCACGATGAAAATGTTGAGTGGCTCTCATATGCTGTATTGATGGTCTAACAGAGAGCCCATATTACCTTGTCTTCTCCTTTGAATAAAATGTTTGCAGATCCTAGCTTAGTCCACGACACACTTGCACCATTATTATTTTCATATCATTCGGTCATGCAAGTGAAAGGCAATAATGACGATGATTTGATGAAGTGATTACGGTGAAGAAAATCTGGTATGAACTCCTCTGGTTTTTGTTTTTGTAAATATGTTTAGCTCATCGTTCTTGATTCAGCTTATTATGAGTAAACATGTTTGTGATGAAAATTATAGATTATAGTTGCTCATGCCATGCTTAAATAGCTAGGAGTAGATAATGATTTATCTTGAGTGTCAACATGCATTAAAATGGTTATCATGTAGTATGATAGTATGGTATCTTCCTCTGAACAATTCAAGTGGCTTGACTTGGCACATGTTCATGCATGTAGTTGATTCAAAACCAACATAGCCTCCACGATATTTATGTTCACGGTGTTTATATCCTACTCATGCTCGTATTTGATGTTGATCATTCTCAATGCATGATTATGACCGTTTTTGCTCTCTAGCTGGTCGCTTCTCAATCTATTTGCTAGTCTTCACCTATACCGAGCGGGAATATTGCTTGTGCATCCAAATAATTAAACCCAAAGTTGTTCCAGATGAGTCCACTATATCTACCTATATGCGGTATTACTCTGCCGTTCTAAGTAAATTTGGATGTGCCACCTCTAATCATTCAAATAAGCATCTGTTTTGTGTGCCCGTACCGCTCATGGAGCGACATGGGGCAGTCAGTATCTTCCATGCTAAGCGGGTTATTCTCATGATAAATGTTTATTCACTTGTCATTACATGAGAGGGGCTGGTATTCGGGAAGCCCAGCCCCATGATCAAAACAAAAAAATAATGAAACAAACTCCCCCAGAAAGTTGTTGGTATGAAGGGACCTGAGGATTCAGCTAGCCATGGCTTGTGTTTGTATGGTGGAGGGGGAGTAAACTTTATGTTTCAGTTTGGGAACCACCGCTAATGTGTTTAGCATGGAAAATATTGAAAACTCTCGGTCGTGACATTGATAGGAAAGTCATACCTCTCAAAATTATATTCATCTCTGTTTTAAGCTTCGAGCTCTCGCACCTCTGCAAATCAATGCTTCCCTCTATGAAGGGCATATCCATTTACTTTTATGTTATTTTACATTTATTGTTGAGTCATCACCTTCTCATTTAAGCACCAGTTGGAGAGCACTATTGTCTTTTTTATGCATTGAGTATAGTTAATGTTTGGTGTGACTTGACTGGATCTCTTCTACCATGAATTACAATATTTAGATGCTACTTGAACTTCAGAGGTGCTATGCATTTATGTTTTGCGGTCTTAGAAAGGGCTAGCGAGATACCATGTTATCATATTATATCATGATTGTTTTGACAAATTGTTGGCATCCGAGATATCTTATTATTGCTCGCTAGTTGGTTATGTCATTGGTATGAGTATGAGACCTAAATGTTATCATGCACATGGTTAGTTCATAATATTTGCTAAAACCTTGAACATTACTTAAGTATATTTACAACAATAAGAACAAAAAGAGTCTATAAAAGTTTTTCTTTGTCACTTTCAGTTTGTCAACTGAATTGCTTGAGGACAAGCAATTAGTTAAGCTTGGGGAGTTGATACGTCCCAAACGTATCTACTTTTCTAAACACTTTTGCTCTTGTTTTGGACTCTAATTTGCATGATTTGAATGGAACTAACCCGGACTGACGTTGATTTCAGCAGAATTGCCATGGTGTTGTTTTTGTGCAGAAATAAAAGTTCTCGGATTGGGTTGAAAATTTATGAAGAATATTTTTAGAATATGTAAAAAATACCGGCGAAGAGAAATACCAGAGGGGGCCCACCAGGGCGCCACAAGCCCGGGGATGAGCCCACCCCCCACAGCGCGCCTGGCAGGCTTGTGGGCCCCTGGCAGCTCCGACAACCCTAACTCCAACTCCATAAGTACCTATTCGTCCACAAAAAAAATCAGAGAGAAGGAATCATCATGTTTTACGATACGGATGTAACATCCCAAAATTCTATATTTTTGAATGTTATATTAAATAAATAGTTTTGAGTGATTGTTTGATTGTTGTGTGATTGAATGTGTGAAATTGAGTGGAATTTGAAACATTTGAAAGTTGAATGAGAGGGAATAAAAAGACTTTCCCAAAACTTTCATCTTACATTTTGATCTACATGAATTCAAGTTCATTTCATTACAAAACCTAGAGTGAAGATAATATGACTTCTTCCGTTTAAAGAAATGAAAAGGGATATGAAAAGATTTGAATTTCAATTTCAGAAACTTTATGCAACTCAATGAGTTTCATGAGAGAAGATAAAATGACTTCTTCAAATTGAAGAAAGAGAGTTGGAAGTTCCAAAGGAACATTTTGAAAGTCATTTTGGAGTTATTTGAAATTCACTTTCTCTTTGAGGTTATTCGAATTTCCAAATTTCAAATTCCCCGAAAGTTATTCAAAATGAGAGAAGTGATATGACACTTCAAAATTCAAAGCGCTTTGAAATATTTTTGGCCAAAGAAAAATAGAAAAGATTTGCAAGTGCTTTGAAATTCAAATTCAAAACCATTTAGGAGTTACTTGGGTTTTAATCAAATTATTTCTCCAAAAATAAAATATATGGAAAATAGGGTAAAATGATTCCCTACAATAGAAAAGTGGAGAAAAATGAATTTGAAAATCATTTTGGTATTTTAAAATAATTTTATTTGAATTTTAAATGCAACACTAGGGCTGTTTGCTTTATTTGAATTTTTGTGGATTTTATTTGTATTTGAAAATTAGTTCATGTTTTAGGAAATCTTTTTCTGAATTTTTTATATATAATATGCCTATATAATTTTTTTATTTTCTTTCTTTTTCTTTTTGTTCTCTGTTTAAAAAGAAAAAGGAAAACATTTTTTTTAAAGAAAAGGCCCAGCCGCGAGGCGAGCGCTAACCGTCGGCCCAGCTAGCCGAACAGGCCCACGACCTCCTCTCCCGCGCCGAAACTCCTTTGGGCCGGCCACCCGCCCCCTCGCTCGCCTGCCGCTGCCGCTGAGCGCTGGGCTCCGTGTCTTTTACTTCCCCTCCCGCATGCCGTGCCGCGCTGGAGCGCGCCCGAACCATCGCCGTATCCTAATTTCCTTGGGATCGCGCTCCGATTCGGCCCACTCTCCAAAACTTGTGTCCTATAAATACCTCTCCCCCTCCTCTCCTGAACCCCCCTAAAACCCTAGCCCAAAATCGCCCGTAGCCCGCACGCTCGTCGTCTGCATCTCGCCGGCCGAAGTTGCTGTCGCCGTCAACTCTGACGCCAGTGAGCCTCCCCTTGATCCCTCCCTCTGTCAACATTAAGCCCTCAAGCGTGCGCACCTCTTTGACATGGTTTTGGCCCTCCTCACCATCTATAGAGACTACCCCGAGGTCGCTCGTCTCTCGCCGGAGTCGCGGAGCACCGAAGCTCAGCCAACGTCGACCTGCAACCGCCTGTCATCCTCGTCCTCCCCTGACACCACCACCAGACTCCCCTCACGCCACCGCGTCCGCCTGTGTACTCGCAGGAGCTCGCCGACCACCGGAGTGCCGCCACTAGCGACGTACGAGCCACCTCACCATCGTCCGCCATCGCTGTAAGCTGGCCGTGCCCTCCTCCGTTAGATCTCGTAGCAACGGTCTATATTAGATCTACGCGAAAAGTTAGGTTTTATTTTTAGATCGGTTTTAGGTCATGTCGGATTCATGGCTCCGCAGACCCAAGAAAGGTTCGAACTCTGGGGCGTGTGCGAAGAACTCAACCTATCCATCCAACCAGCTCGTCGCCCCACGGCCTAGCTCGATGCACACGAACAAGGAAGAAGATGAACATGGTAGTTTACCCAGGTTCGGGCCACCTTGCGGTGTAAGACCCTACTCCTGCTTTGTGGTGGATTGGCCTCACGAGAGGCTGAGGATGAACTAGTACAAGGGGTGAACAACCTCACAAGGTCTATGGGCGAGGGGGATCGGATGCTCTCCCCTTCTACGGTGGTGGCTAACCTATATTTATAGTGGCCTCGGTCCTCTTCCCCAAAAACGTAGGCTGGAAGGGATCCCACATCGGCCAATTTGAAAGGGGACAAGTGGTACATCTTATCCTGACAAAAGGTGGTCTTCGCCTGCAAAGCCTCTGGTCGTGACGCAACGGTGGGCTCGATGATGACATCCGTCCTGCCGCGCTGGTGGCCTTGGTCTCGTTGCACTGGAATGGAAACCTTTGCCAGATTCCTCGGAAACCCACGCCTGTCCTTGCCTCCTTAGCACCAAAGAGGAAACTGCCTTCTCTGTGCCCGCTGGCTCCCGCCTGCCTTGGTCGTCATGGCTTGCATCATGGTAGCCTCATGAGGCTAGATTCCTGCATAGAAATCTCCGCTCCTTGGGAGGCCGCCTGGGGAGGCCGCCCCCTCGGGAGGTCTTGGTGTCATCCGCCTCACGAGGCTTGGCCCCTCGTAAGGGTCTTGTCTTGATGACCTTGTAGATGGGACGTACCAGGCTGTCGATGGAGCCACGCCGTGGGTAGCAGGCAGGCAAGTGAAGGAAATATGCCCTAGAGGCAATAATAAAGTTATTATTTATTTCCTTATTTCATGATAAATGTTTATTATTCATGCTAGAATTGTATTAACCGGAAACATAATACATGTGTGAATACATAGACAAACAGAGTGTCACTAGTATGCCTCTACTTGACTAGCTCGTTGATCAAAGATGGTTATGTTTCCTAACCATAGACATGAGTTGTCATTTGATTAACGGGATCACATCATTAGGAGAATGATGTGATTGACTTGACCCATTCCGTTAGCTTAGCACTTGATCGTTTAGTATGTTGCTATTGCTTTCTTCATGACTTATACATGTTCCTATGACTATGAGATTATGCAACTCCCGTTTACCGGAGGAACACTTTGTGTGCTACCTAACGTCACAACGTAACTGGGTGATTATAAAGGTTCTCTACAGGTGTCTCTGAAGGTACTTGTTGAGTTGGCGTATTTCGAGATTAGGATTTGTCACTCCGATTGTCGGAGAGGTATCTCTGGGCCCACTCGGTAATGCACATCACTATAAGCCTTGCAAGCATTGTAACTAATGAGTTAGTTGCGGGATGATGTATTACGGAATGAGTAAAGAGACTTGCCGGTAACGAGATTGAACTAGGTATTGAGATACCGACGATCGAATCTCGGGCAAGTAACATACCGATGACAAAGTCGTATGTTGTTATGCGGTTTGACCGATAAAGATCTTCGTAGAATATGTGGGAGCCAATATGAGCATCCAGGTTTCGCTATTGGTTATTGACCGGAGACGTGTCTCGGTCATGTCTACATAGTTCTCGAACCCGTAGGGTCCGCACGCTTAAAGTTCGGTGACGATCGGTATTATGAGTTTATGTGATTTGATGACCAAAGTTTGTTCGGAGTCCCGGATGAGATCGGGGACATGACGAGGAGTCTCGAAATGGTCGAGAGGTAAAGATCGATATATTGGAAGGCTATATTCAGACATCGGAAAGGTTCCGAGTGATTCGGGTATTTTTCGGAGTATCGGAGAGTTACGGGAATTCGTATTGGGCCTTAATGGGCCATACGGGAAAGGAGAGAAAGGCCTCAAGGGTGGCTGCACCCCTTCCCCATGGACTGGTCCGAATTGGACTAGGGAAAGGGGGCGCCCCCTTCCTTCCTTCTCCTTCTCCCTTCCCCTTTTCCTATTCTATGTGGGAGGTGGAATCCTACTAGGACTAGGGATTTCTAGTAGGACTCCACACCTTTGGCGCGCCCTGTGAGGGCCGGCCTCCTCCTCCCTCCATCCTTTATATACGTGGCCAGGGGACACCCCATAGACACAACAATTGATCATTGATCTCTTAGCCGTGTGCGGTGGCCCCCTCCACCATAATCCACCTCGATCATATCGTAGCGGTGCTTAGGCGAAGCCCTGCGTCGGTAGCATCATCATCACCGTCACCACGCCGTCGTGCTGACGAAACTCTCCTGTGAAGCTTTGCTGGATCAGAGCTCGCGGGACGTCATCGAGTTGAACGTGTGCTGAACTTGAAGGTGCCGTGCGTTCGGTACTTGGATCGGTCGGATCGTGAAGACGTACGACTACATCAACCGCGTTGTGCTAACGCTTCCGCTTTCGGTCTACGAGGGTACGTGGACACACTCTCCCCTCTCGTTGCTATGCATCACCATGATCCTGTGTGTGCGTAGGAATTTTTTTGAAATTACTACGTTCCCCAACACTGGCATCCGAGCCAGGTTTTATGCGTAGATGTTATATGCACGAGTAGAACACAAGTGAGTTGTGGGCGATACAAGTCATACTGCTTACGCGAGACTTTGGTTCGGCGGTATTGTTGGATGAAGCGGCCCGGACCGACATTACGCATACGCTTACGCGAGACTGGTTTTACCGCCGTGCTTTGCACACAGGTGACTAGCGGGTGTCAGTTTCTCCAACTTTAGTTGAACCGAGTGTGGCTACGCCCGGTCCTTGTGAAGGTTAAAACATCACTAACTTGACGAACTATCGTTGTGGTTTTGATGCGTAGGTAAGAACGGTTCTTGCTCAGCCTGTAGCAGCCACGTAAAACTTGCAACAACAAAGTAGAGGACATCTAACTTGTTTTTGCAGGGCATGTTGTGATGTGATATGGTCAAGACATGATGCTATATTTTATTGTATGAGATGATCATGTTTTGTAACTGAGTTATCGGCAACTGGCAGGAGCCATATGGTTGTCGCTTTATTGTATGCAATGCAATCGCCCTGTAATTGCTTTACTTTATCACTAAGCGGTAGCAATAGTCGTAGAAGCAATAGTTGGCGAGACGACAACGATGCTACGATGGAGATCAAGGTGTCGCGCCAGTAACGATGGTGATCATGACGGTGCTTCGGAGATGGAGATCACAAGCACAAGATGATGATGGCCATATCATATCACTTATATTGATTGCATGTGATGTTTATCCTTTATGCATCTTATTTTTCTTTGTTTGACGGTAGCATTATAAGATGATCTCTCACTAAATTTCAAGGTAAAAGTGTTCTCCCTGAGTATGCACCGTTGCCAAAGTTCGTCGTGCCGAGACACCACGTGATGATCGGGTGTGATAAGCTCAACGTTCATCTACAACGGGTGCAAGTCAGTTTTGCACACGCAGAATACTCGGGTTAAACTTGACGAGCCTAGCATATGCAGATATGGCCTCGGAACACTGAGACCGAAAGGTCGAGCGTGAATCATATAGTAGATATGATCAACATAGTGATGTTCACCATTGAAAACTACTCCATCTCACGTGATGATCGGACATGGTTTAGTTGATATGGATCACGTGATCACTTAGATGATTAGAGGGATGTCTATCTAAGTGGGAGTTCTTAAGTAATATGATTAATTGAACTTAAATTTATCATGAACTTAGTACCTGATAGTTTTTTTGCTTGTCTATGTTGTTGTAGATCAATAGCTCGCGTTTAGCTCCTCTGTTTTATTTTTGATATGTTCCTAGAGAAAACTAAATTGAAAGATGTTAGTAGCAATGATACGGATTGGATCCGTGATCTGAGGATTATCCTCATTGCTGCACAGAAGAATTATGTCCTTGATGCACCGCTAGGTGACGGACCTATTGCAGGAGCATAGGCAGACGTTATGAACATTTGACAAAGCTCGGTATGATAACTACTTGATAGTTTAGTGCATCATGCTTTACGGCTTAGAACCGGGACTTCAAAATTGTTTTGAACACCACGGAGCATATAAGATGTTCCAAGAGTTGAAATTGGTATTTCATACTCATGCCCTTGTCGAAAGGTATGAGAACTTTGACAAGTACTTTGCCTACAAGATGGAGGAGAATAGCTCAGCTAGTGAGCATGTGTTCAGAATGTCTGAGTACTACAATCACTTGAATCAAGTGGGAGTTAATCTTCCAGATAAGATAGTGATTGACAGAGTTCTCTAGTCACTATCACCAAGTTACTTGAACTTCGTGATGAACTATAATATGCAAGGGATAACGGAAACGATTCCCAAGCTCTTCGTGATGCTAAAATCGACGAAGGTAGAAATCAAGAAAAGCATCAAGTGTTGATGGTTGACAAGACCACTAGTTTCAAGAAAAGGGCAAAGGGAAGAAGGGGAACTTCAAGAAGAACGGCAAGCAAGTTGCTGCTCAAGTGAAGAAGCCCAAGTCTGGACCTAAGCCTGAGACTAAAGTGCTTCTACTGCAAAGGGACTGGTCACTGGAAGTGGAACTGCCCCTAGATACTTGGTGGATAAGAAGGATGGCAAAGTGAACAAAGGTATATTGGATATACATGTTATTGATGTGTATTTTACTAGTGTTTATAGCAACCCTCGGCATTTGATACTGGTTCAGTTGCTAAGAGTAGTAACTCGAAACGGGAGTTGCAGAATGAACAGAAACTAGTTAAGGGCGGGGTGACGATGTGTGTTGGAAATAGTTCCAAGATTGATATGATCATCATCGCACACTCCCTATACTTTCGGGATTAGTGTTGAACCTAAATAAGTGTTATTTGGTGTTTGCGTTAATATGATTTGATCATGTTTATTGCAATACGGTTATTCATTTAAGTTAGAGAATAATTGTTGTTCTGTTTACATGAATAAAACCTTCTATGGTCATACACCCAATGAAAATGGTTTGTTAGATCTCGATCGTAGTGATACACATATTCATAATATTGAAGCTAAAAGATGCATAGTTAATAATGATAGTGCACCTTGTTTGTGGCACTACCGATTAGGTCATATTGGTGTAAAGCGCATGAAGAAACTCCATGCTGATGGGATTTTGAATCACTTGATACTTGCGAACCATGCCTCATGGGCAAGATGACTAAAACGCCGTTCTCCGGAAGAATGGAGCGAGCAACAAATTTGTTGGAAATCATACATATTGATGTATGTGCTCCAATGAATATTGAGGCTCGCAGCGGGTATCGTTATTTTCTCACCTTCACAGATGATTTGAGAAGATATGGGTATATCTACTTGATGAAACATAAGTCTGAAACAATTGAAAAGTTCAAAGAATTTCAGAGTGAAGTGGAAAATCATCGTAACAAGAAAATAAAGTATCTACGATCTGATCGTGGAGGAGAATATTTGAGTTACAAGTTTGGTCTTCATTTGAAACAATGCGGAATAGTTTCGCAACTCACGCCACCTGGAACACCACAGCGTAATGGTGTGTCCGAACATCGTAATCATACTTTATTAGATATGGTGCAATCTATGATGTCTCTTACCGATTTACCACTATCGTTTTGGGGTTATGCATTAGAGACAGCTGCATTCACGTTAAATAGGGCACCATCTAAATCCGTTGAGACGACACCGTATGAACTGTGGTTTGGCAAGAAACCAAAGTTGTCGTTTCTTAAAGTTTGGGGTTGCGATACTTATGTGAAAAAGTTTCATCCTGATAAGCTCAAACCCAAATCGGAGAAATGTATCTTCATAGGATACCCAAAGGAGACAGTTGGGTACACCTTCTATCACAGATCCGAAGGCAAGACATTCGTTGCTAAGAATGGATCCTTTCTAGAGAAGGAGTTTCTCTCGAAAGAAGTGAGTGGGAGGAAAGTAGAACTTGATGAGGTAACTGTACCTGCTCCCTTATTGGAAAGTAAGTTCATCACAGAAATCTGTTCCTGTGACTCCTACACCAATTAGTGAGGAAGCTAATGATGATGATCATGTAACTTTAGATCAAGTTACTACCGAACCTCGTAGGTCAACCAGAGTAAGATCCGCACCAGAGTGGTACGGTAATCCTGTTCTGGAGGTCATGTTACTTGACCATGACGAACCTACGAACTATGAGGAAGCGATGATGAGCCCAGATTCCGCAAAATGGCTTGAGGCCATGAAATCTGAGATGGGATCCATGTATGAGAACAAAGTATGGACTTTGATTGACTTGCCCGATGATTGGTGAGCCATTGAGATTAAATGGATCTTCAAGAGGAAGACGGACGCTGATAGTAGTGTTACTATCTACAAAGCTAGAATTGTCGCAAAAAGGTTTTCGACAAGTTCAAGGTGTTGACTACGATGAGAGTTTCTCACTCGTATCTATGCTTAAGTCTGTCCGAATCATGTTAGCAATTGCCGCGTTTTATGAAATCTGGCAAATGGATAAACAAAACTGCATTCCTTAATGGATTTATTAAAGAAGAGTTGTATATGATGCAACAAGAAGGTTTTGTCAATCCTAAAGGTGCTAACAAAATATGCAAGCTCCAGCGATCCATCTATGGACTGGTGCAAGCATCTCGGAGTTGGAATATACGCTTTGATAAATTGATCAAAGCATATAGTTTTATACAGACTTGCGGTGAAGCCTGTATTTACAAGAAAGTGAGTGGGAGCACTTCAACATTTCTGATAAGTATATGTGAATGACATATTGTTGATCGGAAATAATGTAGAATTATTCTGCAAAGCATAAAGGAGTGTTTGAAAGAAGTTTTTCAAAGAAAGACCTCGGTGAAGCTGCTTACATATTGAGCATCAAGATCTATAGAGATAGATCAAGACGCTTGATAAGTTTTTTCAATGAGTACATACCTTGACAAGATTTTGAAGTAGTTCAAAATGAAACAGTCAAAGAAAGAGTTCTTGCCTATGTTACAAGGTGTGAAATTGAGTAAGACTCAAAGCCCGACCACGGCAGAAGATAGAAAGAGAATGAAAGTCATTCCCTATGCCTCAGCCATAGGTTCTATAAAGTATGCCATGCTGTGTACCAGATCTATTGTATTCCCTACACTGATTTTGGCAAGGGAGTACAATAGTGATCTAGGAGTAGATCACTGAACATCGGTCAAAATTATCCTTAGTGGAATAAGGATATGTTTCTCGATTATGGAGGTGACAAAAGGTTCATCGTAAAGGGTTACGTCGATACAAGTTTTGGCACTGATCCAGATGACTCTAAGTCTTAATCTGGATACATATTGAAAGTGGGAGCAATTAGCTAAAGTAGCTCCGTGCAGAGCATTGTAGACATAGAAATTTGCAAAATACATACGGATCTGAATATGGCAGACCCGTTGACTAAACTTCTCTCACAAGCAAAACATGATCACACCTTAATACTCTTTGGGTGTTAATCACATAGCGATGTGAACTAGATTATTGACTCTAGTAAACCCTTTGGGTGTTGGTCACATGACGATGTGAACTATGGGTGTTAATCACATGGTGATGTGAACTATTGATGTTAAATCACATGGCGATGTGATCTAGATTATTGACTCTAGTGCAAGTGGGAGACTGAAGGAAATATGCCCTAGAGGCAATAATAAAGTTATTATTTATTTCCTTATTTCATGATAAATGTTTATTATTCATGCTAGAATTGTATTAACCGGAAACATAATACATGTGTGAATACATAGACAAACAGAGTGTCACTAGTATGCCTCTACTTGACTAGCTCATTGATCAAAGATGGTTATGTTTCCTAACCATAGACATGAGTTGTCATTTGATTAACGGGATCACATCATTAGGAGAATGATGTGATTGACTTGACCCATTCCGTTAGCTTAGCACTTGATCGTTTAGTATGTTGCTATTGCTTTCTTCATGACTTATACATGTTCCTATGACTATGAGATTATGCAACTCCCGTTTACCAGAGGAACACTTTGTGTGCTACCAAACATCACAACGTAACTGCGTGATTATAAAGGTTCTCTACAGGTGTCTCCGAAGGTACTTGTTGAGTTGGCGTATTTCGAGATTAGGATTTGTCACTCCGATTGTCGGAGAGGTATCTCTGGGCCCACTCGGTAATGCACATCACTATAAGCCTTGCAAGCATTGTAACTAATGAGTTAGTTGCGGGATGATGTATTACGGAACGAGTAAAGAGACTTGCCGGTAACGAGATTGAACTAGGTATTGAGATACCGACGATCGAATCTCGGGCAAGTAACATACCGATGACAAAGGGAACAACGTATGTTGTTATGCGGTTTGACCGATAAAGATCTTCGTAGAATATGTGGGAGCCAATATGAGCATCCAGGTTTCGCTATTGGTTATTGACCGGAGACGTGTCTCGGTCATGTCTACATAGTTCTCGAACCCGTAGGGTCCGCATGCTTAAAGTTCGGTGACGATCGGTATTATGAGTTTATGTGATTTGATGACCGAAGTTTGTTCGGAGTCCCGGATGAGATCGGGGACATGACGAGGAGTCTTGAAATGGTCGAGAGGTAAAGATCGATATATTGGAAGGCTATATTCGGACATCGGAAAGGTTCCGAGTGATTCGGGTATTTTTCGGAGTATCGGAGAGTTACGAGAATTCGTATTGGGCCTTAATGGGCCATACGGGAAAGGAGAGAAAGGCCTCAAGGGTGGCTGCGCCCCTTCCCCATGGACTGGTCCGAATTGGACTAGGGAAAGGGGGCGCCCCCTTCCTTCCTTCTCCTTCTCCCTTCCCCTTTTCCTATTCCATGTGGGAGGTGGAATCCTACTAGGACTAGGGAGTCCTAGTAGGACTCCACACCTTGGGCGCGCCCTGTGAGGGCCGGTCTCCTCCTCCCTCCATCCTTTATATACGTGGCCAGGGGGCACCCCATAGACACAACAATTGATCATTGATCTCTTAGCCGTGTGCGGTGCCCCCCTCCACCATAATCCACCTCGATCATATCGTAGCGGTGCTTAGGCGAAGCCCTGCGTCGGTAGCATCATCATCACCGTCACCATGTCGTCATGCTGACAAAACTCTCCTGTGAAGCTTTGGTGGATCGGAGCTCGCGGGACGTCATCGAGTTGAACGTGTGCTGAACTTGGAGGTGCCGTGCGTTCGGTACTTGGATCGGTCGGATCGTGAAGACGTACGACTACATCAACCGCGTTGTGCTAACGCTTCCGCTTTCGGTCTACGAGGGTACGTGGACACACTCTCCCCTCTCGTTGCTATGCATCACCATGATCCTGTGTGTGCGTAGGAATTTTTTTTGAAATTACTACGTTCCCCAACAGCAAGTCTGGGTACCCTGGTTCCCAGAATGCCGACAGTAGCCCCCGGGCCCAAGGCGCGCTCGAACTTGGCTTCGAGGCGAAGCCAAGGGGCAAGGGCGAAGCGCCGCGGGCCCCAATCGCCTGCGGGCCAGGCTAACGCGTGGCGCTTGACGGGACGTGGGCGTCTCCGCTTCCCCACGCCGCCTCGGCAACTGCTCGGACTTGACAACTGCCTGGTGCACGCACCCAAGCCATCATTGCCCCTCTGTGCGCTTGCCCTCTGCTTCTCCTCCTCCTTGCGAACTTGCGCCCTCCTCGCCAGATTCCACGGCAGCTCCTATCCACCTTGCCGCCATGGCTCCCAGGGAGAAGAAGGGTAGGACCCCTACGGCCGCGGAGCCCTCGCCAGGGCCGGAACCAGCGCTGGGCCGGTCCACCGTGATCAACCAGGAGGGGCTGGATAAGGTCCGACATGCCATTGTTGTCGATTCCAATGAGTGGAAGGCAATGAAGAGCTGGCCTGCCTCCCGAACTTTGGCTGACATGGAGGCCACCGAGATCCCTCTTCATCTCCACGCCCTTCTCACCGGCCTTCTACCTTCGTTCTCCGATTTCTTCAACGCCGTGCTCTCACACTACCAAATCCACACGCTGCATCTGGATCTCGGATCCATCGTCCTCCTCTCCGCTTTCGCATTCCTATGCGAGGCCTTCATGGGCATTGCCCCGTCCGTGGCCTTGCTCCGCCACATCTTCTCGCTCCAATTGATCGACGGTGAGTAGCGCTCGGGGTGCGTGTCGCTTTAGGCGGTGGCGGCGACCGCAGGCTTCGGCATCGACTCCACGCTTCGCCGGGAAGCAAGGGGATTCTGGAAGCAGTGGGTGTACGTAGACGCCACCGTGCGCAACCCCCTGCTCCTGATTCCCTCCGCCCCCGCGAAGCATAGCTCCGGGTGGGGGCACGCGGAGCTGGTCGACCCGCAGCTCGCCCGAGTCATAGCTAGGCTGGCCAATTTGAAGAAGGCGGGGGTGACGATGGCGATGGTGGTGAGGGAGTTCACCTGGCGACGTATCGCCCCGCTTCAGCGCCATTCCCGCCCGATGTGGGCCTTTACCGGTCCCGCGGACGACATGAGGCTCCAGCGGCCTTCTCTTCCTTCCAGCACCCTGCGCATAGTGCTCCGCCTCCTGACTGGCGAAGAACCCGCCGAGCTCCCTCCGGACAGATTCCCTCTTTACGATCACCCACAGGGGGGAGCCTTCGCCAAGAAGATGTCGCGCTTTGACGAGTGGGGGCTGCTTCCCGAGGGCCACGAGGGGCCTCGCGACAACCCCCTCTTGGTGAATCCCACACATGGAGGCCCCAAGGTGCGCGCTCCCGAGGTGGTTGTGGGGGAGCGGGCACCGCCTAGCGCTCTTGAGGTGGCGGCTGGGGAGCGGGCGCCACCATGTGCTCTTGAGGTGGCCGCTGGGGAGCGGGTGCCACCATGCGCTCCTGAGGTGGCCGCTCCTAGCCCCACGGGCGGCGAGGGAGGAGCACCGCCCGCGGATGCAGCCGCTGTCTCCGCCGTGAAGGGCTACGTGTCGGCCCCCAGTGAGTCCCCTCTGGATCTTGGGGCATCCCGCAAGAGGAAGGGGCTCGGGAGCCGCTGCAACCCTGTCCCAAGGACCCTGAAAAGGAGGAAGTGGATAGCCGTGGACGAGTAAGTACCTCGCCCTCCTTGACTCTTGCATATTGCGTCTTCTTCTGACTTTTGACCCTCAGGACCCCTTCCGTTGCGGGGGCGAGCGCGTCCCGAGCGTGACCTCCGGAGGCCATCGGTCCCGTCGTGACCTTAGGCCTCACGAGCCGGACGGCTGCGCGCGAGGTGGCATTTGTACATGAGCCAAGGCCGCCCCTGGGGGGCCGCAGGCCTGCACTCCCGGCGTGCTTCTTCCAGAGCGACTTCTGGGGGGGCACGGAGGCTGTGCCGAGGGCTCCCCCGCTGATCCCCGCTAGTAGCCGGGCAGCTTGCGGGATGACACCATCTTCAAGCAGCGAGGTGAGTCTGCGTCGGGCCGCATCTCGGGCTGCAGGAGCGAGCGAAGGAGTCCTAGCCCCCGGGCCCCCTGCCTGAGGCAGGCGAGGCCTCGCTCACCTCTCGGGCTGGCCGGGGCGCAGAGGAAAGCCCAGGCCGGGCGTTGGAGCTCGCACGCGGGCGCAACACCGTCTGGCACGGCCTTCTTCAGGAGGCGTCGAGCGCGCTGGAGCACCTCGGGGCGGAGCTTGGTGACGTTGACGCCCGCCTCGTGGCAGAGCGCCTGCGCCTGGCGCGCGAATGACGCCAGCTGCAAGTCACCATCAACTTCGGTCACCTGCAGTGCGAGCAGGCCCGAGCGGAGGCGAAGGGGCCCTTGGCCGTGGCGAGGGAGGCTCGCGATCGCGCCTTGGAGGAGGCCCGAGCCGCAGACCGCCGGCGTGAAGCGGCGGAGGCGTGCGAGAAGGAGCTCCAAGCTTCCAACGCCATCCTTGAGTAGCAAGTCCGGGCTCGCATGGCCGCACTCGCCGCTCCGACGGCCGGGCTGCCCACAAGCGAGGCGATGCCCCGCACGCCAGACGACACGCTGGCGCTGGAGGCGGTGGAGCTAAGCCTGGAGCGCGAGCGGTTGGAAGTGATGGAGCACCAAGTGGCCGCTGCCGAGGATGCCCTCGCTTCTCGGGAGGCGAGGATCCAGCGAGAGGTCGACGAGAAGGTGGCGGGGATCCGCGAGACCCTTGCCGAGGAATACCGCCGGAAGCTGGAGCTCCAGGAGGCTCGCTTCTACATGCGGCGTGACGAGCTGTAGGGCAAGGCCGACGCCCTCAAAGAGAAGCTAGCTATGGCGGAGCAGCGCGAGAAGGCCGCTGAGGCAGCTCGGACTACCGCTGAGGCCGAGCTGTCCTTCCTCCATCAGTAGGTTGAAGGCGTTTTGTCCCTCGTAGGGAAAGCCTCGGACGAGGCGGGCCACCGCCGAGTGCTGCAGCGTGAGCGCTCCTTGATGTTCGAGGCCCTTGGGCTTAGGGCCAATCGAGCCCTAAGCAACATCTGTGACGAGAATGTCTCCCGCCCGCTCGAAGCCGACGACGCCGGCTACCTCAGCTTCTTCACCCAGGTCGTGACTCGCCTCGAAGGCTGGGCCGCGAGGGCACGCCAACTCGTCATGGAGAAGGGCCGCGACCTTCTTGGGTGCACGTTCTCGCGCGTCTTCAGCCACCTTCTTCGCTCCGATCCTGACTTTGACTTCGACACCGGGATAGCCCCCGTGCCTGGAGCAATCCAAGACATCCTGGCGAACTGGGTGGAAGATCACGTGGACGACTTGATCGCGGAACTCGCCCCTGCCGATGACGTGGTTGCGCCCACGGCCGAAGAGGGCGGAGCTGATGACGACGATGATGGCAGCAAAGACGACGATAGCGCGTCTCGCTAGGCTTGTATTTCCCTGTTTTCCTGTTAGAACTTTGAATGTGACCCCACGGGGATGCGAAAGTATTTTTGGAAGAACTTTTTCTGCGATGTATTGAGTGGTATTTGCACTCCCTGTTGTCGTCCCTCTTTTACTTTTCGCGCACTCACGACCCCTGAGTAGGGGTGGCCGTCATTGTCGTGCCTGGTCACGGTGCCCGGTTCCAGGTCCGGAAGGGGGGCGCCTGTCGAGGGTCCTGGGCGATGCGCGCCTGCCAGTTCGCTCAAGAGCGCCGTGCGAGGATCCAGAGAGGTGTGCGCGTGGGCAAGGCCACAACTGCTGTGGCCTGGGCCCTCAGGGCGTCTTTAGCGCCGCCGGGCGGCCTAAGCGTGCGCACCATGCCCAGCCCCCGCTCGCGGGGTGCGATGGAGTGAACCATGGGTGCCCACCATCTTTCGCAAAACGGAAACCAATGGAAGGAAAAACAACTAGAAGGAAAAACTAGGAACCCCCCCTTCTTCAACAAAACGCAAGAGTTGCAAGTTCATTCCAAGAAATAGCAGATTCGGCTACAAGAGAAGGCAAAAAACAGCCGCGTTCGACACCTAGGCTAGTCTTCTAGTCTTCCCACCAGCGCGGAGCATGGGGCCTCCGCTGGGCGTGGGCATAGTCATTGGGGGACCATGTCGTCCGCCAGCGCGGAGCATGGGGCTTCCACTGAGACGTGGGTGGGAGCCCCCGTGAGGCTCAGGGGCAGCGCTCAGGAGACTCCGGGGCGTGTACAGCCCCACTCATTATTACGTGAGAGTGTCACGAGTGGAGAGTTGAGGGGCGCTTCTTGCCCCCTCGGCGGGGACCCCACCCCGCGCATACCCCGACCATCGTTGGGGCGTCCGGAAACCAGGACATGACCAAGGGGCAAGGGGTTACGCGGGCGGTGGTAAGGTGGCCGCGGGCCCTCAGCCGGGGGAGGGCTCGCCGGCGCCTTCCCCGGAGAAGGACCCACTTCCGGATGGCACGCGCCACCGCGGTGGTGGCGCCATGCGCCTCGTGACGCGGGGGGAGCCCTGGCACCAGGCTCCCTCGCCGCGCGCGGGGTGCGTCCTCGCGCAACCTCCTGGCGCGCCCTGCCTGCCCGGGGCGGGGCCAGTTCCCGGAGGTGCACCGTCGTGGCACGATTTACCTGCGATCCAAGTCTAGCGCGACATGTTCCAAAGGTATTGTTTGTAATCGGTGGCCATTGCTGTCGAAGGTGCCGGCGGGGCGTTGGGTTGACTCGTAAGGGGCTCTGGTCCCGCGTGGCCTCGGCGGTCCCGACGTCCAGGTCGACGAGGGGAACGTGCGCGGGCCTCCCCTTTGTTCGTACAATGAGCCCAACGATGGCGGCATAGAGGCACCAGGGGCCATCATCCCGAAGCCAGCCTCTAGTACCTCCGCTCTGCTGCCCACCATCTCCGGTGCCTGGTCGTGCCGACCAAGGGGTGGTCCTTCGTTGTGGCTCCTGGAGGGGCCGCCTACCCCGGTCATGTTCCGGGGGAGCGCATCTTGAGTCGGGCGGGCGGCGTCGCGTGTGAGATCACCACCGTGAGACCCTCCGGACTCCCTCTGGAAGGGCGAGCAAATGCAGCGGGAGCAGGCGCGAACCCCTGGCGGCGTCCGCGACGTAGGCAGGATACGAAAGGTCTCTGCGCCCTCGCAGGCGGCATCGAGCAGCTCAGCGACCCGGCTAAGCAAGGCGTCATGGCTGCCCTGCGCTAGCCGGCATCTCAGCAACTCTCGCGCCACGAGGAGCGCAACCCGCATGTTCACCAGCCCCCGGCGAGCATGCGCGGACGACGCCGCCGCGTGGTCGGAGGACCGCGCGGTGGCACGATTGCGGCATCGCGCGGGAGAGGGCGGTGGCGGGCCCCGCCACCAACGGCCGGTGACGCCAGCGACATCGTTAGCCACGGGGAGCATGGGGTGATGATGAGCTCCGCAGCCGAGGGGTGCCACCTGGGTGGTGCGGGAGGCCCAACGCTTAGCGCAAGCTAGAGGAGCCTCCGCCATGGGTGCGATAGAGCGAGGGCAGAACATGGTTGACGAAGGGGCAAGGATCTCGACACGCCCCTACCTGGCGTGCCAAATGTCGGATTCAGGGCTCCGCAGACCCAAGAAAGGTTCGAACTCTGGGGCGTGTGCGAAGAACTCAACCTATCCAGCCAACCAGCTCGTCGCCCCACGGCCTAGCTCGATGCACACGAACAAGGAAGAAGATGAACACAGCAGTTTACCCAGGTTCGGGCCACCTTGCGGTGTAAGACCCTACTCCTGCTTTGTGGTGGATTGGCCTCACGAGGGGCTGAGGATGAACTAGTACAAGGGGTGAACAACCTCACGAGGTCTATGGGCGAGGGGGATCGGATGCTCGGATGCTCTCCCCTTCTACGGTGGTGGCTAACCTATATTTATAGTGGCCTCGGTCCTCTTCCCCCAAAACGTAGGCGGGAAGGGATCCCACAGCGGCCAATTTGAAAGGGGACAAGTAGTACATCTTATCCTGATGAAAGGTGGTCTTCGCCTGCAAAGCCTCTGGTCATGACGCAGTGGTGGGCTCGATGATGACATCCGTCCTGCCGCGCTGGCGGCCTTGGTCTCGTTGCACCGGAATGGAAACCTTTGCTAGATTCCTCGAGAACCCACGTCTGTCCTTGCCTCCTTAGCACCAAAGAGGAAACTGCCTTCTCTGTGCCCACTGGCGCCCGCCTGCCTTGGTCGTCATGGCTTGCGTCATGGTTGCCTCATGAGGCTAGGTACCTGCATAGAAATCTCTGCTCCTCGGGAGGCCGCCTGGGGAGGTCGCCCCTCGGGAGGTCTTGGTGTCATCCACCTCGCGAGGCTTGGCCCCTTGCGAGGGTCTTATCTTGAGGACCTTGTAGATGGGCCGTACCAGGCCGTCGATGGAGCCACGCCGTGGGCCGCAGGCAGGCAAGTCTGGGTACCCTGGTTCCCAGAACGCTGACAGGTCAGGTTTAATCCGGTCTAGATCGAACCAAGCCGGCCGGTTTTTGTTTTATTTAGTTGCAGCCGCTGATTAGCTTAAGATCCGGCCGTTAGCTCCCGCGACACACACCGCCCGCTAGTCACAGTGCGCCACATGTCCAGTGCCTGATCCGTAGAGTTTCGTTTCTTTTCTTTTTCTGTTTTAGATTTAGAAATAGTTCTATTTTTAGAATTGCTATATCTTTTATGTTTTAGATCCAAATTGAGTGATTGTTTTTGCCATAGTTTCAAAATTTTATGTAGTTTCTGTTGGTGTCATTAGTTTTCAAAGTTGAATAGTTTAAATTAGAATTTGCTTCAAACCTTGATTTGTGAATAACCTGAGTTTAAAAATATATTTTGATTCCATTCTTTTTGCTTCTGGTCACTTGTGATGTTGTTTAGCAGTAGGTTCGAGTTGAGAAATATTTAGAAATAATTTAAATTAGGGTTTTAGGCAAAACAATACTGTTTTGGTTATAGTTTTGTTTTAGCCTTTTCTTTGTCGTTTTTAATAGTTTTAAATTATTTTTTTTTGTCACTTTTGACAAATTATCTTATGTTTATGTTAGTAAACAGTAGAATTTTTTTATTTTTAAAATTTATTTCCTTAAGTTTGTATCAAAACGTGCATAGGACATAAATCGAGTTTTATAAAAGCTTTTGATGTGTTTCTTTTTGCTCGTTAAAGCTCTAGTTAAGTTCTTTGTTTTAACTTAGTTATTTTGTACTTTCTTTTCTGTTAATCTATTAGTTTAGAATTTTATTTGCTATTAGGTTTTTATATAGGACAAAAAGATTTTTCATTGTTTATAGTAAATTCTTAGACTTTTCTTGAGTAGTTTTCTTTGAAGTTTCTTTGGATTTTTATTTGGGTTTTATTATTGAGTTCTTTGTTGATTGATAATTGATTGCTAGTATTGTTTGCTAGAATGATTGCTTATGTGAATGTAATGTTTGTTTGTTATAGATTTCATTGTAGAGTGACGTATAGTCTTGTCAGTTTCTGAGAGTGTTATAATCTTCATCAATTTACCAGGAAAGTTCACTTTGACCATGCTTTTCCTACCTATGTTTTTATTGCATTTAGTGTCACCTTTCAATGTTCCTCCAGTAGTGATATTGAATCTTGTTGTTGAGCAGAATGCATGAGGTAGGAACCCATCTCCATGTTACTAAGCCCGGGACGTTGTTTAGTTTAATGCTACGCTATAGCAGATGGGGTTTGGTATGAGTGCTCGGGAGTGGTGTGAGAAGGAGGACCCCACGTGAATGACGACAACCTACGCCAATGACTACAACTCCATGATGGCATCTTCAAGGCCTGCATCTTCAACACCTCAAGACTTCATGTAACACCCCAGTGGTTAGCTACAGTAACCTCACCTTGATGATGCCATGTCACCAGGCTTGCTAAGCTAAATTGCCACTTGATAGGAACCAAAGTCAAATTCAAATTTGAAATGCAAGTCAAATTATTACTTCTTTAGACTGCAAAACTAAAATGTTCATAATGTTGCAATTAATCCATAACTAATTATGGTGGTGAGCCAACATTTTTCTAAAGTGTCTAAGTGCCTTATAATAATTAAAACAGTGGCCTAAAGCAATTATTAAATGCCTTTTAAAAGTTATAAAAATATAAAGTAATTTATTAATGTGCCAAACTTTTTATGGTAGTGGTTTAATTTGCAACCCTATTTATGGAGCAAGTTTTACATTTAACAAAATTAAAATAAAAGTGTAAAGAAAAAAGAAACAGAAACAAAAAGAAAAGAATAAAAAGAAAAACAAAACAAAAGTAAAAAAAGAAAAAGAAGAGAGCCCCCTACCCTATTGGGCCTTAACCCAACTGGCCCAACACCCCCCGTGGTCGTTCCCCCCTCCCCTCTCAGTGGTCCTCCGACCGAGCGCCGGGCGCTCTGCCGCCCGACCACCTCGCCGGCGTCGGCGGGGGGATAAGGCCTTGACGCCTCGGGCTCTCCTCCCACTCGCCACTCCCTCCACCTCGCTCTCCCTCTCGGCCCCACTCCACTCCTCCAGATCTGCCGCGCCACCTCCATCGTCGCCGCTGTTGCCATCGACCTCGCGGGCACCGTCGCCCCCACGGCGAGCTGGGAGGTCCCAAGGATCCGCCGTCGTCCGCTTCCTCCTCCTCATGCACGGGATCAAGCCGGACCGCCTCGCAGCTCGCCATCTTCACCGTCTCCCCGCGCACGTGCTTCTCTGCCCCGCCTCGACCTCGACGCTCCGGCACATCCCCAGCCTACCCGAGCTCGCCACTGACCCCCTCTCGGTGAGCCGCACCCGAGCCCTCCCTTCTCCCTCTTTATCCGTCGCCGTTTGGCGCCGCCAACAGCGTGCCCGCAGCTCGCTACGTGGACGCGCTCGCTGCGCCCGCGAGCCCCTGTCCGCGCACCCGCCGCGCTGTCTGGACTCGCGTGGCCACGCCCACGTCGCACCTAGCCCCGCGCGCGCCCCTGCCTCGCATAGTGGCGCGCTGCCGTGCCCGCGAGCCCCCTGGTCGCGCACCCCTACACTCCTCTAGCTGCTCCCGCCCCGCCTCAGGCCACCTCTGTCCCGCCTCGGGGCCGCGCTCGTCGCGCCCCACTCCCTGCCCTGCGCCGTTGCCCTCTCCGCCGCACTCGCTCGCTGCCGCTGCTGCTAGCCGCTGTGGCTAGCCGCCCTTGCTGCTGCGCGGCTGCCGCTGGCTGCGGCCTCCAATGGTGCGGCGTGCACAGCCGCAGCTAGAGCCAGCTGTGTCGCTGCCAATGGGGCCGACCCGCTAAGTTTAGGGAGTTAATTAGGGTTAGTTTTAGGATTAGTTTAATGTCTTAATTAGTAAATAGTCTATGACAGTGGGACCCCCACCTCTAATTAAGCTAGATTAAATAGTCGATTAAAAAATGAGACAATGATAATTGGGCCCCACTAACACTGTTCATCAGTGGACCAGTCAATGTTGACTGGGTCAATTGGGCTCCCTGGCCCCACTAGTCAGTGGCTAGGGCTAGCTCTGGCTGGGTGAGAAAAGTTGTTGCACTGTTCATTTTTTTCGAATTAAATTAATTCTAGAATTTCAGAAAAATGTTTAAAACTTTAAAAAATCATATAAAATAAGCTATAAGTCAGATCAAAATAATTTATATATGAAAGTTGCTCAGAAAAATCCAACGAATCCGAATATTACACCCGTTCATCTGTCACGTGCTTCTAGCATAGTGAACAAGGAACCGTCCCCTCTCTTTCATTTGTCCGGAAAACGCCAAACGCCGGGAAAACCCCTCCGGATGTCTTCCCTCTCCGTCTGCAATGTGTAGTACTACGTTAGGTCACCCCTAGCATTGCATATTGTCATGTCATGCATAGTGATGCACTTGCTTGCTTTATATTTATTGTTTCTTCCCCATCTTCTCTCTGGTAGACACCGAGACTGACGCTGCTCCTGACGTCGACTACACCCCTGACGAGCAGTCCTTTGTAGCAGAGCTTCCAGGCTAGCAAACCCCCTTGATCATTCTGATATCGCCCATTCCCTTCTCTCTTATGCTTGCATTAGAACTGCTACTTCTTTTGAATGATCCTATTCTGATGCATAGCCTGATTTTGTAACCTGCATTTGTTACCTTACCTACTTATCCTAAACTGCTTAGTATAGGTTGGTTAGTGATCCACCAGTGACTCCTCACCTTGTCCCAGTTGCCCCTGCTTTATGTTCGATGACTTTATCAACATGATCGACGTCTAGCGCCCAACACCACTCCCGATAGCGACTCTGTCATGCAACACATCAAGAGTGGACCCTCGAGGGTGATTCCTCCAAGTTCACTTTGACGTTTACATCGAGTGGGAATCCATCGAGGGTGATTCCTCGGGTTTCCTCCTTGCTGTTTTGGACACACGGTTACTTTGAGTTTACCCCAGAACCATGATAAAGATGGGTCAGCCCCGAGGGGTACCCGCGAGAGTTACTGTTACGGCAGGACTGGAGGGACAGGCGGTACCACCCGGTAGAGGTGGACCTGAGTTCCCGAGAGTCTCTTGTGAGTCGGGTTGACCATGAGGGTACTCACGAGTTGATGTCTAGTCGGGTTGACCTGAAGGGTACCCGCGAGATCTCTATGTGGCACGGCCGGGCATTCCGAGCCCTTGTTGTAAGTCCACGAGACGGGGCGACAGGGTCACATGATCGTGAGTCTCTGCTCGTTACCGCGCGCTCCCAAGACACAAATGGTTTGGATATGTGATCCGAGTAGGCCTCTAGCCTTTTCACACTAACCACCACGCGGGAATAAGTATGGGCACTCTGCGTCATATGTATTAGCCGAAAGCTCTTCGGACGTCAGCGATGGAGCGTCACGCGTCCGGGTGGTCCGCGTAAGCACCTGCTTTGTTATAGAGGTAGCCAGGACTAATCCCGGCCGTCCATACAACATGCGGGAGTGCAATGGGCGATGGGCCCAAGACCCCTGTGCACTTAGGGTGTAGACCGGCGTGCTGGCCTCTCTGTTGAGCCTAGGTAGGACTGCGGTGTGTTGATCGGCCAAGGCTGGTCATGACCTGATGGTGTGTCCGGCCGGAGTTGATCGAGCATGTTGGGTTAGTTTGTGCACCCCTGCAGGGAAGTATATTTATTCGAATAGCCGTGTCCATAGTAACGGATGCTCGGAGTTGTATCCCGGTCGATACAACTAGAACTGGATGCTGAGGCATGAAATGGATATGATGGCTCCAAGATTGCTTTCTCGCAGGGAGTCGAGAAAGGATCTCTGGGCGGTAGTGCTACAACATACTTACTTTATTAATATGCTATTCTGTACTCTTCTAAATGCTGCAAGATGCTAGTCTTTGATAGGCTAGGCCTTCCCTCTATTCTGGCATTTCTGCAGTCTAGTCCAAAGATACAACCGCATTCCTTTGAAACTGATGCATACTTAGCATAGTTCTGATGTAAGTCTTGCGAGTACTTTGGATGAGTACTCACGGTTGCTTTGCTACCTCTTTTCCCCCATACCCGATTGCTGCGATCAGATGACGAATCCCAGGAGCCAGATGCCACTGTCGACGACTACTACTACCCCGAGGGTGCCTACTAGTACGTGGAGGCCGCCGACGACCGGGAGTAGTTAGGAGGCTCCTAGGCAGGTGGCCTTGCCTTTTCGATCGTTGTTGCTTTTGTGCTAGCCTTCTTAAGGTAGACTTGTTTAAGTTATATCCGTACTCAGATATTGTTGCTTCCGCTGACTCGTTTGTATTCAAGCCCTCGAGGCCCCTGGCTTGTAATATGAAGCTTGTATGACTTTAATTTGTGTCTAGAGTTATGTTGTGATATCTTCCCGTGAGTCCCTGATCTTGATCGTACACATTTGCGTGTATGATTAGTGTACGATTGAATCGGGGGCGTCACAAGTTGGTATCAGAGCTGACTGCCTGTAGGTAGCCCCCTTTCCAACTCCTTGGCCGAAGTTGAGTCTAGTCTTTGGAGAACTTTTACTAACATTGTTGTGTAGCTTATGGGCTCACATCACAAATGGTTGGGATTAGGATCTTTTATTCCTCTCCTTTACTCTAGGATTATGATCTCTCTTCCTTTCGGGTAAAAGATTTTACTAACTTTAACTCTAGGTTCTCGTAACTACTTCCTCCCGGAGAACCCCTTCAATCCAGATGATCGCCTGCTTCACCAGAAGATTCTGAAGATACTCTTTGAGGTTTTCCTGAAACCCTTGTGCCGTTCACCTTTGCAATCCCTACCACCGATAAATCCTTATGGATAACTACCTACATTTGTCGTTCATACCTTCATCCACAGTTGCTCTTGTTATTACAAGATGCCCTGAAATACTCTCCGATGTTCCGAGAATCCTTTATGCTTACTGCTCTGCAGTTCCTTGTCGCAGGAATACCCATACGAATATTTCTTCGCACTTATCAAAGAATTGTTCATAACTAGTTGTTCATATGATTCACGAGATACATTGAAATACAATTGGATCTTCCAAAAATCCTCTACAGCCTATTGCTCTTGAAATTCTTGCCTGCTTGCATTATGGTTAATCCCATAAGTCTAGTAATCTTATTGGCATCCTTTGTCACTATCATTTTGAGTCCGTTGATTCAATATGTTGCGGATGCTCGCAATCCTCAGTCGAATCCTAGGATTCATCCTTCTAGCTCAGACATCATTTTTAACAGGAGCTGGTTCTTGACCAATCGAATTGTCGTCAATTGTACCCCTAAGTCTATTCAACTTATCCATCCATAATCAGAGCGTTTGTTTCTGATCCCTTGATTTGGAAACCATAATTCCTTTGCATTTGAGCTTTGAATTAGTCAGTTGTTTCTATAATTTGATCTCATTGCATTTCTTCTTCTTCTGGTTGAGTATCGATGCTCACATTAGATCCCTTGTGGACCGCCAGATCCTTTGTTGGATTTTTATCCGACAACGTCCTTCATATTCAATAACCTTGTGAGGCTTTCCTCAGATACATAATGCCTTTGGTAAATTGTATCCTCTGCTTTCTCAACCATGCTCTGCTTTTGAGCTTGTATAATTTACTCCTGAAGTTTGCATTATATGTTCCTAAGATGCCCCGATGGGTTGAACCTATGCCTTCCCTAATCTGTGTGAACTCGAAAGTTATGCGGGTTATACTCTACTGGCTTTTCGTCAGATAAAATTTCAACGCTACCACTTCTTCGAAAGCGAGAAGTGAATGAAAAGTTGTGCATTGGAGAAGTGGGAGTCGACCTTGAACTTTGTGTTCATGCCCATGGAAATGATGTAGCTCTTATCATGGAAGCTTCTCGTAAAAATAATTATCCCCTTGTTATAAATTCATCTTGTATCTGAGGTTTGGTCCTTTGCAACCGTGTTTCCGACCATGTTATTCTTCTTTGACCCCATTCCTCAGACAAGTTAAAGTACTTGTCTTCTGTAGAACAATACACCAGTCCAACCTTTGATTCTGATCTACCTACAAGTATTACCCCCTAGAATCTCGAGGATATCATGCCATTGCACTACATCTTATGAAATTTTGATGGAGTAATACCTTCTCTGTCATAGTCACTCCACAGGTTCTGGGTTGTCATCAACCGACAACACCGAATAGTGAATTGAGTTCGCATCGCGAATTCAACAACTCTTAGTAATCCTCTTTACTTACGAGTTTGTACTCGATCATGTCATTCCCAGTCGATTGACTACATCATCTTCGTCATGCTAAGGCTTGACCGTGCTACCGAGTCCTCATCCCTGGAACACAATTTTGATAGTGCGCTAAGCTACATCGAGCTTTTAACAACATATTGTTTGTCTTAAAAGGAAACTCTAACTCTGAGATTACATCTTATCTGTGGTTCCAATAGGCTTTTACTTCACCATTCCTTTTGCTTGATGCCGTCGCTGATCGGTTGCATCTTTAGGAAACCTCTCGGCAAAATGTGTCGTGATCATTTTCAAAAAATTGACTTCTTCGAAGTTGTGCTTCGAATTCATGATGAGAAATACCATCCTTGCCCCTCGATGATTTGTGTTATCATCGACAACATTCTTGCCTCCCTTCTAGCTCAAACTTGTTCATGATTATGGAGTTCTTTGCTATACAACTTATGTTATGTTCTACCTTGGAGTATTACCATCTTTTATGTCAAGAATGTTGTGATAATCTCGCCACCTCTTAAGAATTCTTGATATAGTAATACTTCTCGCCATCTCCGTTCATATCTTGGTCTCCGTGTTGTTTCCAACCGGAATACCGACCATTGAACTATGATGTGTGAATTCAAAACTTCTAACAACCCTATTGCTTTGAAGTGAATGGTTGGTAGTTTCGTTCCAAGTCTTTTGGTTATTGAATCGCCATTCTAACATTAATCGTGCTACTTGGTCCATATTTCCAGGTGCATTTTCGTTCAATGTTTAATTTTGGATGTTCTCCTTGAACATAATTCATTATATACTTTGGTGTGTCCAATGCTATCACCTTGTTCACGTAATTGTGGAAATCCATGTTTATGGAAATCTCGGTGAATTATTGCTGAGCCCGTCGGCCACATCCTCATCTTTTCCTTGCTGATTTTTTTGACTGTACACAGTAGGGAAAACTCCCACTGCAATTTTTTATTATCTTAACAAGGCAAAGGACAAAAGTCTTACAAGGCTTGAGATAAGCCAACAAAAGAAAAGAATGAAAAAAAAGAAAAAAAGAAAGAAAAGAAAAGAAAAAGATGAAGAAGAAACAACAAGAGGAAAGGTAAGAAAAACAAGAAAAAAAAGGAAAAACAATTACAAGAGGGTCTCTAGACAATAAATTACATGATGGACTCTAGCCAAGAGGAAAATAAAACATTGAACATTCTCTTCATTCTGAACTTGAGGAGATTGAGCTCCATGAGGTAGATGCCCTTCCAAGACTGAAAGGAAGGCTGAGCTCCATGAGGTAGATGGCCTTCCAAGACTGAAAGGAAGGCTGAATATGCTGAAAAATGAAGTTGTTCCTAGTAATCCAGATAGCCCATGATGCCAAAATTATAATATCCATTGAGAAAGGCAAATCCAATTTATCTTTGATATCTTCTATGCTTTCTAGGACAGAGGTGAAAGTATTTCTGGTTGGGCAAATAAAGTCCCAGCATTCTCCAGCAAATGGACATCCCCAAAAGAGATGAAATAGAGTTTCCTCCTGTGGGCATCCCAGTACATCACAGTTATAAGTGTCCAGGTAGAAAGTTTTTCTTCTCAAGAGATTTCTAGAATTGACTCTATCATGCAGGACCATCCAGAAGAAAACCTTGTGTTTGGGTTGACAGGAGCTGTTCCAGACCCACTAGAAGTGAGGTGGGACTATTTTCACACCAATCATGTAAGAATAAGCTTTTGAGGAGGAAAATTTCTCTGATCCCCATATATAGCTCCAGGTGTCATTGCAATCAATATGCATGGAAGATTTAAGGTCATCACAAATTTCCTCTAGCTGCTTGAACTCTTCAAATGCTTGCACACATAGTGGGAGATGAAAAATATACTCAAGGTATTCCAGACCTAGTGTGTCTGAAAGCCGGTTGAAAACTAAAACTCCATGACTTGCCGGGGGCGGAGCAACCCGGCGATTGCCGGAGTTGGACACCGGACGACCATTTCTACCAATTAGAGTCCACTCATTCTCTTCTTCTTTGTAGAAGAGCATTTCTTCACGTTGCCAATTAGGGCCTCAATGACCCAAAAGGTTAAACACTAATTCAAAATCATGCTCGACTACACGGCCAACATTGTAAATCTCAAAGCCAACCTCTTTGGAGGCCACAGAGAAAGGAAAGGATCTATCTCTTAACATAGCAACTTGGAATCCTTGCGGGTAACCACCAAAACATGACTGAAGGGCAACACTAACCATATGAATATCAAGCTTGAAAGATGATCGGCAGAAGGAGACCACCATGGTGAATTCACGCTTGCAGAAGCCGGGGGAGAACACCACCTGGTGACCAAATTTTCTTCTCATGTCGCCTTGAAAAGCCTTGCCTCTCTCAAGGTTGAGCTTGAAAGGCGCCATCTTAATGAGGTGGCTGCCGTGATCAGAGTGACCACCGGCAGGGGAGGTGGTTGCCGTTGCCGGAGTGACCACCGGCAGGGAAGGTGGCCGCCGGGGCCGGAGTGGCCACCGGTGCAAGGGTCGCCTATTAGTCGCCTAGGAGTCACCTTGCTGAAATTGTATGACTTATTTTATAAGTTGTTTCCGATGGATCCTTTTTGTATCTAAAGTTTGACCTTTACTTGATGACCATGTCAATGCTACCCCGAAGCATGTCTGTGGTACTCTGATCACCAATAAGAACATTGGAAGCGCAATGCTAAATTTTCTTGATCAATTATCCAAAACCGTTGTATGGGTAAACCTCATAAATTCCTGGCCCCCTTGTCTAATTGGTTTCATACTTGGATCCCTATCATGTATATCATCCTCTGCCTTTCCTTGGGAAAGATATACTCTTGATACCCAGGGATAAACACATTTTCCTTTCTGTTGGTCTGATTAATATACTAATCATTTTTTCTTTCCATTGTTTTGTTTAACCTTTCCTGTAATCTAACTTATCTGAGCAGAGATAATTCCTTGCTTAGGTAAACACCTCAGTGTACAACTCGGTCAGTAAGACCCTGTTACTATTTTTGATGACATTCCGGTGGCCACCGATGGACGAGAACTTTGCCTATTGGTCCGCCTCGTCTAAACGAGCAGGAAAATGGTTCTCTTCGTCCCTCGCCCTTGATACTAGTGTTGTTGCCAACCTAGCTGATAGTCTATCCTCTGACATGCCTTGCTATCATGACCGTGAAAGATGTTAGCGCCCTTCCTACTTTTAGCCCACATGGTGGGCCCATAACCCATAGTTCCACAGGATCGAAACCCGACTCTCCTATACATCCCTGTTTCCAAAGTTATTCCTCACGCTTGGCTTTGTCTGCAGATAATGAGCCACCTTACTAGAGATGATCTATTCAGGTTTCAGCCGCAATACCTATTTCGTTGCTCTGAATCCCTCTCACACTTTGTTTCAGGCATCGAACGTTTGCCTACCCGCTTAAAAATTCTCATGCCCAATTTTATTTCTCTCGATGTTTTTCCTGAGTTCCAACTCGAGAGATACTCATATGTTCATTCATGGGTTAACCCCATATGATTAACCCTTATAGCATTCTATCATTGTCAAACTGCCCTCTTACCTATTCGTAAGTACGATGAAAATCCTGAAGGAAGGATGACAACTTCGTCATGATGCAACGATGTATAGGAATGAAGACTAGAAAGAAAGGGATCAACTTCATCGAGAAGAGCAGCCAAGAATGAGAATATCCGTTAGAATTTTGTAACCAGAACTTTCCCCATTACTCCACCTCTTAAATCTCGGGACGAGATTTCTTGTAGTGGAGGAGATTTGTAACACCCCCAATGGTTAGCTATAGTAACCTCACCCTAATGATGCCATGTCACCAGGCTTGCTAAGCTAAATTGCCGCTTGATAGGAATCAAAGTCAAATTCAAATTTGAAATGCAAGTCAAATTATTACTTCTTCAGACTGCAAAACTAAAATGTTCATAATGTTGCAATTAATCCATAACTAATTATGGCAGTGAGCCAACATTTTTCTAAAGTGTCGAAGTGCCTTATAATAATTAAAACAGTGGCCTAAAGCAATTATTAAATGCATTTTAAAAGTTATAAAAATATAAACTAATTTATTAATGTGTCAAACTTTTTGTAGTAGTGGGTTAATTTGCAACTCTATTTATGGGGCAACTTTTACATTTAACAAAATTAAAATAAAAGTGTAAATAAAAAAGAAACAGAAACAAACAGAAAAGAATAAAAACAAAAACAAAACAAAAGTAAAAAAGAAAAAGAAGAGAGGCCCCCATACCCCAATGGGCCTTAACCCAACTGGCCCAGCCTGCCGGCCCAGTGCCTCCGCGGTCATTCCCCCTTCCCTCTCACTGGTCCTCCGGCCAGCGCCGGGTGCGCTCCCGCCCGACCACCTCGCCTGCGTCGGCGGGGATATAAGGCCCCGACGCCTCGGGCTCTCCTCCCACTCGCCCACTCCCTCCACCTTGCTTTCCCTCTCGGACCCACTCCACTCCTCCAGATCCGCCGCGCCACCTCCACCATCGCCGCTGTTACCGTCGACCTCGCGGCCACTGTCGCCCCCACGACGAGCTGGGAGGTCCTGCGGATCCGCCGTCGTCCGCTTCCTCCTCCTCGTGCATGGGATCAAGACGGACCGTCCCACAGCTCGCCATCTTCGCCGTCTCCCCGCGCGCGTGCTTCTCTACCCCGCCTCGACCTCGACGCTCCGGCGCGTCCCCGGCCTACCCGAGCTCGCCACTAACCCCCTCTCGGTGAGCCACGTCCGAGCCCTCCCTTCTCCCTCTTTATCCATCACCGTTTGGCACCGCTAACAACGTGCCCGTAGCTCGCTGCGTGGACGCGCTCGCTGCGCCCGCGAGCCCCTGTCCGCGCTCCCGCAACGCCGTCTAGACTCGCGAGGCCACACCCATGTCGCACCCAACCCCTCCGCGCGCTCCTATCTCGCATAGCCTCGCACTGCCGCGCCCGTGAGCCCCTGGTCGCGCGCCCCTGCATGCCTCTAGCCGCGCTCGCCCCACCTCAGGCCACCTCTGGCTCGCCTCGTGGCCGCGCTCATCGTGCCCCGCTCCCTGCCCTGCGCCGCTGTCCTGTCCGTCGCACCCGCTCATTGTCGCTGCTGCTAGTCGCTTCGGCTAGCCGCCCTTGCTGCCACGCGGCTGCTGCTGCTGCCCTGGCTGCGGCCTCCCATGGCGCGACATGCACAACCGCAGCTAGAGCCGGCTGTGTCGCTGCCAATGGGCCGGCCCGCTAAGTTTAGGGAGTTAATTAGGGTTAGTTTTAGGATTAGTTTAATGTCTTAATTAGTAAATAGTCAATGACAGTGGGGCCCCCACATCTAATTAAGCTAGATTAAATAGTTTGTTAAAAAAATGAGACAATGATAATTGGGCCCCACTAACACTGTTCATCAGTGGACCAGTCAATGTTGACTGGGTCAACTGGGCTCCCTGGCCCCACCAGTCAGTGGCTAGGGCTAGCTCTAGCTGGGTGAGAAAGGTTGTTGCACTGTTCATTTTCTTGAATTAAATTAATTCCATAATTTTAGAAAAAGTTTAAAACTTTGAAAAATCATATAAAATAATCTATAAGTCAGATGAAAATAATTTATATATGAAAGTTGCTCAGAAAAATCCAACGAATCCGAATATGCCATCCGTTCATCTGTCACGTCCCTCAAGCATAGCAAACATGGAACCGTCCCCTCTCTTTCATTTGTCCAAAAAATGCCAAACGCTAGGAAAACCCCTCCGGATGTGTTCCCTCTCCGTCTGCAACGTGTAGTACTACATTAGGTCACCCCTAGCACTGCATATTGTCATGTCATGCGTAGTGATGCACTTGCTTGCTTTATATTTATTGTTTCTTCCCCCTTTTCTCTCCGGTAGACACCGAGACTGAGCTGCTCCTGACGTCGACTACACCCATGACGAGAAGTCCTTTGCAGCAAAGCTTCCAGGAAAGCAAACCCCCTTGATCATTCCGATATCGCCTATTCCCTTCTCTCTTATGCCTGCATTAGAACTGCTACTGCTTTTGAATGATCCTATTCTGATGCATAGCCTGATTTTGTAACATGCAATTGTTACCTTACCTGCTTATCCTAAACTGCTTAGTATAGGTTGGTTAGTGATCCACCAGTGACCCCTCACCTTGTCCCATTTACCCCTGCTTTATGTTCGATGACTCAATCAACATGATCGACGTCCAGATCCCGACACATCACATCACACCCTCCTAGTTGTACGACTCTGCAGAGCTACTATCGAGTGCCAAGGGTGATACCTTGTATAGCACTTCTGATGAGATCTTTGTTGTGTAGTAATCGGTCGTGGTCTATCGAGGGTGATTCCTCCTTCACCACTCCTGATAGTGACTTTGTCGTGCAACACATTAAGAGTGAACCCTCGAGGGTGATTCCTCCAAGTTCACCTTGACATTTACATCGAGTGGGAATCCATCGAGGGTGATTCCTCGTGCTTCCCCCTTGCTATTTTGGACACACGGTTACTTTGAATTTATCCCAGAACCATGGTAAAGACAAGTCAGACTCGAGGGGTACCCGCGAGAGTTACTGTTACTTCAGGACTGGAGGGACAGGCGGTACCACCCCGGTAGAGGTGGACCTGAGTTCCCGACAGTCTCTTGCGAGTCGGGCTGACCATGAGGGTACCCGCGAGTTGATGTGTAGTCGAGTTGACCTGGAGGGTACCCGTGAGATCTCTATGTGGCATGACCGGTCATTCCGGGACCTTGCCGTATGTCCACGAGACAGGGCGACGGGGTCACATGATCGTGAGTCTCTGCTCGTTAGCGCGTGCTCCCAAGACACTAACGGTTTGGATATGTCATCCGAGTAGGCCTCTGGCCTTTTCGCACTGACCACCACGCGAGAATAAATATGGGCTCTCTGTGTCGTATGTATTAGCCGAAAGCTCTTCGGACGTCAGCAATGGAGCGGCACACGCCCGGGTGGTTGCGTAAGCACCTGCTTTGTTATAGAGGTAGCCAGGACTGATCCCGGCCGTCCATGCAGCATGCAGGAGTGCAATGGGCGATGGACCCAAGGCCCTTGTGCACTTAGGGTGTAAACCGGCGTGCTGGCCTCTCTGTTGAGCCTAGGTAGGACTGCGGTGTGTTGGTCGGCCGAGGCCGGTCATGACCTGATGGTGTGTCTGACCGGAGTTGATCGAGCGTGTTGGGTAAGTTTGTGCACCCCTGCAGGGAAGTATACCTATTCGAATAGCCGTGTCCACGGTAACGGACGCTCGAAGTTGTATCCTGGTCGATACAACTAGAACTGGATGGTGAGGCATGAAATGGATATGATGGCACCGGGATTGCTTCCTCGTAGGGAGTCAAGAAAGGATCTCTGGGCGATAGTGCTACAACATACTTACTTTATTAATATGCTATTCTGTACTCTTCTAAATGCTGCAAGATGCTAGTCTTCGATAGGCTAGGCCTTCCCTCTATTCTGGCATTTCTACAGTCTAGTCAAAAGATACAACCCCATTCCTTTGAAACTGATGCATACTTAGCATAGTTCTGATGTAAGTCTTGCGAGTACTTTGGATGAGTACTCACAGTTTCTTTGCTACCTCTTTTCCCCCATACCAGATTGCTAAGATCAGATGACGGACCCAGGAGCCAGATGCCACTGCCAACGACAACTACTACCCCGAGGGTGCCTACTACTACGTGGAGGCCACCGCCAACTAGGAGTAGTTAGGAGGCTCCTAGGCAGGAGGCCTTGCCTTTTCGGTCGTTGTTGCTTTTGTGCTAGCCTTCTTAAGGCAGACTTGTTTAAGTTATTTTCGTACTCAGATATTGTTGCTCCCGCTGACTCGTTTGTATTCGAGCTTATGTATTCGAGCCGTCGAGGCCCCTGGCTTGTAATATGAAGCTTGTATGACTTTAATTTGTGTCTAGAGTTGTGTTGTGATATCTTCCCGTGAGTCCCTAATCTTGATCGTACTCATTTGCGTGTATGATTAGTGTACGGTTGAATCGGGGGCGTCACACTTCAAGACTCGAGACAAGATTTCAGTACACACTACTGGGTGGAATGGTTGTGAGGCACCCTGGAGTACACAGTGGATGACCCAGTGAGCTAGAGTAGGCCAGTACTCATGAGGAAAGCTCCACCCAGACTCAAAGAGACGGAAGAATACTTCATGCCTGGAAGTTTACGTGTGCAGCCACAAGTCATTACGTACTCTGGCTTGGTTGACCTTTGTCGTGACTCTGACTGGACCAGTACCAGCAGATGTAGAACTACAGAAGGATTGGATGGGCATTGGGCAGTGGTCAGAGGAACTCTTCGGAAGACTATGTTTCGTTCATCCCATTCTCAAACACACGGTAGTGCGAGAACTTTCAACGAGGGAACGAATCTTGTGGGTAGAGTGCACAACACTCTACAGAGTTAAAACCTAATCGATTAGCTGTGTCCCCAGCTACGGACAATTTGAGCCTCTGGATGATAGAGGCGAGGGTGTCCCGATCTTTCGATGAGATGATAGCTATCGTTTTTGGTGGAGTAGACTTTGACGATCCGACTACGAACGTGCGAGGACGTCGTGCCTTAGCAATCGCTAAACCAACTCCGAGAGGTTATTGACCACGCCGGAGCACAATCAACCTGACCACGAGGGTCTATCTCCTGCAAGCAAACGAAGAACAAGCAAGAAACTAAGATTTGCAATCTGGATATCGCGAATATAAGATGAAAGCTTTATTGATCAAGGTGGGGTTCTGTGACGTCTTGGTCTGGTCGTTGAACACAAACGAAGTACGCGAAGTTGCAGCTATGGCGAACTTTTAATCTAAACAAAACCCAAAGTCTAAACGGTGCCCTAAGGGATGTATATATGGAGGAAGAGGGGGGGATTTCGTGGCCCTTGAAGGAGGGGTCCGAAACCAACCCTATCTCTTGTTTCCCCACACATACGGACTCTAAAAACAGCCTATACTCAAGTATTTCGAAATTACATGGGCCTGGCCCAAAAATAAGGTGGCGTAGCACCTAAAATAAGCTATGGACGAAATTTATGAAGGGGCATCTTGTATATTTCGTCCATGTCCTTGTAGGTCATCACGGAGGCTTCAAAGTGCTTAAATATGCACTAGAAACGCCATTCTGGATCCCTTCACGCACGCCTTCATCTCCATGCTTGATCCTGCTCCAGTGTTCATCCCTCTTGTCCATGCTAGGCCCTTCATTAGTAATCAATACAAATGTATCCAATTTAGGAAGCATCATATTCTCATGAACATTAGAATCATTACCAAGAAACGAAAGTACCTGATAATTTAATTGGCCTGCGCGAGCTCTAGTAATTGGTCCAGTATATGTAGCAGTAGGAGCTGTGGGTGTAACAACGGTAATGATGTCCTCATCATCCTCCCCTTCTTGAAATGAAGTCGTCCTCGACGGAAGCTCATTTTCCTCACCCAAATAAGGCTTCAAATCTGCAATGTTAAAAGTGGGACTAACCCCAAAATCTGCAGGCAGCTCAAGTTTGTATGCATTATCATTTATTTTCTCTAACACCTTAAAAGGACCATCAGCACGTGGCATTAGCTTTGACTTGCGCAAATCCGGAAACCTATCCTTACGCAAATGTAACCAAACAAGATCTCCAGGTGCAAAGACAACATGTTTTCTACCCTTATCTCCAGCAAGTTTATATTTAGCATTCATGCGCTCAATATTTTCCTTAGTTAACTCATGCATTTTTAAGATCAATTCAGCACGTTGTTTAGCATCAAAATTAACCTTCTCCGAAGATGGAAGAGGCAACAAATCAATGGGTGCACGAGGTAGGAAACCATACACAATTTCAAAAGGGCACATCTTAGTAGTAGAATGCAAGGAACGATTATAAGCAAATTCAATATGAGGCAGGCATTCTTCCCACATTTTCTTATTATTCTTCAAAATAGCCCTAAGCATAGTAGACAATGTTCTATTGACTACTTCAGTTTGTCCATCAGTTTGGGGGTGACAAGTAGTACTAAAAAGCAGTTTAGTCCCCAACTTAGCCCATAAACATCTCCAAAAGTGGCTAAGAAATTTAGTATCATGATCTGAAACAATAGTATTTGGCACACCATGCAAGCGAATAATTTCACGAAAGAACAAATCAGCAACATTAGCAGCATCATCGGTTTTATGACATGGTATGAAGTGTGCCATTTTCGAGAACCTATCCACGACAACAAATATGCTATCCCTCCCCTTCTTTGTTCGAGGTAAACCCAAAACAAAGTCCATAGATATATCCTCCCATGGAACACTAGGTACATGCAAAGGCATATATAAACCATGAGGATTGAGTCGTGACTTAGCTTTTTGACATGTAGTGCAGCGAGCAACAAAGCGCTCAACATCCCGTCTCATCTTTGGCCAAAAGAAATGTGTAGCAAGTACATCCTCCGTCTTCTTTACGCCAAAGTGTCCCATTAATCCTCCTCCATGAGCCTCCTGCAACAACAAAAGACGAACAGAGCTAGCTGGAATGCATAGATTGTTAGCACGAAAAACAAATCCATTGTTAACGACGAACTTGTTCCATGTTCTCCCTTCTTTACAATTCTGCAATACATCTTTAAATTCAGCATCATGCACATATTGATCTTTGATGGTCTCCAAACCAAATATTTTAAAGTCAAGTTGTGAAAGCATAGTATAACGATGAGACAAAGCATCAGCAATAACATTTTCTTTACCCTTCTTGTGTTTAATGACATAAGGGAAAGTTTCAATGAATTCAACCCATTTAGCATGTCTACGGTTCAGTTTGGCTTGACTTTTAATATGTTTCAAAGATTCATGATCAGAATGAATAACAAATTCTTTGGGCCATAAATAATGTTGCCATGTTTCCAAAGTCTGAACAAGAGCATATAATTCCTTATCATAAGTAGAGTAATTCAGACTAGGCCCACTCAATTTTTCAGAAAAGTATGCAACAGGTTTGCCATCTTGTAATAACACACCTCCTAATCCAATTCCACTAGCATCACATTCAAGCTCAAAAGTCTTATTAAAATCAGGAAGTTGGAGTAAAGGAGCATGTGTTAACTTATCTTTCAACACCATGAAGGCTTCTTCCTGTGCGGTACCCCAAACAAAAGGCACATCCTTCTTTGTAAGCTCGTTTAGAGGTGCAGCAATGGTACTGAAATCTCTCACAAAACGCCTATAGAAACCAGCGAGGCCAAGGAAACTCCTCACTTGTGTGACCGTTTTGGGCTGCGGCCAACTCTCAATAGCTTCAATCTTGGCTTTATCAACTTCAATTCCCTGTGGAGTAACAACATAGCCAAGAAAAGATACTCGGTCGGTGCAAAAGGTGCACTTCCCAAGGTTACCAAACAAACGTGCATCACGTAGAGCAATAAAAACAGCACGTAAATGTTCCAAATGTTCCTCCAAAGATCTGCTATAAATCAATATATCATCAAAGTAAACTACCACAAATCGTCCAATGAAAGCACGTAAAACTTCGTTCATTAATCTCATGAAAGTACTAGGTGCATTAGTTAACCCAAAAGGCATGACTAACCACTCATATAAACCGAACTTAGTTTTAAATGCTGTTTTCCATTCATCTCCCAATTTCATACGAATTTGATGGTATCCACTACGCAAATCAACTTTGGAGAATATTGTAGAGCCACTCAATTCATCAAGCATATCATCTAGCCTAGGAATAGGGTGACGATAATGAATAGTAATATTATTAATGCCTCTACAATCAACACACATACGCGACGTACCATCCTTTTTTGGCACTAGTATAATAGGAATAGCACAAGGACTAAGAGATTCGCGTATATAACCTTTGTCGAGCAGCTCCTGTACTTGACGCATAATCTCCTTCGTCTCCTCTGGATTGGTACGGTATGGCGCACGGTTTGGCAACGAAGCACCGGGAATTAAGTCAATCTGATGCTCAATCCCGCGAATAGGTGGTAATCCCGGTGGCACATCTTGTGGAAAGACATCAGCGAACTCCTGCAAAATGTTAGTGACAGCAGGAGGCAAAGAGGAAGGCACGTCCTCGAATGAAAATAACGCCTCTTTGCACACAAAAGCATAGCAAACAGATTTGCTGAAATCTAGCTCATCAATATCAGATTTGGTGGCAAGTAAAGATGCACTTTTCAATTTAATTTCAGAAGCAACACTAGATGGTTTATTATTAGGCTTCATTTGTTGCTCAAATTCTTTTGCCACAATCTGATTTTCACTCTTATTTTTCTCCTGTTTTGCTTTACTAGCTCTATTAATATCATCTTTCAAAATAGAATCAGGAGTCATAGGAAGCAAAGTAATATGTTTATCCTTATGAACAAGAGTATACTGATTGTTTCTACCATGGTGTACAGAATTTTTATCAAATTGCCATGGTCTACCAAGTAATAATGAACATGCTTGCATGGGTACCACATCACAATCAACATAATCAGCATATGTAGAGATACTAAAATGCACACGAACAGTACGTGTTACCTTAACCTTGCCGTTGTTGTTGAACCATTGGATATAGTAAGGATGTGGATGTGGTCTTGTGGTGAGAGATAGCTTCTCCACCTTCTCCATGCTAGCCAAGTTGTTGCAGCTCCCTCCATCTATGATGACGCAAACAGAACGTTCCTTCACAACTCCCTTTGTATGGAACAAATTATGCCTCTGATTTTGCTCAGCTTGTGTGACCTGCACACTCAAAACACGTTGAGCAACTAAACATTCATACCTGTCAGCGTCTTCAGGAGCCATGTATTGCGTCTCATGATCAGAGTCATCTCCACCGTGTTCTTCACTTGTAATAAGAGCCAAAGTCTCCTCATCATAGTCACTAGCGGACTCATACCCACCATCCTCCGTAGCAATCATAACACGCGGAGATTGGCATTCTCTCGCATAATGACCTCTTCCCTTACAATGACGACAAATAATATCATGTGTGTGCCCTGTTGATGCCATTGATGAAGAAGAGCTCTGGGCAGGCCCAGAAGGTGTACTCTTGGCAGATGGTGGTGCCTGTTTTCTTGTATCTCGGTTGGAATTGGCGGCTGAAGTCAGTGGTGCTGCAGTAGGACGTGTGGGAGTAGAGGAGGCACGCGGTGTCCATGATGAAGATCGACCTGCAGAAAAATTAGTTCGCGCCAATGCCTGTCGATCCTGCACTTCACGTTCAGCTTTACAAGCAAGATGGAATAAACGAGTGATATTATTATACTCCTTATACTCTAGAATGGTCTGAATCTCTCAATTTAATCCACCCATAAAACGTGCAAGCATAGCTTCATTCTCCTCAACAATACCACATCTAATCATGCCAGTTTGTAATTCCTGATAATATTCTTCTACAGAATTTTTTCCTTGTCTTAAGCGCTGCAATTTTTGAAGTAATTCATGTTGATAATATGGTGGAACCCAATGAGTACGCATAGTAGTTTTCAAAGCAGCCCACGTAGCTGGAATAGGATATAATCTACAATGTTCAGACCACCATACACATGCAAAACTAGTAAAAGCACAAACAGCAGCAGCAACACGTCTCTCCTCGGGATATTGTAAACATGTAAAACGTTGTTCAGTTTCTAACTCCCAAGTAAGATATATATCAGGAACATATCTACCCTCAAATGGTGGAATATTCAATTTCAGTTTAGGAATATGGTCATGATCTCGTACCTGAGGTGGTAATGCAGCCCTACCATTGCGATTATTGGCATGTGGACGACCTGGTGCTGGTACGTAGTTCTGATTTTGATCAATCTCATCCTCGTAATCGCCCGCATAATTGTCCTCCTCAGCGGCAACAGGAGCCATAGAAGCATCAACAGTAGGTGCAGCGGCACCAGAAGTTTGACCAGGCTCAAGGGGAACGCGCTGTGCTCGTCCCACTTGATTTGGAAGGCGACGTTGTTGTTGTTGTAGAGGTGTGACAGGTGCAGTGGGCGGTGGTTGTGGAAGACGCGCGAGCAATTCATTAAACTTGTTATCGAGCTTTGTTTCGAACGTCTTCTCAATTCCATCTATCTTCTCCATGGCCTCTTCATATCTGTTTAGCACATCTTGCACCTGTCCACTCATCATTTGCTGAAATTTATCATGTAGCTGTTTGTTCGTCATGTTCTCCCAATCAGTCTCATCGGCTTGTGATCCTGCCATGGTTAGCAGCAATAGAAACACAGAAGAATATGATCCTACAGACTACTGGGAAGTGGTGGTGGTGGTGTATCACAAAACCGTCAAGCGAATCTCAAATGCTTACCAGTTCTTACCCAGCAGCAGGTGGTGATCGGCAATCGTTGTAGTCAAAACTCTTAAAGATTGGATAGAGCGATTGCCAGGTGGTGTCAAACGCACGACGTAGATGTATGTGGTGCTGGGAAGGCTTATGATATGGTAGCAAAAATGTCAGCAATAATCAATTCAGAGATGCAAAGTTGAATAAACGCTCAACGACGGTACTGTGCTGGTCCTAGGCTAGACCGTACTAGAGACGCGAGCCTAGAACACTAACAAAATCACGGCGCGGCACGTAAACAAGGGAAGAGCGCACTCTAAAAAAAATTCATTTTTTTTGCGCTGTTTTTTTTTTTGCAAAAAATCACTATAATGGCGAGTGTCTCAAAACTCTTCCCAAGTCAAACTAACAGGATTGGCACGAATTTTTTTTTTCGGAAATCAGGGCAGCGACGACGAAAAAGTGCGACAAAAAATCACTATGATGGCAAGTGTCTCAAAACGCTCCCTGGGACCTAAAAATAGGATAGGGAAAAAATATTTTTGACTGCCAAAATTTTGGCCTAAAAACTGCCCGGGTGTCTCCAGACTTTTTTTTTTCCGAAACCTACTCCGGCAAGGAAACACGAATCGGAAACTAGATGGATCTCGAAAACAAACCTAATATGAAAAGAACTCGGATTGGTGGTGGATATATGGTGGTGGTATATGGATACGGATCGGTGGTGGTATATGGATACAGATCGGTGATGGTATATGGATTCAGAGCGGTGGCGGATAAGCGGTGGTGGTAGATGGCAGGGGCGATGATGATGGTGCGGCGGCGGCGTGACAACTTATGACCAGAACTCGAAACTCTAAAGGACTAGACGCTAAGACCAGCAACTAGACACGACGATGCAACCGCAAATTCAACAAAGCAAAAACCCTAAAAAGATTATGCAAAGGCTCAGATTGGTTCGGATATGATGAACTAACCCTAATTTTTTTTTGGCTTTTTCGTGGACTGTAGGTATGAAGAACAGACTCGATCTAAACTACGAAAAATTGTAAAATCTCACCGAGCAACCTGAAAATCTGATACCACTTGATAGAGGCGAGGGTGTCCCGATCTTTCGATGAGTTGATAGCTATCGTTTTTGGTGGAGTAGACTTTGACGATCCGACTACGAACGTGCGAGGACGTCACGCCTTAGCAATCGCTAAACCAACTCCGAGAGGTTATTGACCACGCCGGAGCACAATCAACCTGACCACGAGGGTCTATCTCCTGCAAGCAAACGAAGAACAAGCAAGAAACTAAGATTTGCAATCTGGATATCGCGAATATAAGATGAAAGCTTTATTGATCAAGGTGGGGTTCTGTGACGTCTTGGTCTGGTCGTTGAACACAAACGAAGTACGCGAAGTTGCAGCTATGGCGAACTTTTAATCTAAACAAAACCCAAAGTCTAAACGGTGCCCTAAGGGCTGTATATATGGAGGAAGAGGGGGGGGGGGATTTTCGTGGCCCTTGAAGGAGGGGTCCGAAACCAACCCTATCTCTTGTTTCCCCACACATACGGACTCTAAAAACAACCTATACTCAAGTATTTCGAAATTACATGGGCCTGGTCCAAAAATAAGGTGGCGTGGCACCTAAAATAAGCGAAGGACGAAATTTATGAAGGGGCATCTTGTATATTTCGTCCATGTCCTTGTAGGTCATCACAGAGGCTTCAAAGTGCTTAAATATGCACTAGAAACGCCATTCTGGATCCCTTCACGCACGCCTTCATCTCCATGCTTGATCCTGCTCCAGTGTTCATCCCTCTTGTCCATGCTAGGCCCTTCATTACTAATCAATACAAATGTATCCAATTTAGGAAGCATCATATTCTCATGAACATTAGAATCATTACCAAGAAACGGAAGTACCTGATAATTTAATTGGCGTGCGCGAGCTCTAGTAATTGGTCCAGTATATGTAGCAGTAGGAGCTGTGGGTGTAACAACGGTATTGATTTCCTCATCACTGGACTTGGATCTATCTATTAACTCTCAACACCGGATTGAGAATTAATTGTGGGCAACTTATGATGATATGGGCTATGAGACATCGGTTGGCGGAACCATGTCATATTAGATAACTCTGTAGTGAAGGTTCCTTGACAATCCTTTGATGTAGGAAAAATAAAACCAGCTTTTATGCAAAAAACCTCAGACACAGAGCTATAAAGCCATATTGCATATAGTATAGCTTTATCATCTGTTTTCATATTGTGATCTTGCCGGTACATTCAATGTATTGACCTACATGACTGCAACGTATCATGTTGTAGGATTTCTACGATGAGTGAGGGTATGATATAGGGTTACGGTCTACACTCAACTTGCCATTGGCATTGATGAGACTCCACACCCCTATTATTATGTTTCCATTGTGACATATATAAGGTATACTCTGGATCTACGGTATTTTTTTTATACATGTGATGCTATGGTATTTCATCAAAGTACTGTGTGTGCCAGCATACTAATCCAGGGATGGCACAGAAATCACAGAGACTTGACCGTATTGGGTTGGGTCGCTACAGAGATGGTATAGAGCACATGTTGACTGTAGGACGTTGTAGGATCAAAAGTAGGTCTAGAGGCGGGGGGGGGGGGTGATTAGACATTTGACCAAATAAAAATCTAACCTTTTCCCAATTTTAGTTGTGGGCAGATTTTAGCAATTAGCACAAGTCAAGTAATCAACCTACACATGCAATTCTAAGAGTGTAGCAGTGGAATGTAAAACATTGCATATGAAGGTAAAGGGAAGGGTTTGGAGAGTGCAAAAGCAATGATGACACGGAGATTTTTGGCGTGGTTCCGATAGGTGGTGCTATCGTACATCCACGTTCATGGAGACTTCAACCCACAAAGGGTAACGGTTGCGCGAGTCCACAGAGGGCTCCACCCACGAATGGTCCACGAAGAAGCAACCTTGTCTATCCCACCATGGCCATCGCCCATGAAGGACTTGCCTCACCCAGGTAGATCTTCACGAAGTAGGCGATCTCCTTGCCCTTACAAACTTCTTGGTTCAACTCCACAATCTTGTCGGAGGCTCCCAAGCGACACCTAACCAATCTAGGAGACACCACTCTCCAAAAGGTAATAGATGTTGTGTTGATGATGAACTCCTTGCTCTTGTGCTTCAAATGATAGTCTCCCCAACACTCAACTCTCTCTCACAGTTTTGGATATGGTGGAAAGAAGATTTGAGTGGAAAGCAACTTGGGGAAGGCTAGAAATCAAGATTCTTGTGGTAGGATTGGTATATCTTGATCTCAACACATGAGTAGGTGGTTCTCTCTCAGAAAATGTATGCTGGAAGTGTAGGCACGTTCTGATGGCTCTCTCCCATATGGAGAAGGAGGTGGAGGGGTATATATAGCCTCCACACAAAATCCAACCATTAAACACATTTGACCAACTCGGTCAGACCGAATAGAAGAACTCGGTGAGACCGATTCAGTTCAAAATGTGAACGGTAGGAATCTCGGTGGGACCGACTAGAACAACTCGGTGGGACCGATGTGCTAGGGCTTAGGGCAAACATCAACTCGGTGGCACCGATTGCATCAACTCGGTGAGACCGAAGTGAAGCAATAAGGCAACAGAGAAGATGTCAAGCCAACTCGGTGTGACCGATCGCAATTTTGGTGAGACCGAAATAATTGCAACAGGCAATAGAGAGTTTGCAAGGCCATCTTGGTGAGACCAAGATCCGTATCGGTGTGATCGAACTATTAGGGTTTCTGGCAGTGGCTATGTCATATGAACTCGGTGGCGGCGGCGATAGGAAATATCGGTGGGGCCGAGTTTGACTTTGGGTTTTGGACATATTTGGAATGAGAAAGTGGTTGAGGGCTTTGGAGCAATATCACTAAGCATTTTGAGCAAGTAGACCATTAAGCAACACCTCATCCCCTTTTAATAGTATTGGCTTTCCTATGGACTCAATGTGATCTTGGATCACTAAAATATAAATGAAGAGTCTTGAGCTTTTGCCAATATGTATCCTTAGCATTTTGAGGGGTCCACATCTCTAGTCCATGCCATGCCATTCATTGAACTTTCTGAAATATTAAACTTGAATGGATATTAGTTCAATGAGCTATATGTTGTTATGAATTACCAAAACCACCCGGGGATTAGTTGCACTTTCAATCTCCCCCTTTTTGGTAATTGATGACAACATATAGATCAAAGCTTCGACAAATGATAATATGAATGAAATACATCGTCGCTTTGAGAAGTATGTGATAAGTAAGAGCTCCCCCTAAATTTGTGCATTATTTAAAATTTGCATTTGAATGCAAATGCACAATCGATTAGGATCATGGGTCACTCTTCCATGTCACATACATCTTGGTGGAGCGCTAAAAAATGATGAGAATTAAATAACATGCACTCATCACCAAAGATACAAGTGATTGATCATACAAACATTCATAGATATAATCATGCAAGCACACATTAAGCATAATATGATCAAACACATGATCAGATAAGTATCTCACAAGCATAACATCAATGTAGCAAGAGTAGCAACAACCAAGTAAACCAAAGTAGCAAGTAGCAAGGCAAATGAAACCAACAAAAGGCAAAAGACACTCTCTCTCGAAGCCTATGATCTATACACTTTCTCCCCCTTTGGCAACAAGTTACCAAAACATTCAAAAACATATAGTGCTATACGACACTCTAGGCACGATCTCCAGGAGCTTCTGAAGGGGTCTTCTGGCTTGTCGCTCCAGTGTGCGTAGACGACGTTGAGATGACCGCGTCTGCAAATGCCTCTGCTGAAGTCTGTGGAGCTGGTGGAGTTGACACTGGAGGGGCAACTGGGGCAGTGGCTACAGGAGCTGAAAGAGTAGTCCTAGAATCTGCAACTGGCACAGCTGATGATCTTTGTGCCCTTGGCACTCTCTGGAATGTATCTGTTGTGGGTCTATCATCACTTTCGTCAGCATCATCCCTTAACTTCTCCACAATTGTTTGAATCTCTGTGACCTTCACATCAAGGTCATGCATCTTTGTCTCAATGATCCTTTCAAAACTCTCCTGATTCTGAGACAAGGTGGCCAAGCTTTTCTCAATCCTCACGGTAGCCTCAAGCAGATAACTGAGTTGATCTTGCGTGGTCTTGAGATTCACTATTGAAGCATCTGGTGCACTTGCTGCCTTTGCTGCTTTTGCAGCCTTTGCTCTCTCAATCTTCTCCTGGGCCTCAGCACAAGTAGGATATGAAGCATCCATGACCACCTCATTGTCCTCAAAATCTGGCCTCAGGGGTGCATGCTCTCTGTCAAGCAGATATGTCCCAGTTCCCACCTTGGAGTTGATCAATGTCTGGATGTGTGGGGCATATCCATAAGACCTCTTCTGGTCGACTGCTGTCCTCTTGACTGTTTCAACGATCAAGCTCATGACTTTGAATTTCTGGGGGATGTCAAACAGATGAAGCAAGTTGATAGAATGACCACGTATCATCCTGTGATCTCCAGACTTGGGCAACAGAGTGTGCCTCAAGATAGTGTTCATTGTGGTCAAACCTGCAAGCAGATAATAGATAGATCCTAGCTTGTGTGTCTACAAAGCTGCATCAGGTATGGGCTTGTACATGTTAGCCATGGAGTTGTGATCCTTCCTGGGCTTGCCATACACATCTGGATCATCTTCACTTTCCTTGGGAGCATTGATAAGCTTGTCCCACTCAGAGATTGATGACTGGTATCTGGTGCCCTCAGTCATCCACACTATCTTACCATCAGGGTAGAAGTGGGCAGTAGAGTAGAACTGCATGATCATCTCATCGTTCCATTTTGTCAATTTCTGTCCAACAAACTTATCAACTCCATTCAATCTGAAGCTCTCATGCACATGAGGAAAATAGTCTTCATTGTCATCAATATATTCCCAATCAACCCATTTCATGTCACAAACTATGGGCTTCTTGTCCAACAAGACAGTCTCATAGAAATCCTGTTGTTCTCTGGTATGAAAACGATAGTCCACAACAGTCCTTCTCCTTGTGGCATATGGATCATTCTGCCTCCATAGTCTCAGACCAGGATCCTTTCTCAACTTCATGTTTTCTGCCACAGGATGATCATAATTATGATCTGGGATCTTGGGCTTCAATTTCCTGAGCACTAGTGGCTCATCATCTTCCTGAACCTCAGGCATTGGGCCTTGTTCTTCTCTGCAGCTAAGATATTTCTTGTGGATCTCTTTGGAACTGAAGGCTGGGGTGCTTGAGCTGAAGCTTTAGGCTTGGGTGTAGCAGGTTTGGGAGCAGACTTGGGCTTTGAAGGAGTAGCCCCAGTCTTGATAGCATCTGCCATCAGCTTCTGTGACTTGGCAGGAGGTGCAACGGGTTCTTCCTCCTCCTCTTCTTCTTCCTCATCAGAAGAATGCTTTTCAAACTCAGCCATTGGATCAACAAGTTTGCACCATCTTCCTCTTTTCCTTTCTTTCTTCTTGCTGACCTCTCCTCCAGCACCACTTGCTGGCTTTACTTGCTCTTGGGCAATAGTGGATTGCCTAGTCTTAGACATAGGATTCCTCTTAGCAGGAGCTTTCTTCTATAGTCCTGGCTTAGCAGCAGCAGCAGTGCCATATTCCTTCTTGAGCACCTTCTTCTTGGAGGCCACTTCCTCCTCAACCACAAAGTCTTCATCTTCACTCTCAGAAGTTCTTTTCTTTCTCTGCCTAGTAGCTGCCTTTGGCAAGTTGCTGGGAGTGCTTCTGCTTCCCTCATCATAGCTACTATTGGGACTAGTGCCCTCACTGAGATTAACTTCCTCTGCAGACTTCCTCTGGCTGTCATTGGCTTCTGACATCTTTGCAGCTGACCCTGTGAATAGATGGGTGTGGGTAGAGTAGATGAGCATCACAAAATACAGCTGGTTTTTGCAAATATTGAAACAAAACCTTAACTTTAGTTTTCGGCCGAAAGCATTTCAGAACTACCGATTTGACAGTCTCGGTGACACCGAAGCACTAACAGAGTCTAAACATGCAGTTTCGGTCAGACCGACGCAGTTCGGTGACTCCGAGATGCTAGGGTTTCACTGAGAAAGTGCTTTCGGTCTCACCGATTAGTACATTTCAGTCAGACCGAGTTGTACTTAGTGCAATGGCCAGGGCCAATCGGTGTGACCGAAATCTTCAGATCGGTCGGTCCGAGATGGGTTCGGTTGAAACCTAACCCTAAGATTTTGCATCAAATCTATTCTAAAGGATTTCTTTGCTGGATAGAACAATTTCATACATGTGAAGAATACTGGCATTTTACTTTGTGCAAGGAATCGGAGTAAATAGATAGCACAAAGGGCCGAACCATACCCTAATTTGGTGGTGGTTCGCTACGGCGGCAACGGTGGTGAAGAAATCCGTTGACGGTGGCGGAGACCAGTGGCGGAGGCGCACCAGCGGAGATGGCGACGATCCGGAGACCAAGGGGCGGCAGTGCTGGGGCTCAGGCTCGTGCGGTTTGAAGAAATTTTCAACCATACGGGTACGCGGGATATATATACCCAGGAGCTGTCGGTGGCACCGAGATGCGAAACTGTAGATAGTTACAGCAACTCGGTGAGACCAAGTGGATCTAATCGGTAGCACCGAGATAGATAACCTAGATCAGTCTATTGCATTCGGTGAGACCAAGTTAGAATAGTTGGTCAGGCCGAAATGCATTAGAAGGTTTTGGAAGTTAGCCCTTGACGGATCGGTGGCTCCGAGTGCTCCTCACCCGGAGGGTCCGAAAGTGACTTGTTCAAATTTTGTGATGTAGCATGAATAGAGTTTGAGACGAGAAAAAGCATAGATAGCTAGAGAAGGTTCTTAGGCATTCTTGTCCATCCATTTGGCAAAAGAAAAACCAAACAAACAAAACAATAAATGGATGTCCTCGAATGGAGAAAATTATGCACCCAACATGCTCACGCAATAAGATAGCAAATAAAACATGTGGCAAAGCATGCACATACACTCTAGCATCTATCAAGCAATTGGCGATGACTAGGTCATCTATATATGAGTATATTGACTTAGGAGTCAAATGAGAACATTTGATCATAGGTCATACTCATCGTTTAAGCACAAGTGGGGTTACCACTTTTACAAAAAGCATTGTTGTGTTCACATCATTAGAGTTGCTTTAGCTCAATTTTTTTAGAGCAAAGCTCCCCCTAGATGTGATATCTCCCCTAAGAGGGATGAACTAACCTTGGGTTTTGTCGATGATGACTTCATGTAGATAGTGAAGATTTGGATGCTCAATATTGATGTAGATCATTTGGAGCAATCCATTGGAGTGTTGCACTTTCAATACCTACATGGGTTAGTGCCACAAGGAACATACAAGGATATCCATAGACATAGAGTGAAACACACATATGATGATGTCCATGAAAGCATTAGGTTACCTTGTCCCTTGTCTTATCAACAAGGGGGTTTGTGACTCCATGAACTAGTGCAAGATATGAAAGTTGATTGCACTTGTCCTCGCCAAAATGAATATGAGTGAAGTATGTTGGTGGAGTCACCCTCAAGAACACTCTAGTTCTTCTTCTTTGGGATCCACATAAAGTTGATGGGAATCCTTGGAGTTGTAGCCATACTTGATGAAGTAGAACTTGATGTAGTCTTGGGAACCCACTTGACCATGGCCTTAGGAGCTTCTTCAAATGAATCAATCTCTTCTTGAAGCTTGTCCTTGCCTTTTAGCTTGTGGTCTTGTGGTGGAAGATCATCTTGAGCTTGTGTTCCCTTGAAAGAAGTGGGATCATACTTCTCTTGTTGAGGAACAAACTTCGTCTTGGGGTATTGATCTTCTTCCCACTCAATTCCATTGGCATTGAACTTTCGTTCAAAACCAACACCTTGATTCTTCCGGTGCCTTCCTTGCTTGCGTACAATTTCCTCAAATTGCTTACTTTTGGCAAGGCTCTTGTAAACACCTTTCTCTATAATCCCCTTCAATAAGCTATTTTCTTGCTCAAGTGTAACTTGGCTAAGAGAATCATTAGTGGAATCAAGACAACTACTAGAAGCAACACTATTGGATTTAACATGGTTATTATTACTACTAGAGGAAGAATCTTTCTTGTTCTTATTGCTAGATTTTACTTGTGGCATATAAGTAGACAAGAGTAAATGCTTGGCAATGTAAGAAGAACTCTTCTTTCGAAGATCATCATTGATAGCTTTTAGAAACTCATGCTCTTGCTCTAAATTTAGCTTCTCGAAGTGTAGCTTCTCATGAGTTCTTAGGAGCTCTCTATGATCCTCTAGACTAGTTTCATGAGCTAACTTAAGAGTGTTTAGTTCTTTAGTTAGACGGTCAATCTCCTTCTTATCATTTTCATTCGTTTCATCTTGATTAGCATGAATACTAGCAATTTCATCATAGTTTTCATCACTAGTGTTGTCAACAAGTAAATCATCATCACCTAGCAAATCATCTTCATCACTATTGAAATCAACATACTCGGGGTGTGATACCTTAGGGCCTTTAGCCATGAAGCATCTTCCAATTCCTTCATTTGGTGAGTCAAATATGTCGTAGGAGTTGGATGACACAAGTGCAAGACCGGCAACACCTTCATCTTGAGTATATTCGGAGTCGGAGTGATAGCTTCTCTCGGAGTAGTTGTCGGAGTCGGAACCGGATACCCATTGACCAACGTGAGCTTGATGTCTTCATCTTGTGTAGCTCTTTGATGACTTGTCCTTCCTTTCCGAATCCTTGCTTCTACGAGAGGGTCTTTGTTCATAACGATCATCTCTACTCCTTCTCTCTCTTGGTGGTGATTCATCTCTTTTACTTCTCCTTTTTGGTGAATCTTCTCTTTCTTGTAGGGAGCCGTACACTCATTGGAGTAGTGTCCGGGTCTTCCATAATTGTAGCAATTATGATCACGACTAGAAGATCTTTTGTCATTGTAGGATCTTGACTTGGAGCTTCTTTCTTTGCTTCTATTCTTGTAGAACTTGTTGAAGTTCTTCACCATTAAGCTCAATTCTTCATTGGAGACTTGCTTCTCACTTGATGTTGTAGGAGCATCACATGAAGCTTTGTAAGCACCACTTGACTTGTTGTGGAGCTCTTCCTTATCCTTGAGTGACATCTCATGAGCAACAATTCTACCAATAACTTCCATGGGCTTGAGATCTTTATAATTGGGCATCATTTTATCAAGGTGCACACGGTATCATATTTTCCATCCAAGGCTCTTAGGATCTTCTTGATGATGAATTTGTCGGTCATCTCTTCGCTTCCTAAGCCGGCAATCTCATTTGTGATGAGAGCAAGCCTAGAGTACATCTCGGCAACTCCTTCACCATCCTTCATCTTGAACTTGTCAAGTTGACTTTGAAGCACATCCAATTTGGATTCCTTGACGGAGTCGGTACCTTCGTGCATATCAACCAAAGTATCCCAAATTTCCTTTGCATTCTCAAGGTGGCTGATTTTGTTGAATTCTTCGGGGCACAATCCATTGAAGAGAATATCGCAAGCTTGGGCATTGTATTGCAACATCTTCATTTCTTCCGCGGACGCTTCACGATCTGGTTCTTTTCCATCCTCGAAGAAATTACCTTGCAAGCCAATGCGCATAATAGCCTAAACGACGGGGTTATGACCGAGAATATGCATTTTCATCTTATGCTACCAACTAGCAAAATTAGTACCATCAAATAAGGACCTCTACGGTGGTAATTTCCCTCGCTAGATGCCATACTCTCCTAGGTTGTGAAACCAAGGCTATGATCACCAAAGCTATGCAAATCAAGGCAAATGAAGACCAAAGCTCTGATACCACTTGTAGGATCGAAAGTAGGTCTAGAGGGGGGGGGGTGATTAGACTACTTGACCAAATAAAAATCTAACCTTTTCCCAATTTTAGTTGTGGGCAGATTTTAGCAATTAGCACAAGTCAAGTAATCAACCTACACATGCAATTCTAAGAGTCACTGGTACAGCGAGGTGCTATACAAACAGTTTTTAACCCCTTTCCGTGATGGCGTTTTGAACCGTCGCCAAGTGAGTGACTGCGGTAGGGGGGGGGGGGGGGGTCCTTCCCACACGACCCAGAAACCGTCAGGGATAGGGAGCCTTGATGCATACAGTTGTCCCTATAAAACTATTTTTGATATCTCGAATATCCCAAACGCTTCATCCTTGCTACTCGTTTGTGCTCGCATTGCCATCGCAGTCAGAGTTCTGTGGTTTTACCTAAAACCAGGCGTAGTCCAGGCACATTCCAGGCACGGGATTTTTCCAGACACGTACCAAACTGGGTCTACGTTTACGATGCCTGGCACATCACAAACGGTTCATGATTGTAAATCGTGTACGATAGGTCGACAATCACACACATTTAATTTTCCCGCACCATTTGTGATATTGTCTGACATCACACACGCTTTGCAAATGGCAACTGTGTGCATGGTTACACACATTTCCTCTCCATGAACCGTGTTAGATTATGATGTATATCACACACACTGTGCTTTATAGACCGTGTGCGCTGTAATGACCTGCAGACCGTAATTTCACCCTAATTTAATTGCTGCTATTTAAAATTGTACCTAATTTGAATTTGAAAGTAGGCTATAGCTTTATTCATATCCATCAGGTTCAAACAACCAATGCATTATTCGATTCACAGGTACATATGTTCAAGAATTACATAAGCACCAAATAAAGAATGATGAACCAGGGTTGTATACTTGTACTATTACAGATGGTAAAGAAAGAGGTGAGAAACATTCTGGTTGCTGAACAAGGTGAAATGAAATGGCCCTATTGTGCTCTCCTCGATGCAGAAGGCATGCACGACTCTAGTCCAACCCCTTGTGATGGCCGGCCGCCAATCATGTAGTTTGAGAGGTAATCTTGAGTAAACTGCTTCAGGATCCACTGCAAAGGAAAAAGATTCAGACATTGTCATCTAACACAACTCATTACGGGCAGTAAAAAGAAGGCTATAGAGTTCTTACTTACCATCCTGTAGTTCACTGTTGTCTTGCATAAAGTGTAAGCAAATAGTTCGATTGACATCTTTTGACCCATTTTAATAACAATCTTTATTAGTTTCCTCACTTGTTGCTGGTTCATGAATATCTCATTGCCCCATACGCATAAACGGTCAAAGTGTGGATCTTTGGCAATGACATATGTACCTAAGAGCACCAAGTTAATATTAGAAGCTAAACAACAATTGCAAAATGTTGTAGTACAACACTCCCTCCATCCCATTATATAAGATCTTATTACATGTATATTTAGACATCATCAGAACATTAAGGTAACACTCTTCCTTGTTGCTATGTAGCCTGGGATTGCATATTTAGTCATTCAGTACAATGCATGTTGCTATGTAGCCTCAGATATATTAAATATGGCCCTAGTTAACCTACCGATAAATGGGTTACAAATATATTCAGTGAAATGTCCGATTCGATGATTAATCCCTTATCAGCCCCCAGGCTATATGGTACCAGCTATCGATATCCTGAACAGTGAGTACATATATGCAATGCGATGAAACTAACCTTGATGGAAAACATCAATGTTCTCAATATTGTCCTGTATGAGTACATATAAAGGCATGTTAAGCCCAACAGGCTAAACATCAACCAAATATATCCATGGTAGACAACATAATCTACAAATGATAGTTTCAGTGTGTAGGTTTAAGCATGCTAGTTAAGGAAAACAAGAAGTGGAAAGGTGTGTTAACTGCAACAGGCATAACATTTAAAAACAAGCAAATATAGTCATTCAAACTGGTATTGTGCAGGTCTAAAGTACACTAGTTATTGTTAAAAAAATGAAAAGGCATGTTAACTGCAACATCCTTAACAACAACCAAATATCGTAATTCATAGTGGTATTGTTGAAACTGTTATTGATGAAATTGAAATGCACGGCAAATAGTTGCGCATATAGAGCATCACATTGTGAAGAACTGAAATAAACAAGGCATAAGGCCATCTCTAGCCGATCCTTTAAAAGTTAACGAACTATACTCTAGCAATTTTTGGCCGTTTCTAGTGGATCCCCTAAACTTAACATTGTAAACTTCAATTTGATCAAGTTTAAAGCAGGTTCAACCGAAAGTAGCATGCATTCAAACATAAACATAGATAGTTTTGCATAACCGAACATACAACATAAATTTAAACTAAACTAAACTACTTTCGGTCGAAGTGGAGGTCGAGCCAATCCTTCCTCGTCAGGTACGGTGTGCTGCGAGCCGGGTCTGGGCCGGTGCCGTCGTCGGGGTCGTTGGGGAAGACACTCCTCCACTCATCGATGTTGATCTCCTTGTCCTCGCCGCCCACTCGACGCCCTCCGCACCGCCTTCCTCGCCGCCTTTGACCTCGTCATTGGAGGAGGGCACGATAACCTCGCCACCCTCCGCGCCGGCAAAGATCATCCGCTTCGCCTCCACGAGCTCCGGGTGCTGCCGACGGAGCTCTTGCATGTAGGCCTCGTCGGCGGCCTCGGCCTCGAGGCGCACCCATGCCAGGCGGTCCTCCCGCGCCATAGCCGAGCTCACCACCCTGGCTCCGGCGGGACGAGGTCGACCGGACGTGTGCCGAAGGGGAAATTGAGCCTAGCCGCGGCGCTATGGTAGCGGACCTGCCAGCGGTCGTACTTCATGGCCGCGAGCTCGGCCGTGTGGAAACTACCGAGCCACCGACGGGTGTGGGTCTCCCGATCCGTAATCTCGGCGATCCACGTCCCCCACCGCCACTGCCGGACCCCGAGGTAGGACCTCGTCGGCGGCCGGGCCCGAGGGAGGACGGGGAAGTCCTCGAACCGGCGTAGGGGCGCGGTGGCGGGCGGATCGGGCGACCGACGACGGTGGATCGATAAAGAGCCCGCGGAGGACGACTGGGACACCTCGGCGGCCACCTCACCGGTGTCGGGCGAAGAGGCCGTGATAAACCTCTTTTGGGCCATTGGCTCCTCGAGCTCCCCAGCACACAGGCAGAGGTTGAAGATGGAGGCGGTGGCGGCGATGGTTTTGAGCGAGGGAGGGGTGGTGTGTGTCTGTGTGAGCGGAGGTGATAGAGGCAGAGGTGTCCCGTCTTTCGATGAGATGGAGGCTATCGTTTTTGGTGGAGTAGACTTTGTCGGTCCGACTACGAATGTGCGAGGACGTCGCGCCTTAGCAATCGCTAAACCAACTCCGAGAGCTTATTGACCACGCCGGAGCACGATCAACCTGACCACGAGGGTCTATTTCCTGCAAGCAAACGAAGAACAAGCAAGAAACTAAGATTTGCAATCTGGATATTGCGAATATAAGATAAAAGCTTTATTGATCAAGGTGGGGTTCTGTGACGTCTTGGTCTGGTCGTTGAACACAAACGAAGTACGCGAAGTTGCAGCTATGGCGAACTTTTAATCTAAACAAAACCCAAAGTCTAAACGGTGCCCTAAGGGCTGTATATATGGAGGAAGAGGGGGGGAATTTTGTGGCCCTTGAAGGAGGGGTCCGAAACCAACCCTATCTCTTGTTTCCCCACACATACGGACTCTAAAAACAGCCTATACTCAAGTATTTCGAAATTACATGGGCCTGGCCCAATAATAAGGTCACACAGCACCTATAATAGCCTCTGGACGAAATTTATGAAGTGGCATCTTGTATATTTCGTCCAAGGCTTCCTGCACTCATTATGGTGGCTTCAAAGTCCTGAAATCATCACTTGTAACTCCGTTCTTGTTCCCCTTGTGCATGCCATCATCTCCATGCTTGAACTTGCTCCAAGGTTCCTCTTTCTTGTCCAAGCTAGGCCCTTCATTTGTAAGCAAAACAAATGTATCCAATTTAGGCAGCATCATATTCTCATGAACTTTAGAATCATTACCAAGAAACGAAAGTACCTGATATTTTAATTGGCGTGCGCGAGCTCTAGTAATTGGTCCAGTATGTATAGAAGCAGGGGCTGTGGGTGTAACAACGGTATTGATGTCCTCATCATCCTCCCCTTCTTGAAATGAAGTTGTCCTTGACGGAAGCTCATCTTCCTCACCCAAATAAGGCTTCAGATCTGCAATGTTAAAAGTGGGACTAACCCCAAAATCTGCAGGCAGCTCAAGTTTATATGCATTATCATTTATTTTCTCTAACACCTTAAAAGGACCATCAGCACGTGGCATTAGCTTTGATTTGCGCAAATCAGGAAATCTATCCTTACGCAAATGTAACCAAACAAGATCTCCAGGTGCAAACACAACATGTTTTCTACCCTTATCTCCAGCAAGTTTATATTTAGCATTCATACGCTCAATGTTCTCCTTAGTTAACTCATGCATTTTTAAGATCAATTTAGCACGTTGTTTAGCATCAAAATTAACCTTCTCCGAAGATGGAAGAGGCAACAAATCAATTGGTGCACGAGGAAGGAAACCATACACAATTTCAAAAGGACACATCTTAGTAGTAGAATGCAATGAACGATTATAAGCAAATTCAATATGAGGCAAGCATTCTTCCCACATTTTCTTGTTATTCTTCAAAACAGCCCTAAGCATAGTAGACAATGTTCTATTGACTACTTCAGTTTGTCCATCAGTTTGGGTGTGACATGTAGTACTAAAAAGCAGTTTAGTCCCCAACTTAGCCCATAAACATCTCCAAAAGTGGCTAAGAAATTTAGTATCACGATCTGAAACAATAGTATTTGGCACACCATGCAAGCGTATAATTTCACGAAAGAACAAATCAACAACATTAACAGCATCATCGCTTTTATGACATGGTATAAAGTGTGCCATTTTCGAGAAACTATCCACGACAACAAATATGCTATCCCTCCCCTTCTTTATTCGAGGTAAACCCAAAACAAAGTCCATAGATATATCCTCCCATGGAACACTAGGTACAGGCAAAGGCATATATAAACCATGAGGATTGAGTAGTGAGTTAGCTTTTTGACATGTAGTGCAGCGAGCAACAAAGCGCTCAACATCCCGTCTCATCTTTGGCCAAAAGAAATGTGTAGCAAGTACATCCTCCGTCTTCTTTACGCCAAAGTGTCCCATTAATCCTCCTCCATGCGCCTCCTGCAACAACAAAAGACGAACAGAGCTAGCTGGAATGCATAGCTTGTTAGCACGAAACACAAATCCATCGTTAACGACGAACTTGTTCCATGTTCTCCCTTCTTTACAATTCTGCAATACATCTTTAAATTCAGCATCATGCACATATTGATCTTTGATGGTCTCCAAACCAAATATTTTAAAGTCAAGTTGTGAAAGCATAGTATAACGACGAGACAATGCATCAGCAATAACATTTTCTTTACCCTTCTTGTGTTTAATGACATAAGGGATAGTCTCAATGAATTCAACCCATTTAGCATGTCTACGATTCAGTTTGGCTTGACTTTTAATATGTTTCAAAGATTCATGATCAGAATGAATAACAAATTCTTTGGGCCATAAATAATGTTGCCATGTTTCCAAAGTCCGAACAAGAGCATATAATTCCTTATCATAAGTAGAGTAATTCAGACTAGGCCCACTCAATTTTTCAGAAAAGTATGCAACAGGTTTGCCATCTTGTAATAACACACCTCCTAATCCAATTCCTCACTTGTGTGACCGTTTTGGGCTGCGGCCAACTCTCAATAGCTTCAATCTTGGCTTTATCAACTTCAATTCCCTGTGGAGTAACAACATAGCCAAGAAAAGATACTCGGTCGGTGCAAAAGGTGCACTTCCCAAGGTTACCAAACAAACATGCATCACGTAGAGCAATAAAAACAGCATGTAAATGTTCCAAATGTTCCTCCAAAGATCTGCTATAAATCAATATATCATCAAAGTAAACTACCACAAATCGTCCAATGAAAGCACGTAAAACTTCATTCATTAATCTCATGAAAGTACTAGGTGCATTAGTTAGCCCAAAAGGCATGACTAACCACTCATATAAACTGAACTTTGTTTTAAATGTTGTTTTCCATTCATCCCCCAAATTCATACGAATTTGATGGTATCCACTACGCAAATCAACTTTGGACAATATTGTAGAGCCACTCAATTCATCAAGCATATCATCTAGTCTAGGAATAGGATGACGATAACGAATAGTAATATTATTAATGCCTCTACAATCAACACACATACGCGATGTACCATCCTTTTTCGGCACTAGAATAATAGGAACAGCACAAGGACTAAGGGATTCGCGTATATAACCTTTGTCGAGCAACTCCTGGACTTGACGCATAATCTCCTTCGTCTCCTCTGGATTAATACGGTATGGTGCACGGTTGGGTAGCGATGCATCGGGAATTAAGTCAATTTGATGCTCAATCCCTTGAATAGGTGGTAATCCCGGAAGCACAGCTTTTGTGACCTGCACACTCAAAACACGTTGAGCAACTAAACATTCATACCTGTCAGCGTCTTCAGGAGCCATGTATTGCGTCTCATGATCTGAATCATCTCCACCGTGTTCTTCACTTGTAATAAGAGCCAAAGTCTCCTCATCATAGTCACTAGCGGACTCATACCCACCATCCTCAGTAGCAATCATAACACGCGGAGATTGGCAATCTCTCGCATAATGACCTCTTCCCTTACAACGACGACAAATAATATCATGTGTGTGCCCTGTTGATGCCATAGATGAAGAAGAGCTCTGGGCAGGCCCAGAAGGTGTACTCTTGGCAGATGGTGGTGGTGGTGCCTGTTTTCTTGTATCTCGGTTGGAGTTGGCGGCTGAAGTCAGTGGTGCTGCAGTAGGACGTGTGGGAGTAGAGGAGGCACACGGTGTCCATGATGAAGATCGACCTGCAGAAAAATTAGTTCGCGCCAATGCCTGTCGATCCTGCACTTCACGTTCAGCTTTACAAGCAAGATGGAATAAACGAGTGATACTATTATACTCCTTATACTCTAGAATAGTCTGAATCTCTCTATTTAATCCACCCATGAAACGTGCAAGCATAGCTTCATTCTCCTCAACAATACCACATCTAATCATGCCAGTTTGTAATTCCTGATAATATTCTTCTACAGAATTTTTTCCTTGTCTTAAGCGCTGTAATTTTTGAAGTAATTCACGTTGATAATATGGTGGAACCCAACGAGTACGCATAGCAGTTTTCAAAGCAGCCCAAGTAGCTAGAATAAGATATAATCTACAATGTTCAGACCACCATACACATGAAAAACTAGTAAAAGCACAAACAGCAGCAGCAACACGTCTCTCCTCGGGATATTGTAAACATGTAAAACATTGTTCAGTTTCTAACTCCCAAGTAAGATATATATCAGGAACATATCTACCCTCAAATGGTGGAATATTCAATTTTAGTTTAGGAAGATGGTCATGATCTCGTACCTGAGCAGGTAATGCAGCCCTACCATTGCGATTATTGGCATGTGGACGACCTGGTGCTGGTACGTAGTTCTGATTTTGATCAACCTCATCCTCGTAATCGCCCGCATAATCATCCTCCTCAGCGGCAGCAGGAGCCATAGAAGCATCAACAGTAGGTGCAGCGGCACCAGAAGTTTGACCAGGCTCAAGGGGAACGCGCTGTGCTCGTCCCACTTGATTTGGAAGGCGACGTTGTTGTTGTTGTAGGGGTGCGACAGGTGCAGCCGGCGGTGGTTGTGGAAGACGCGCGAGCAATTCATTAAACTTGTTATCGAGCTTTGTTTCGAACGTCTTCTCAATTCCATCTATCTTCTCCATGGCCTCTTCAAATCTGTTTAGCACATCTTGCACCTGTCCACTCATCATTTGCTGAAATTTATCATGTAGCTGTTTGTTCGTCATGTTCTCCCAATTAGTCTCATCGGCTTGTGATCCTGCCATGGTTAGCAGCAATAGAAACACACAAGAATATGATCCTACAGACTACTAGGAAGTGGTGGTGGTGGTGTATCACAAATCCGTCAAGCGAATCTCAAATGCTTACCAGTTCTTACCCAGCAGCAGGTGGTGATCGGCCACCGTTGTAGTCAAAACTCTCAAAGATTGGACAGAGCGATTGCCAGGTGGTGTCAAACGCACGACGTAGATGTATGTGGAGCTGGGAAGGCTTATGATATGGTAGCAAAAATGTCAGCAATAATCAATTCAGAGATGCAAAGTTGAATAAACGCTCAACGACGGTACTGTGCTGGTCCTAGGCTAGACCGTACTAGAGACGCGAGCCTAGAACACTAACAAAATCACGGCGCAGCACGTAAACAAGGGAAGAGCACACTCTAAAAAAAATTTGCTTTTTTTTGCGCTCCTCTTTTTTTTTTGCGAAAAAATCACTATAATGGCGAGTGTCTCAAAACTCTTCCCAAGTCAAACTAACAGGATTGGCACAAAATTTTTTTTGACAAATTTTTTTTTTCGGAAATCAGGGCAGCGACGACGAAAAAGTGCGACAAAAAATTACTATGATGGCGAGTGTCTCAAAACGCTCCCTGGGACCTAAAAATAGGATAGGGAAAAAAATTGACTGCCGAAATTTTGGCCTAAAAACTGCGAGGGGGTCTCCAGACTTTTTTTTCTCCTAATCCTACTCAGTCAAGGAAACACGAATCGGAAAATAGATGGGTCTCGAAAACAAACCTAATATGAAAAGAACTGATAGAGGCGAGGGTGTCCCGATCTTTCGATGAGATGATAGCTATCGATTTGGTGGAGCCGACTTTGACGATCCGACTACAAACGTGCACGACATTGCGCCTTAGCAATCGCTAAACCAATCTCCTGAGGTTACTGACGATGCTGGAAGCACGATCAGCCTGACCACGAAGGTCTATTCCTGCACGCAATCGAAGAACAAGCAAGAATATGATAATGCAATCTGAATATTGCGAATATAGATGAAGTATTGATATTGGTGGGGATCCGAAAGCGGTCTTGGTCTGGTCGTTGGACACAAACGAAGTACACGAAGTTGCAATGGCTAACTTTTAACTAAACAAATCCCAAGCAAAAAGCTACTAGATGGATCTACTTATATAGAAGCAAAGGGTGGCGGCCAAGGAGGTGGGAGGACGTCCCAAGGCAGCCTAAAACTAACCCTAGGTCGTACAAGGCTCATGGGCCCAAGTGGAGGTGATGCAACACCTTTGGACTTGTAGTTTGACTCAGATTCTGCTGCAGCATCAGATTGTTTTATCGATAACTCAAAGCTCCGGATGAATTTGAAGGTTAATCCAATTGGGTTGGAAAGAGCACGAAATCTACTTTCCAACAAAAAAAGAATCACCCAATTCGGAGTCCGTATGAAAGAGTTCTTGCCGTTTTGAGTCAGGTATGTCTGTGCAGTCCGAATCTGAATCCAGAACGTGAGAGACTTGGACTCTATCTTCTCTTGGCCCAAAAGTGACGTGAGAGGACTTTTTGAACAGCATCTAAACTTCTCTTTTTCCCTTATCTTCATATGTGGATTGTACAAATGTCCCATACACCTGCAATTAGACATGGCACAAAAGTCTGTGAAGTATTTTTGTTCTGGATGACATAAATAAATTATTGCATAGTTTGCATTAGAAATCACCTCACAAATATACATGTATGTAATATTTTTGGTCGTATCCAAGGTAGTCATGTCCTCATCAAGAACTCGGATTGGTGGTGGATATATGGTGGTGGAATATGGCAGTGGTGGTGGTATATGGTAGCGGTGGTGGTATATGGATACGGATCGGTGGTGGTATATGGATACAGATCGGTGATGGTATATGGATTTAGAGCGGTGGCGGATCAATGGTGGTGGTAGATGGCAGGGGCGATGATGATGGTGCGGCGGCGGCGTGACAACTTATGACCAGAACTCGAAACTCTAAAAGACTAGACGCTAAGACCAGCAACTCGACACGACGATGCAACCGCAGATTCAACAAAGCAAAAACCCTAAAAAGATTATGCAAAGGCTCAGATTGGTTCGGATATGATGAACTAATCCTAATTTTTTTTTGGCTTTTTCGTGGACTGTAGGTATGAAGAACAGACTTGATCTAAACTACGAAAAACTATAAAATCTCACCGAGCAACCTGAAAATCTGATACCACTTGATAGAGGCAGAGGTGTCCCGTCTTTCGATGAGATGGAGGCTATCGTTTTTGGTGGAGTGGACTTTGACGATCCGACTACGAACGTGCGAGGACGTCGCGCCTTAGCAATCGCTAAACCAACTCCGAGAGGTTATTAACCACGCCGGAGCACGATCAACCTGACCACGAGGGTCTATTTCCTGCAAGCAAATGAAGAACAAGCAAGAAACTAAGATTTGCAATCTGGATATTGCGAATATAAGATGAAAGCTTTATTGATCAAGGTGGGGTTCTGTGACGTCTTGGTCTGGTCGTTGAACACAAACGAAGTACACAAAGTTGCAGCTATGGCGAACTTTTAATCTAAACAAAACCCAAAGTCTAAACGGTGCCCTAAGGGCTGTATATATGGAGGAAGAGGGGGGGGGGAATTTCGTGGCCCTTGAAGGAGGGGTCCGAAACCAACCCTATCTCTTGATTCCCCACACATACGGACTCTAAAAACAGCCTATACTCAAGTATTTCGAAATTACATGGGCCTGGCCCAATAATAAGGTGACACAACACCTATAATAGCCTCTGGACGAAATTTATGAAGTGGCATCTTGTATATTTCGTCCAAGGCTTCATGCACTCATTATGGTGGCTTCATAGTCCTGAAATCATCACTTGTAACTCCTTTCTTGTTTCCCATGTGCATGCCATCATCTCCATGCTTGAACTTGCTCCAATGTTCCTCTTTCTTGTCCAAGCTAGGCCCTTCATTCATAAGCAAAACAAATGTATCCACTTTAGGCAGCATCATATTCTCATGAACATTAGAATCATTACCAAGAAACGAAAGTACTTGATAATTTAATTGGCGTGCGCGAGCTCTAGTAATTGGTCCAGTATGTATAGCAGCAGGGGCTGTGGGTGTAACAATGGTATTGATGTCCTCATCAGGAGGTTTTGGGGTGTGTGTGGAGGGGGGCACGGTGGTGTTTGAGGAAATACCGTGGCAAGTGAAAAGTTTACTAGGTGGGAGTAAAATGCTGGGCTACTAAAAATTTTGATCAAGGGCGGGCAGGTATTTTTGAGATTGCGAGGCATGTAGAGGCGGGAGTAAAATGCCGGGGCTACTGAAAATTTGGATCAAGGGCGGGCATATATTTTTGAGATTGCGAGGGATGCAGAGGCGGGAGTAACAAGGCGGGGCTACTGAAATTTTGAATCAAGGGATTGAAGCAGAGTGGGAGTAACAGACTTCGCACACAGTCCACACATACTAATCGTGAGCTATCAAACATAAAAACCTTCTAGGCGGTAGATATTTTTGAGATTACGAGGCAGTAGATATTTTCTAGAGCGGGAGGTAAGCCTCGTGGAGCCCAATGTACTGTGCTGATGTGAGTGACTACAGGGGCATGGGCGTGGCACACGGGTAGTCTGGACGAACCGTGTCTGTTGCATCCAACTCTTGCACTGTTTATAAATTTGGCAAAAAGAATAACGCGGGAAAGGGTCAGAACACGAACGCACTTGCATGTGGACCAAATATATGTATGAAAAGGGTCGTTTGGTGTTCGAATACGCAATGCACAACTTTGATGTGGCACCTGTCGCATAAAAGCACAATATTGCTAGTCAACCACCCCTACGAACCCCACTTTGTGTCGGCGGTAAGGGAATCCTAGCTACGAATGCATGCCCCCAAATAGCTAGGTCTGAAATCTCACCCTACCATAACACAAAACCTATAGGAGTCCATCATATATATGGTCAAACTTCCCCTTTCGCTTCCCGACAAAGGTGGACCGTGTGCGGACCCACAAATGTGTGCTTGTGGCGCGAGATGGGTGAGACCACATACATACGAACCACCTGCGGGTGGCCCTACTATATGTACGGAAAGGGTGTGGTGTGATATTTAACTACCATTCACAACTTTGATGTGGCACGTGTGCCTCGCAAATTAACCGGACTTCCCCGACCCCACGGAGGTTGCAGGTAGTGTGAAGTAGCCCCCCATCCCCCCACACACACGTCGGGGGGAGGGCATCTCACCAAGACGTACTATAACATGGACCAAGCAGAATCCAACTTGGTCGTACAACCTCTCCTGCTCGTTGTTGGTCAAAGTGATGGACGTCCAGACGGCCCCACAAAATGGGCTAGCTTGTCACCGATAACCTCGCGAGGGAGCACTTTATGAAGACAAACCCACTCTATGCACGTGGCCCAAGTATGTATACGGAAGTGATGTGTGTGGTGTTTGAATACCCAATGCGCAAATTTGATGTGGCACCATGCTTTGGAACCGTAAAATCCCCACACTGAGCGAGGGCGTTCACGACGCGTAGCATGTGCTCAAACTTAATTAGGCTTGGAATGATCGACCTACTATATGGTAACTCAAAGCAAAGAAGAAGAATCCACCCTGGTAACCTTTCTCGTCGTTGGTCGAAATGATGGATGTCCACGCGGGCCCACGAATATATATAGGCTTGCCGCCCATAACCCAAGCGAGTGAGAGTGTGTCCAAAGACAACCATTGCATGCGTGTGTCCCGAACATATTTATGGAGGTGTGTGATGCATGCATATGTGTTGAATACCTGGCCCAATGCACAACATTGATGTGGTGCATGCGTTGAAAATCGCAGAGGTCCCCACACAGAGCAAGAGGTTCATGACGTGTCGTGTGCTCACCCCCCCTCGATCCAGCGGGATGGATTCATGTGTACACAAGCGCTATTATATATATGTAATCTCACATCATGATCTATATCGTGAGACAAACAAAAAATTAATCCCCTCCTAAGTCAAATTAATTAACCTCTCTCGCTGTCGGTGAAAGTGATGGACCAAGTGGGCCGACAGATGGAAGCATCGCCGATAACCACGTGAGTGAGTGCCATAGGACAACAACCATCGCTTGCATGTGTGCCAGAACATATATATGGAGAGGTGTGTGGTTGTGATGTTTTGAATACCTAATGCACAACTTTGATGTGGCATTTACCTCAAAAACCGCGAAGTCCCCACATAGAGTGAGGTTCATGTGACACCTAGTATATATATGCTGTACCCCCCCTTCGACATGTACTATACACCTAGTAACACATCCCTAAAAGAATTAATCCTCCTTGTTCGTGAAACGTACTTCTCCCTTGTTGGGTCAAAGTGATGCACAACGAACTCACGGGCCCATAGAAAGCGAAGCGTACGTCGCACGCGAGTGAGCATCCTATATTGGACTACGTACCACTGTATGCATGTGGCCCAAAGTGGTGTTTGTGTTATGTTTGAATACGCAATGCACAACTTTGATGTGGCACCACATATATAGGAAACCAAAAAGTCCCCACAGAGAGCGAGGTTCATGATGCGTGGTATGTGCTATATGTATGCCCCCATTCAACGTGTGGTATATATGTACTTCTACTGTATAGCTCAAACCAAAAAAGAATCATTCCTTGATGGTCAAATTAACCTCTCTCTCATTGGGTCAAAGTGATGGAGGACAACCTCGCATGCCCACAGATGGAAGCGCCACTCGCGAGTGAGTTCCTATAGGGCAACCACCGCCTGCATGGTATTGCGTGATGTTTGAATACCAATGTACAACTTTGATGTGGCACCTGCCTCGGGAACCGAAAAGTCCCCACATGGAGGAGCGAGGTTATGACGTACGCATATATATAGAGTATTCATGTTGCCCCCTCTTTGACATGTACTACATACTCCTACCGTGCATATACGTAACACACAAACCAAAAAAAACCATCCTTGTTGGTCAAATTAACCTCTCTCTCTTGTTGTATGTTCAACTGATCGAGGACGACCTCGCGGGCCCATAGAGAGAGTCACACGCAAGTGAGTATCATAGGACAAAACCACCGCGTGCATGTGCCCGTGTGTTATGTGATGTTTGAATACCCAATGCAGAACTTTGACGTGGCACATGCTTCGCAAACCGGAAATGCACTACACCACGATGCGTAGCCCCCTCACTTCAAGCCGGTGGGAGGGACTCATGTGTACGCACGAGCCCAAACTTTGATATGGAATCTCACCATGATCCACACCACACACATGCCAAGATGAATCCACCTTTTGGTCAAATGCCTCTTGTTGTCAGTGGAAACTGGAAACCTTTGCGGGCTAACGAATGGGCACGTTGCTGATAACCGCACGAGGGAGTGTCCGAGAGGACCACCAATGCATGCATGTGGCCCGAACATGTATGTATGAAAGGGTTGTGTAATGCTTTAAATAACCAATTCACGACTTTGATGTGGCATATATGACTCAAAAAATGATCAATAATCTCACACGGAGGCTCATGACTCGTAGTGTACTTCCTGATCCCCCCGACCCCCCACACACACAGACACACACACCCTGCACCACCACAGCCACTCTGAGGCATGTCAAACTTTTTCTGCAGTGAACATGTGACAAAAGGAGTGTCGTGTTAAAAAAAACAGAGATCATTCGATCGTTTTTATACATTGATTGATTTCCTAGGGATTTAATGTGCAAAAATCAAATTTGAGCTACATGTGCACCAAAATGGATTGCAAAATCATACGTGTGTCCCTGGGTGCATGTTTCCCCATGCAAGAGATTTCAAAACATTGAGAATATAGATTTTTAAAATTCAGTAAATCCAAAACTTAGATGAAATTCATGAAACTTATCGTGGTGTCATATATGGACACCAGTAGACTGTGATATTGTATTTTTTTTGTCAAATTTGAGACACGTTTTGATGTAATCTTCTTACAAACGGGAGATTGATAATAACTAGCAACCAATATCTCATACGGATTATTTATTCGGACCGTGTGCATTAGACCGTGCCATGCTTCGGTTAAGCAGTAAAGCGGCAAAATGAATCATCAAAAAACAAAAAAATATACGTGCTGCCACGCGCCCCGTGTGCCGTGCGAGCAGGCGTGAGTTAACGGGACGCATGCGAGCAGTCCACCGCGCAGGCAGACCGGGAGGCGTGCGTGCAGGTGTGTGAATTGACGGGAGGTGTTTTCTCCACGCAGTACACAGTGTCACCAGCAGGCGTGCGAGTAGCTATGTGAAATGATGGTAGGAATGCCAGAAGTTCGCCGCGCAGGCTCACCGGGAGGCGAGACAGCCTTTGACCGCCGCCCGCCTCGCTCCGACTGGTCCGTATTAATGGCGCGCCCGAGCCGCCGGCCATAATAGGTGGCCGCACCCCTGGTCCACAGTGGTCACTAACGTCTGGACTCTGGAGTGTATGAGGATGCCGCCGAAGAGCACCATCGGAGGGAGTGGCGACACCGGGGCTGGCGAAGCACCCACGCAACACGTGAAGCTGGGCACAGAGGTTGCCGTCACCGCCGACGAGGTCTCGCGCGGGCAGCAGCACGACCTTGGCTTCATCGGCGCCGTCGTGCCCCCCCCAGCCGGAGCCGGAGGTCAATAGCAACTCTGGCAACCACTGCGACTCCGACGGAAAACCAGTTAGTCATCTATATACCCATTTGTGCGGCAAACATATCATGTGTTTTCTCTGGTTATTCCCCCCCTCTCTAATCTTTTTGGAATACAAATCCTATGGTTATGTTCTCTCAGTCCATGAAATCAGAGTAATAAAGATCCGTTAGATGCATGTAGTGTATTGATCGTTTGAATGGTATCCGTATAGGGTTAGTGATTAATTGTTTGTTCTGTACAAATGATTTTTGCTAATAATCCGACTAGGGTTAGCGTGCATGCTAATAATTCGTGGCCATATCTTGAGAATTGATTTTGAATGTCCTACATATATGTTTGTGCCTTTTTTTCTTCCAGATCTTGAGAATTGATTTTGAATGTCCTACGTGTATGTTTCTGCCATTTTTTCTTTCAGATTGGTATGTACATAGATGAGACTCCGACCAGCGCCACCGTCGGATGTAGATCTTGGACCCGGCAGCACGGCCAGAAGCGGCCACGCCCCCTAGACCTGAGGAACCAGTAGAATCTCTGGCGGACCGCATCAGCGATCTCCCGGACGCCATCCTTGCGGAGATCATCTCCCTTCTCCCCACCAAGGATGGCTGCCGCACACAAGTCCTCGCATCTCGGTGGTGCACTCAGTGGCGCACCGCGCCTCTTAATCTCGACTGTCGTCAGCTATCTGTCGATGATGATTCTGAACTCCCCAGAGCCATCATCTCCTCCCACCAGGGCTCTGTTCAATGCATCTGCATCCTGGCATGCTATCTGCTGGACATACCCTGCACGGTGGCTGCCTGGCTAACATCCCATCAATTTGATAAACTCCAGTAGCTAGAGTTCTACCATTACTACAACGATAGATTACCACCAATCGCTGCATCTGTGCCCTCACCACCGATGCCCATCTCATGGTTTTCCTCTTATCTCCACACCGCCACCTTGACTCGGTGCCATCTAGCAGACAATCTGGTACAAATGCCTCGACTCCCACTGCTGAAAAAACTTGCGCTTGTGTTGGTTGATCTGTCGATGGCCTCACTGCACAGCATCATCCACTCCAACTGCCCTGCACTGGAGCGTTTGGTGCTTGTTTTTGGAACAGGAAGCCATATCCCTTGTCTCAAAATAAAGTCGCCTCACCTTGCAAGCATTGGAATTCATTTTGAAGGACAGGAGCTCATCATCGAAGATGCCCCTTCACTTCAAAGGTTGCTCCTTGATTGTTGTTATAAACCTTTGCAAATAACTGTGGTCTCTGCGCCTAAACTGGAGACCTTGGGTGCAATTCGTGATCTGTTTAAATGGTTCGAGATGGTATTTGCCTCCACACCTATTAAGGTACCGTATATTATTCATGTACACTTTTGTAATTTGCATTTTTCATTTATGTGCATAAGTTAAGTATCATCTTGGAGTACACTTTTAGTGCTAATATTATGTTCTATCCTCAATGAAGAGCTTGTCCATCCTATCAGTGGTGGTGGATTCTGTCAAGACCTTATATATCAGTATGTGGTGTTTTGATCTCAACATCATTATTGCCTTGCTGCAATGCTTTCCATGTCTGGAGAATTTGTATATAAAGGTGATGATTTCACGCACATTGAAAGCCCATATATAATGTACTATAATTAATCGTTCAGCTATCGCTCTTTCAACATAATATTTTTTAGACATTAACTGTTTTCAATCTTCATCTCATAGGCACTAACACATGGAGAAAAAGGTATAACCAATCGATGGTTCAAGAAGCACCGGGATTTTCTCAAATCTCATGATATTCGTTTGAAGATAGTAATGCTGGAAGGATATGCATCCAACAATGCAAACACTAGCTTTGTCACATTCTTCATGTTGAATGCGAGGGCACTATTATCCGTGAGGATTAAGTTTTTCGACAAGAAATTTCTCATGGCTGCAAGTGTTGAACAGCATAAAAAGAAGTTTCAGGTGGACCTAAGGGCTTCTGATCGTGCTCGGCTTCTATTTACAACAGCTTGTCGTCATCATGGAGCACAAGAATTTTTGTACTGGGATCTTGATTTTATGGATCAGACTGATCCATTTGATTGTGACTGCCGAAAACTTTGGTTGAGTTAGATGTCATTGTACTGTTCAATCTGGATTTTTTCTAACCCTGATGACCAATTAATCCTCGTGCTTTTGTACTGTTTGTAAGCTGGAGTCAGATATTGTTGCCCTTTTCAACTCGGCTTTGACCCATATTTTCTTTCATACTGGGCCAATGGCTTGCCATTTCTTTAATTAAGACATAAATATTATAAGCATTCACAACATAGGGAAAGAACATCACTCTCGCGGGATCCTTGAGATCTTTGTTCATTACAGAACTCGCAAGTTCTTAGCGCCCGCTAGCACCCACAAACTTATTTTCAGGTAGCACACCAAATGGGCTGTAATTCTTAATAAGAAAAGCTGCATGGTAGTGATAGATTTGGATTTGTCATTTGGGACCCACGAGGGAAAAGCCTATCAAGGGCGGTGCCGACTCAACAATAAACATTGAGAACCTGGTTTTAAAATTACTGTAAATCCAAAACTCGCCTCAAAATCATGAAACTTGGCATGGTGTTATGTCATGGCACCAACATGCTGTGGTAAAAAGTTAGTCCAATTTGGGACAAGTTTTGGTACAAACTTCTTACAAACCAGAGCTTCTCTCAAAAAGGCTCATGGTTTCGAGAGGGAACTTGTCACCTATGTGTGCAAAACGACATACGCTGTCTCTTCCCGCCTTGATTTATTTTACAGAGGCAACATGCACCTATAAGAGCGTCGTCCTAAAAATATGAAATTATTCAGGGTTCGTTTTGCCTTTTTATACATTATTTGAGTTTTCTAGGCATTTTGGAACATACTTTGGTGTGTGCAAAGGTCATGTGTGCACTAGCCACCTATGTAATTGGATGTTCAATCTGTTTATGGAATCAAGTCCTTATAAGTTATAAGTACATATGCTGTTGTTCTGTGTGCAATGACATCGCACACGGACCATACTAGGGAACCCGTCGGTGATGATTTCATCAATCGCTGACAATTGTATACCAGCAAGCGTTTGCCCACAACACACACGGCTTATTAGCAGCAATCGTCTGTGTTATTATCGGTCTTCGCACACATTTCTGATTACATACCTATTTGCCGCATATCACACACACCTTGTTAAATTGAACCGTTTTTGTTCTCTTGGCTCAACGCAAACAATTCATCCGAGTGAACTGTATGCCATATATCACACGCACCTTGATTTGGCTGACCATTTCTTTTGTGTTGCCTAATCACAAATAGTTCATCCGAGTGAACTGTATGCCATATATCGCACACAGCTTCATTTGGCTGCCCGTTTTTGTTGTTCCGCCTCATCACAAACAGTTTATCCGAGTGAACTGTATGCCGTATATCGCACACGCCTTCATCTGGCTGCCCGTTTCTGTTGTTCTGCCTCATCGCAAACAGTTCATTGAACTGAACCGTATGTTTTGCACATGCATTCCTATCCTATTCCTGTGTTTTTCTTGTCCCTGCGTTTTTAGAATCCTCTAATTATAAGGAGCCCTTATAGATTTACTTCATTTTCAGATAGGTGTCAAAGAAAACTCTGTGTGTTTTGTCCCACTCCTGCGCACCGTCATCCACCCCACCTGAGGTGCACCATCAACGGAAGGGTCCACCACAGCAGAGATCCCCCCTGCAGACCTTCTTTCGCCTCCTCAGATCATCTTCCTCATTGCCAGCAGCCATGCCAACAGCATTACCATGATCGACGGAGCAGATGAACCCGAGGACTACACAGTTCCGGAAGAGAGGTCTCACTCTTTTGTGTCTTCTTACGTTATACATCGATTATTATTACCTGCTACTTTATCGTCTAGTTCACCTCTTAGACTCCGAGTCAGGTCCAAACTAATGTTCAAACTTGAGTTTTAAAATGCCTGCGGGGCACATATCGAGGCAGCAACGAATAGTATCTCCGTGTACTATCTGGTTCATCTCGAGTCTTCTATGTGGTTCATGTTGGGTGGGCAACAAACAGTAGATGAGCCATCAACTATCTTTTTAAACTAAAGCTGTCATCTGCCTGCTATCATTAGTTTTGAATCTATCCACTCGTTAGCTACCATCAGTCCTGATTTCTGCATGCACCCCTTAGGCCTTACATAATGTAACTATGTTTTTTGTTATTATGTATGTCAGTTATTGATGCGGAGCATCCTACGGACATCACCATGTCAAGAGTCCGTTTGGCGAGTGACACGTGTGACATTTACATAACATACCCAAAGGTGAATCATCTCCTTTACACGTGCTCACTTGACCCCTTCGAGGATGGTATACTACTTGACACTTCTCCCGTGTGCATGCATAGGTATTGTCGGAGCTTCACGGATGTTGAGGAGGAGTGCAAGCGCCAAGGAACAACTACACCATCCGCGAGGGAAGCATGGAAGTGACGACGGAAGAAGACGGAGTTGCTGAAGCTACAGCGGCCGAACATTCGGGCCAGAGGCCGGACATCCGGTGCTTGGGGAGCCGCGCAGGAGCTGCCCCAATAGATGGCCAAAAGCATCAGTGGCCGGACATCCGGCGGCCAGCCCGGACATCCGGCGCCAGACCACAGCCCGAACATCTGGCGTCATCCCGGAAATCTGGCGGCGCCTATCCAGAGAAGGTCTGAAGTGGCCTGTTCCAGGCCGGACACCCGACCAGTGCACGGACATCCGGCCCCCATCCCGGACATTCGGCGCCTGCCTGCGCGCATGGACAGGGCCAGAGGCCCATGTATCCCCTCCTCACTTACCCCTTCGTGGACTAGCCTATATATATACTCCTTCCCCTTCCTCTAGTTAGGGTAAGCAAATATGATAGCTCATTTGTATGTGAGCTTTGCTCCTACCTACATCTACTTTTGAGAGAGAGAGAGACTACCACTCCCATGGAGTTCAAGACCTCCATGTGAGAAGATCCTGCGGGATATCGTCAAGCCCCCACAAGGGAAGATCCGTCTAGGATGCCATCAAGACCTCAACTCCTCTAAGGATTGGGATGAACTTTACCTTGTACCTTTCCTTTTGTTGTTCATGTACCTTGTGGATCTTGTGTGTTTGATTGTCTAGTGGATGTGTGATTGGACTTGTTCTTGAGTGTTTCCCCTTGTGATTTCTCTCCGTTCTTTCCCGTGTTCATTGTGTTCTTCGTGCTCTTCGAGGGAATCCACTCCAATCATGAAAGATCGACCTACACCGGGTTAGCCCCGTATCATATGGTATCATGAGCCACGTTGATCATGAATTTGGAGTCTTCCCCCTCCGTTTCTAGCCTTGTTTTGCTTGATTTCATCCTAAATTCGAAAATCCTCACCAAAAATAGCCTCCAATTTTTTTTTGTGATTTGTTGGTTTGATGATGTTTTGTTTATTTTGATCCATGGATTCGTTATGTCTTGAGTAGATCTATCTTTCCCCCAAGTTTCCCCACATTCCATCCACAAAATCTCTCGAATTTTGCCCCCAAAATCATCAACTTCCACCCCCAAAATCGAGATCCTCGAGTTCATCCTCGGATTTGGAGCCCGGACATCCGGCCCGTGGCCCCGGACATCTGGCCCCCCGGACATCCGGCTCCTGGAGCGCATTTTCGCGCAAGGTTCTGGACATCAGGTCCCAGATTTTTGGCCCCCACCCCCGAATGTCCGAGCCCTGGCATTTCAGCCACCAGTGTTTCACCGTTTTGACCATAACTGATTCATCCGGAGTCCGATTTTGACGTTGTTTAGCTCGTTTTGAAGCTATTAACATCCCCCATCCCATAAAAATACTACCATCGTCATTTGTCTTCATCAATGTTTTGGAACTTTGGCATCTTTGCCTAGGGCTTCCACCACATCATCCGCATTATCACCATCGACTTCCGCAACCTAACCCATTTTGTTCCATATAGCATTTGTGGTTGTTTGAGTAGTGATTCGAGTCTCCTAAGGTGTTTCAGCTACTTAGGGATGGTTGCTTCTTCATCAACCACCACCATAACTTTCACATAGGCTTGCCCACCATACACTTCCGTCACCCCAACTTAACCCAATTTTGTTGGTATTGAGAGTTGTGTATCCTAAGGTGTTTCGGCTACTTAGGGACGCTGACTTCAACTCCAACACCGTGTATAGTCCACCATACTCTTCCGCCACCTTAACCCATTTTGACCGGGTTTCCGCCAATACTTCCGCTACCACCATTTGACATTTGCCGTTTGAGATTTTGAGTTGTGGTTTTTCCGTTTCCTAAGGTGTTTCGGCTAATTAGGAACGGTTCTACATCAAGAACACCACCGCTCATCATCGCCACGAGGTCGTCATCATACATAAGAATGGTAACCTCGACGACACCATTGTATATTCCCCTTGCAATTGCATTGATAACCCCTAGCCCATTTTGTGTCACTTGCCTATCGAGACTAGCCATTGAGTATTGTCGGTAACGTTACTTGTGCACATTAGTGATCATCGATCCGCTCTTCCATTGCATACATACCATATCATATTGGTATCATCTTGGTATCATCATATCATCTCGTTTGCCACAAGTTTGTTCCCGCATATACACAATTGCTATCTTGGTTTGTACATTTCGCATAGTGGCCATATCAAAAAAAAGAGAGAAAAGAATAAAGCTTTTAAGCAAAAGAGAGAGAGCAAAGAGCTTGTAAGCAATAGCCATAGCATCATACCACATTGCATATAAGATCATCTTGGATCATCTTGAGAAGAATCATCGGGAACCATACATACATAGCATACTTGGGATAGAAAGTTGATACATTTTGCATCTTATAGGTTGTGCACAAGTGTCGTATTCGCCTATTGAGCAATCGTGCTAGCGTCTCTCTTGAGTTGTGCAACACGAGCATTTTCGGTGGACTCCATATTTTGTGCTCATTCCTTGGTTGCACGACCCCATTTATCTATCCGTGTGTGCGTTTTCATGTGCCATTCATTGCTATTGGTCTACTTGTTTCACTTGCGAATTTGTGAATCTCTTTCAACATTATTGACTCTTGCTAACATTTTGATAGAGGCGAGGGTGTCCCGATCTTTCGATGAGATGATAGCTATCGTTTTTGGTGGAGTAGACTTTGACGATCCGACTACGAACGTGCGAGGATGTCGCGCCTTAGCAATCGCTAAACCAACTCCGATAGGTTATTGACCACGCCGGAGTACAATCAACCAGACCACGAGGGTCTATCTCCTGCAAGCAAACGAAGAACAAGCAAGAAACTAAGATTTGCAATCTGGATATTGCGAATATAAGATGAAAGCTTTATTGATCAAGGTGGGGTTCTGTGACGTCTTGGTCTGGTCGTTGAACACAAACGAAGTACGCGAAGTTGCAGCTATGGCAAACTTTTAATCTAAACAAAACCCAAAGTCTAAACGGTGCCCTAAGGGCTGTATATATGGAGGAAGAGGAGGGGATTTCATGGCCCTTGAAGGAGGGGTCCGAAACCAACCCTATTTCTTGTTTCCCCACACATACGGACTCTAAAAACAGCCAATACTCAAGTATTTCGAAATTACATGGGCCTGGCCCAATAATAAGGTCACGTAGCACCTATAATAGCCTCTGGATGAAATTTATGAAGTGGCATCTTGTATATTTCGTCCAAGGCTTCCTGCACTCATTATGGTGGCTTCAAAGTTCTGAAATCATCACTTGTAACTCCGTTCTTGTTCCCCTTGTGCATGCCATCATCTCCATGCTTGAACTTGCTCCAAGGTTCCTCTTTCTTGTCCAAGCTAGGCCCTTCATTTGTAAGCAAAACAAATGTATCCAATTTAGGTAGCATCATATTCTCATGAACTTTAGAATCATTACCAAGAAACGAAAGTACCTGATATTTTAATTGGCGTGCGCGAGCTCTAGTAATTGGTCCAGTATGTATAGAAGCAGGGGCTGTGGGTGTAACAACGGTATTGATGTCCTCATCATCCTCCCCTTCTTGAAATGAAGTTGTCCTCGACGGAAGCTCATCTTCCTCACCCAAATAAGGCTTCAGATCTGCAATGTTAAAAGTGGGACTAACCCCAAAATCTGCAGGCAGCTCAAGTTTATATGCATTATCATTTATTTTCTCTAACACCTTAAAAGGACCATCAGCACGTGGCATTAGCTTTGATTTGCGCAAATCAGGAAATCTATCCTTACGCAAATGTAACCAAACAAGATCTCCAGGTGCAAACACAACATGTTTTCTACCCTTATCTCCAGCAAGTTTATATTTAGCATTCATACGCTCAATGTTCTCCTTAGTTAACTCATGCATTTTTAAGATCAATTGAGCACGTTGTTTAGCATCAAAATTAACCTTCTCCGAAGATGGAAGAGGCAACAAATCAATTGGTGCACGAGGAAGGAAACCATACACAATTTCAAAAGGACACATCTTAGTAGTAGAATGCAATGAACGATTATAAGCAAATTCAATATGAGGCAAGCAATCTTCCCACATTTTCTTGTTATTCTTCAAAACAGCCCTAAGCATAGTAGACAATGTTCTATTGACTACTTCAGTTTGTCCATCAGTTTGGGTGTGACATGTAGTACTAAAAAGCAGTTTAGTCCCCAACTTAGCCCATAAACATCTCCAAAAGTGGCTAAGAAATTTAGTATCACGATCTGAAACAATAGTATTTGGCACACCATCCAAGCGTATAATTTCACGAAAGAACAAATCAACAACATTAACAGCATCATCGCTTTTATGACATGGTATAAAGTGTGCCATTTTCGAGAAACTATCCACGACAACAAATATGCTATCCCTCCCCTTCTTTGTTCGAGGTAAACCTAAAACAAAGTCCATAGATATATCCTCCCAAGGAACACTAGGTACAGGCAAAGGCATATATAAACCATGAGGATTGAGTTGTGACTTAGCTTTTTGACATGTAGTGCAGCGAGCAACAAAACGCTCAACATCCCGTCTCATCTTTGGCCAAAAGAAATGTGTAGCAAGTATATCCTCCGTCTTCTTCACGCCAAAGTGTCCCATTAATCCTCCTCCATGCGCCTCCTGCAACAACAAAAGACGAACGGAGCTAGCTGGAATGCATAGCTTGTTAGCACGAAACACAAATCCATCATTAACGACGAACTTGTTCCATGTTCTCCCTTCCTTACAATTCTGCAATACATCTTAAAATTCAGCATCATGCACATATTGATCTTTGATGGTCTCCAAACCAAATATTTTAAAGTCAAGTTGTGAAAGCATCGTATAACGACGAGACAATACATCAGCAATAACATTTTCTTTACCCTTCTTGTGTTTAATGACATAAGGGAAAGTCTCAATAAATTCAACCCATTTAGCATGTCTACGGTTCAGTTTTGCTTGACTTTTAATGTGTTTCAAAGATTCATGATCAGAATGTATAACAAATTCTTTGGGCCATAAATAATGTTGCCATGTTTCTAAGGTCCGAATAAGAGCATATAATTCTTTATCATAAGTAGAATAGTTCAGACTAGGCCCACTCAATTTTTCAGAAAAGTATGCAACAGGTTTGCCATCTTGTAATAAAACACCTCCTAATCCAATTCCACTAGCATCACATTCAAGCTCAAAAGTCTTCTTAAAATTAGGAAGTTGGAGTAAAGGAGCATGTGTCAACTTATCTTTTAATACCGTGAAAGCTTCTTCCTATGAGGTACCCCAAACAAAAGGCACATCCTTCTTTGTAAGCTCATTGAGAGGTGCAGCAATGGTGCTGAAATCTCTCACAAAACGCCTATAGAAACCAGCGAGTCCAAGAAAACTCCTCACTTGTGTGACCGTTTTGGGCTGCGGCCAACTCTCAATAGCGTCAATCTTGGCTTTATCAACTTCAATTCCCTGTGGAGTAACAACATAGCCAAGAAAAGATACTCGGTCGGTGCAAAAGGTGCACTTCCCAAGGTTACCAAACAAACGAGCATCACGTAAAGCAATAAAAACAGCACGTAAATGTTCCAAATGTTCCTCCAAAGATCTGATATAAATCAATATATCATCAAAGTAAACTTCCATAAATCGTCCAATGAAAGCACGTAAAACTTTGTTCATTAATCTCATGAAAGTACTAGGTGCATTAGTTAACCCAAAAGGCATGACTAACCATTCATATAAACCAAACTTAGTTTTAAATGCTGTTTTCCATTCATCTCCCAATTTCATACGAATTTGATGGTATCCACTACGCAAATCAACTTTGGAGAATATTGTAGAGCCACTCAATTCATCAAGCATATCATCTAGCCTAGGAATAGGATGACGATAGTGAATAGTAATATTATTAATGCCTCTACAATCAACACACATACGCGATGTACCATCCTTTTTTGGCACTAGTATAATAGGAACATCACAAGGACTAAGAGATTCGCGTATATAACCTTTGTCGAGCAGCTCCTGTACTTGACGCATAATCTCCTTCGTCTCCTCTGGATTAGTATGGTATGGCGCACGGTTTGGCAGCGAAGCACCGGGAATTAAGTCAATCTGATGCTCAATCCCGCGAATAGGTGGTAATCCCGGTGGCACGTCTTATGGAAAGACATCAGCGAACTCCTGCAAAATGTTAGTGACAGTAGGAGGCAAAGAGGAAGGCACGTCCTCGAATGAAAATAATGCCTCTTTGCACACAAAAGCATAGCAAACAGATTTGCTTAAATCTAGCTCATCAATATCAGATTTGGTGGCAAGTAAACACGCACTTTTCAATTTAATTTCAGAAGCAACACTAGATGGTTTATTATTAGGCTTCATTTGTTGCTCAAATTCTTTTGCCACAATCTGATTTTCACTCTTAGTTTTCTCCTGTTTTGCTTTACTAGCTCTATTAATATCATCTTTCAAAATAGAATCAGGAGTCATAGGAAGCAAAGTAATATGTTTATCCTTATGAACAAGAGTATACCGATTGTTTCTACCATGGTGTACAGAATTTTTATCAAATTGCCATGGTCTACCAAGTAATAATGAACATGCTTGCATGGGTACCACATCACAATCAACATAATCAGCATATGTAGAGATACTAAAATGCACACGAACAGTACGTGTTACCTTAACCTTGCCGCTGTTGTTGAACCATTGGATATAGTAAGGATGTGGATGTGGTCTTGTGGTGAGAGATAGCTTCTCCACCATCTCCATGCTAGCCAAGTTGTTGCAGCTCCCTCCATCTATGATGACGCGAACAGAACGTTCCTTCACAACTCCCTTTGTATGGAACAAATTATGCCTCTGATTTTGCTCAGCTTGTGTGACCTGCACACTCAAAACACGTTGAGCAACTAAACATTCATACCTGTCAGCGTCTTCAGGAGCCATGTATTGCGTCTCATGATCAGAATCATCTCCACCGTGTTCTTCACTTGTAATAAGAGTCAAAGTCTCCTCATCATAGTCACTAGCGATGATGAGGACATGAATACCTTGGATACGACCAAAAATATTGCATACATGTATATTTGTGAGGTGATTTCTAATGCAAACTATGCAATAATTTATTTGTGTCATCCAGGACAAAAATACTTCACAAACTTTTGTGCCATGTCTAATTGCAGGTGTATGAGACATTTGTACAATTCACATATGAAGATAAGGGAAAACGAGAAGTTTAGGTGCTGTTCAAAAAGTCCTCTCACGTCACTTTTGGGCCAAGAGAAGATAGAGTCCAAGTCTCTCACGTTCTGGATTCAGATTCGGACTGCACAGACATACCTGACTCAAAACGCCAAGAACTTTTTCATACGGACTCCGAATTGGGTGATTCTTTTTTTGTTGGAAAGTAGATTTCGTGCTCTTTCCAACCCAATTGGATTCACCTTAAAATTCATCCGGAGCTATGAGTTATCGACGAAACAATCTAACGCTGTAGCAGAATCCGAGTCAAACTACAAGTCCAAAGGTGTTGCATCACCTCCACTTGGGCCCATGAGCCTTGTACGACCTAGGGTTAGTTTTAGGCTGCCTTGGGACGTCCTCCCACCTCCTTGGCCGCCACCCCTTACTCCTATATAAGTAGATCCATCTAGTAGCTTTTTCCTTGGGTTTTGTTTAGATTAAAAGTTCGCCATAGCTGCAACTTCGCGTACTTCGTTTGTGTTCAACGACTAGACCAAGACGTCACAGAACCCCACCTTGATCAATAAAGCTTTCATCTTATATTCGCAATATCCAGATTGCAAATCTTAGTTTCTTGCTTGTTCTTCGTTTGCTTGCAGGAGATAGACCCTCGTGGTCAGGTTGATTGTGCTCCGGCGTGGTCAATAACCTCTCGGAGTTGGTTTAGCGATTGCTAAGGCGCGACGTCCTCGCACGTTCGTAGTCGGATCGTCAAAGTCTACTCCATCAAAAACGATAGCTATCATCTCATCGAAAGATCGGGACACCCTCGCCTCTATCATCTACCAAGTAATAATGAACATGCTTGCATGGGTACCACATCACAATCAACATAATCAGCATATGTAGAGATACTAAAATGCACACGAACAGTACGTGTTACCTTAACCTTGCCGCTGTTGTTGAACCATTGGATATAGTAAGGATGTGGATGTGGTCTTGTGGTGAGAGATAGCTTCTCCACCATCTCCATGCTAGCCAAGTTGTTGCAGCTCCCTCCATCTATGATGACGCGAACAGAACGTTCCTTCACAACTCCCTTTGTATGGAACAAATTATGCCTCTGATTTTGCTCAGCTTGTGTGACCTGCACACTCAAAACACGTTGAGCAACTAAACATTCATACCTGTCAGCGTCTTCAGGAGCCATGTATTGCGTCTCATGATCAGAATCATCTCCACCGTGTTCTTCACTTGTAATAAGAGCCAAAGTCTCCTCATCATAGTCACTAGCGGACTCATACCCACCATCCTCAGTAGCAATCATAACACGCGGAGATTGGCATTCTCTCGCATAATGACCTCTTCCCTTACAACGACGACAAATAATATCATGTGTGTGCCCTGTTGATGCCATAGATGAAGAAGAGCTCTGGGCAGGCCCAGAAGATGTACTCTTGGCAGATGGTGGTGGTGGTGCCTGTTTTCTTGTATCTCAGTTGGAATTGGCGGGTGAAGTCAGTGGTGCTGCAGTAGGACGTGTGGGGGTAGAGGAGGCACGCGGTGTCCATGATGAAGATCGACCTGCAGAAAAATTAGTTCGCGACAATGCCTGTCGATCCTGCACTTCACGTTCAGCTTTACAAGCAAGATGGAATAAACGAGTGATATTATTATACTCCTTATACTCTAGAATAGTCTGAATCTCTCTATTTAATCCACCCATGAAACGTGCAAGCATAGCTTCATTCTCCTCAACAATACCACATCTAATCATGCCAGTTTGTAATTCCTGATAATATTCTTCTACAGAATTTTTTCCTTGTCTTAAGCGCTGCAATTTTTGAAGTAATTCACGTTGATAATATGGTGGAACCCAACGAGTACGCATAGCAGTTTTCAAAGCAGCCCAAGTAGTTGGAATAGGATATAATCTACAATGTTCAGACCACCATACACATGCAAAACTAGTAAAAGCACAAACAGCAGCAGCAACACGTCTCTCCTCGGGATATTGTAAACATGTAAAACGTTGTTCAGTTTCTAACTCCCAAGTAAGATATATATCAGGAACATATCTACCCTCAAATGGTGGAATATTCAATTTCAGTTTAGGAAGATGGTCATGATCTCGTACCTGAGCTGGTAATGCAGCCCTACCATTGCGATTATTGGCATGTGGACGACCTGGTGCTGGTACGTAGTTCTGATTTTGATCAACCTCATCCTCGTAATCGCCTGCATAATCATCCTCCTCAGCGGCAGCAGGAGCCATAGAAGCGTCAACAGTAGGTGCAGCGGCACCAGAAGTTTGACCAGGGTCAAGGGGAATGCGCTGTGCTCGTCCCACTTGATTTGGAAGGCGACGTTGTTGTTGTTGTAGGGTTGTGACAGGTGTAGCCGGTGGTGGTTGTGGAAGACGCGCGAGCAATTCATTAAACTTGTTATCGAGCTTTGTTTCGAACGTCTTCTCAATTCCATCTATCTTCTCCATGGCCTCTTCAAATCTGTTTAGCACATCTTGCACCTATCCACTCATCATTTGCTGAAATTTATCATGTAGCTTTTTGTTCGTCATGTTCTCCCAATCAGTCTCATCGGCTTGTGATCCTGCCATGGTTAGCAGCAATAGAAACACACAAGAATATGATCCTACAGACTACTAGGAAGTGGTGGTGGTGGTGTATCACAAATCCGTCAAGCGAATCTCAAATGCTTACCAGTTCTTACCGAGCAGCAGGTGGTGATCGGCCACCGTTGTAGTCAAAACTCTCAAAGATTGGACAGAGCGATTGCCAGGTGGTGTCAAACGCACGACGTAGATGTATGTGGAGTTGGGAAGGCTTATGATATGGTAGCAAAAATGTCAGCAATAATCAATTCAGAGATGCAAAGTTGAATAAACGCTCAACGACGGTACTGTGCTGGTCCTAGGCTAGACCGTACTAGAGACGCGAGCCTAGAACACTAACAAAATCACGGCGCGGCACATAAACAAGGGAAGAGCACACTCTAAAAAAAAATTCATTTTTTTTGCGCACTTTTTTTTTTGGCAAAAAATCACTATAATGGCGAGTGTCTCAAAACTCTTCCCAAGTCAAACTATCAGGATTGGCACGAAATTTTTTTTTGACAATTTTTTTTTCGGAAATCAGGGCAGCGACGACGAAAAAGTGCGACAAAAAATCACTGATGGCGAGTGTCTCAAAACGCTCCCTGGGACCTAAAAATAGAATAGGGAAAAAATATTTTTGACAGCCGAAATTTTGGCCTAAAAACTGCCCGGGGGTCTCCAGACTTTTTTTTTTCGAATACTACTCAGGCAAGGAAACACGAATCGGAAAATAGATGGGTCTCAAAAACAAATCTAATATGAAAAGAACTCTGATTGGTGGTGGATATATGGTGGTAGAATATGGCAGCGGTGATGGTATATGGCAGCGGTGGTAGGATATGGCAGCGGTGGTGGTATATGGCAGCGGTGGTGGTGATGAGGACATCAATACCATTGTTACACCCACAGCCCCTGCTTCTATACATACTGGACCAATTACTAGAGCTCGCGCACACCAATTAAAATATCAGGTACTTTCGTTTCTTGGTAATGATTCTAAAGTTCATGAGAATATGATGCTGCCTAAATTGGATACATTTGTTTTGCTTACAAATGAAGGGCCTAGCTTGGACAAGAAAGAGGAACCTTGGAGCAAGTTCAAGCATGGAGATGATGGCATGCACAAGGGGAACAAGAACGGAGTTACAAGTGATGATTTCAGGACTTTGAAGCCACCATAATGAGTGCAGGAAGCCTTGGACGAAATATACAAGATGTCACTTCATAAATTTCGTCTAGAGGCTATTATAGGTGCTGCGTCACCTTATTATTGGGCCAGGCCCATGTAATTTCGAAATACTTGAGTATAGGCTATTTTTAGAGTCCGTATGTGTGGGGAAACAAGAGATAGGGTTGGTTTCGGACCCCTCCTTCAAGGGCCACGAAATCCCCTCCTCTTCCTCCATATATACAGCCCTTAGGGCGCCGTTTAGACTTTGGGTTTTGTTTAGATTAAAAGTTCGCCATAGCTGCAACTTCGCGTACTTCGTTTGTGTTCAACGACCAGACCAAGACGTCACAGAACCCCACCTTGATCAATAAAGCTTTCATCTTATATTCGCAATATCCAGATTGCAAATCTTAGTTTCTTGCTTGTTCTTCGTTTGCTTGCAGGAGATAGACACTCGTGGTCAGGTTGATTGTGCTCCGGCGTGGTCAATAACCTCTCGGAGTTGGTTTAGCGATTGCTAAGGCGCGACGTCCTCGCACGTTCGTAGTCGGATCGTCAAAGTCTACTCCACCAAAAACGATAGCTATCATCTCATCGAAAGATCGGGACACCCTCGCTTCTATCAAGTGGTATCAGATTTCCAGGTTGCTCGGTGAGATTTTACAGTTTTTCGTAGTTTAGATCGAGTCTGTTCTTCATACCTACAGTCCACGAAAAAGCCAAAAAAAAATTAGGGTTAGTTCATCATATCCGAACCAATCTGAGCCTTTGCATAATCTTTTTAGGGTTTTTGCTTTGTTGAATTTGCGGTTGCATCGTCGTGTCTAGTTGCTGGTCTTAGCGTCTAGTCCTTAGAGTTTCGAGTTTTGTCACAGTTTGTTACGCCGCTGCCGCACCATATACCACCACCGCTGCCATATACCACCACCGCTGCCATATCCTACCACCGCTGCCATATACCATCACCGCAGCCATATTCTACCACCATATATCCACCACCAATCCGAGTTATTTTTATATTAGATTTGTTTTCGAGACCCATCTATTTTCTGATTCGTGTTTCCTTGCCTGAGTAGGATTCGGAGGAAAAAAAAAAGAGTCTGGAGACCCCCGGGCAGTTTTTAGGCCAAAATTTTGGCAGTCAAAAATATTTTTTCCCTATCCTATTTTTAGGTCCCAGGGAGCGTTTTGAGACACTCGCCATCATAGTGATTTTTTGTCGCACTTTTTCGTCGTCGCTGCCCTCATTTTCGAAAAAAAAAATTGTCAAAAAAAATTTCATGCCAATCCTGATAGTTTGACTTGGGAAGAGTTTTGAGACACTCGCCATTATAGTTATTTTTTTTTGCAAAAAAAAAGGAGCGCAAAAAAAAAACGAATTTTTTTTTAGAGTGTGCTCTTCCCTTGTTTATGTGCCGCGCCGTGATTTTGTTAGTGTTCTAGGCTCGCGTCTCTAGTACGGTCTAGCCTAGGACCAGCACAGTACCGTCGTTGAGCGTTTATTCAACTTTGCATCTCTGAATTGATTATTGCTGACCCTTTTTGCTACCATATCATAAGCCTTCCCAGCACCACATACATCTACGTCGTGCGTTTGACACCACCTGGCAATCGCTCTGTCCAATCTTTAAGAGTTTTGACTACAACGGTTGCCGATCACCACCTGCTGCTGGGTAAGAACTGGTAAGCATTTGAGATTCGCTTGACGGTTTTGTGATACACCACCACCACCACTTCCCAGTAGTCTGTAGGATCATATTCTTGTGTGTTTCTATTGCTGCTAACCATGGCAGGATCACAAGCCGATGAGACTGATTGGGAGAACATGATGAACAAACAGCTACATGATAAATTTCAGCAAATGATGAGTGGACATGTGCAAGATGTGCTAAACAGATTTGAAGAGGCCATGGAGAAGATAGACGGAATTGAGAAGACGTTCGAAACAAAGCTCGATAACAAGTTTAATGAATTGCTCGCGCGTCTTCCACAACCACCGCCGGCTGCACCTGCGCACCTCTACAACAACAACAACGTCGCCTTCCAAATCAAGTGGGACGAGCACAGCGCGTTCCCCTTGAGCCTGGTCAAACTTCTGGTGCCGCTGCACCTACTGTTGATGCTTCTATGGCTCCTGCTGCCGCTGAGGAGGACGATTATGTGGGCGATTACGAGGATGAGGTTGATCAAAATCAGAACTACGTGCAACCACCACCACCAGGTCGTCCACATGCAAATAATCGCAATGGTAGGGCTGCATTACCAGCTCAGGTACGAGATCATGACCATCTTCCTAAACTAAAATTGAATATTCCACCATTTGAGGGTAGATATGTTCCTGATATATATCTTACTTGGGAGTTAGAAACTGAACAACGTTTTACATGTTTACAATATCCCGAGGAGAGACGTGTTGCTGCTGCTGTTTGTGCTTTTACTAGTTTTGCATGTGTATGGTGGTCTGAACATTGTAGATTATATCCTATTCCAACTACTTGGGCTGCTTTGAAAACTGCTATGCGTACTCGTTGGGTTCCACCATATTATCAACGTGAATTACTTCAAAAATTGCAGCGCTTAAGACAAGGAAAAAATTCTGTAGAAGAATATTATCAGGAATTACAGACTGGCATGATTAGATGTGGTATTGTTGAGGAGAATGAAGCTATGCTTGCACGTTTTATGGGTGGATTAAATAGAGAGATTCAGACCATTCTAGAGTATAAGGAGTATAATAATATCACTCGTTTATTCCATCTTGCTTGTAAAGCTGAACGTGAAGTGCAGGATCGACAGGCATTGGCGCGGACTAACTTTTCTGCAGGTCGACCTTCATCGTGGACACCGCGTGCATCCTCTACTTCCACACATTCTATTGCACCGACACCTCCATCAGCTGCCACCTCCAGCCGTGATACAAGGAAGCAGGCACAACCACCACTATCTGCCAAGAGCACACCTACCGGGCCTGCACAGAGTTCTTCTTCTTCCATGGCATCAACAGGGCATACAAGTGATATTATTTGTCGTCGTTGTAAGGGAAGAGGTCATTATGCGAGAGAATGCAAATCTCAGCGTGTGATGATTGCTACCGAGGATGGTGGGTATGAGTCCGCTAGTGACTATGATGAGGAGACTTTGGCTCTTCTTACAAGTGAAGAACACGGTGGAGATGATTCTGATCATGAGACGCAATACATGGCTCCTGAAGACGCTGACAGGTATGAATGTTTAGTTGCTCAACGTGTTTTGAGTGTGCAGGTCACACAAGCTGAGCAAAATCAGAGGCATAATTTGTTCCATACAAAGGGAGTTGTGAAGGAACGTTCTGTTCGCGTCATCATAGATGGAGGGAGCTGCAACAACTTGGCTAGCATGGAGATGGTGGAGAAGCTATCTCTCACCACAAGACCACATCCACATCCTTACTATATCCAATGGTTCAACAACAGCGGCAAGGTTAAGGTAACACGTACTTTTCGTGTGCATTTTAGTATCTCTACATATGCTGATTATGTTGATTGTGATGTGGTACCCATGCAAGCATGTTCATTATTACTTGGTAGACCATGGCAATTTGATAAAAATTCTGTACACCATGGTAGAAACAATCAGTATACTCTTGTTCATAAGGATAAACATATTACTTTGCTTCCTATGACTCCTGATTCTATTTTGAAAGATGATATTAATAGAGCTAGTAAAGCAAAACAGGAGAAAAATAAGAGTGAAAAATCAGATTGTGGCAAAAGAATTTGAGCAACAAATGAAGCCTAATAATAAACCATCTAGTGTTGCTTCTGAAATTAAATTGAAAAGTGCATGCTTACTTGCCACCAAATCTGATATTGATGATCTAGATTTCAGCAATTCTGTTTGCTATGCTTTTGTGTGCAAAGAGGCGTTATTTTCATTCGAGGACTTTGTTTTAGGTTTACCTCGAACAAAGAAGGGGAGGGATAGCATATTTGTTGTCGTGGATAGGTTCTCGAAAATGGCACACTTTATACCATGTCATAAAAGCGATGATGCTGTTAATGTTGCTGATTTGTTCTTTCGTGAAATTATACGCTTGCATGGTGTGCCAAATACTATTGTTTCAGATCGTGATACTAAATTTCTTAGCCACTTTTGGAGATGTTTATGGGCTAAGTTGGGGACTAAACTGCTTTTTAGTACTACATGACACCCCCAAACTGATGGACAAACTGAAGTAGTCAATAGAACATTGTCTACTATGCTTAGGGCTGTTTTGAAGAATAACAAGAAAATGTGGGAAGAATGCTTGCCTCATATTGAATTTGCTTATAATCGTTCATTGCATTCTACTACTAAGATGTGTCCTTTTGAAATTGTGTATGGTTTCCTTCCTCGTGCACCAATTGATTTGTTGCCTCTTCCATCTTCGGAGAAGGTTAATTTTGATGCTAAACAACGTGCTGAATTGATCTTAAAAATGCATGAGTTAACTAAGGAGAACATTGAGCATATGAATGCTAAATATAAACTTGCTGGAGATAAGGGTAGAAAACATGTTGTGTTTGCACCTGGAGATCTTGTTTGGTTACATTTGCGTAAGGATAGATTTCCTGATTTGCGCAAATCAAAGCTAATGCCATGTGCTGATGGTCCTTTTAAGGTGTTAGAGGAAATAAATGATAATGCATATAAACTTGAGCTGCCTGCAGATTTTGGGGTTAGTCCCACTTTTAACATTGCAGATCTGAAGCCTTATTTGGGTGAGGAAGATGAGCTTCCGTCGAGGACGACTTCATTTCAAGAAGGGGAGGATGATGAGGAAATCAATACCATTGTTACACCCACAGCCCCTGCTTCTATACATACTGGACCAATTACTAGAGCTCGCGCACGCCAATTAAATTATCAGGTACTTTCGTTTCTTGGTAATGATTCTAAAGTTCATGAGAATATGATGCTGCCTAAATTGGATACATTTGTTTAGCTTACAAATGAAGGCCCTAGCTTGGACAAGAAAGAGGAACCTTGGAGCAAGTTCAAGCATGGAGATGATGGCATGCACAAGGGGAACAAGAACGGAGTTACAAGTGATGATTTCAGGACTTTGAAGCCACCATAATGAGTGCAGGAAGCCTTGGACGAAATATACAAGATGTCACTTCATAAATTTCGTCCAGAGGCTATTATAGGTGCTGCGTCACCTTATTATTGGGCCAGGCCCATGTAATTTCGAAATACTTGAGTATAGGCTGTTTTTAGAGTCCGTATATGTGGGGAAACAAGAGATAGGGTTGGTTTCGGACCCCTCCTTCAAGGGCCACGAAATCCCCTCCTCTTCCTCCATATATACAGCCCTTAGGGCACCGTTTAGACTTTGGGTTTTGTTTAGATTAAAAGTTCGCCATAGCTGCAACTTCGCGTACTTCGTTTGTGTTCAACGACCAGACCAAGACGTCACAGAACCCCACCTCGATCAATAAAGCTTTCATCTTATATTCGCAATATCCAGATTGCAAATCTTAGTTTCTTGCTTGTTCTTCGTTTGCTTGCAGGAGATAGACCCTCGGGGTCAGGTTGATTGTGCTCCGGCGTGGTCAATAACCTCTCGGAGTTGGTTTAGCGATTGCTAAGGCGCGACGTCCTCGCACGTTCGTAGTCGGATCGTCAAAGTCTACTCCACCAAAAACGATAGATATCATCTCATCGAAAGATCGGGACACCCTCGCCTCTATCAGTGTTCCTCTTGAGGATGGCCAAACTTCTGGTGCTGCTGTACCTACTGTTGATGCTTCTTTGGCTTCTGCTCCTGCTGCTGCTGGTGCCGAGGAGGAGGATGATTACGCGGGCGATTATGAGGATGAGGTTGATCAAAATCATAACTACGTGCAACCACCAGCACCAGGTCGTCCACATGCAAATAATCGCAATGGTAGGTCTGCACCACCACTTCAGGTACGAGATCATGACCATCTTCCTAAATTAAAATTGAATATTCCACCATTCGAGGGTAGATATGTTCCTGATATATATCTTACTTGGGAGTTAGAAACTGAACAACGTTTTACATGTTTACAATATCCCGAGGAACGACGTGTTGCTGCTGCTGTTTGTGCTTTCACTAGTTTTGCATGTGTATTGTGGTCTGAACATTGTAGATTATATCCTATTCCAGCTACGTGGGCTGCTTTGAAAACTGCTATGCGTACTCGTTGGGTTCCACCATATTATCAACGTGAATTACTTCAAAAATTGCAGCGCTTAAGACAAGGAAAAAATTCTGTAGAAGAATATTATCAGGAATTACAAACTGGCATGATTAGATGTGGTATTGTTGAGGAGAATGAAGCTATGCTTGCATGTTTTATGGGTGGATTAAATAGAGAGATTCAGACCATTCTAGAGTATAAGGAGTATAATAATATCACTCGTTTATTCCATCTTGCTTGTAAAGCTGAACGTGAAGTGCAGGATCGACAGGCATTGGCGCGGACTAACTTTTCTGCAGGTCGACCTTCATCGTGGACACCGCGTGCATCCTCTACTTCCACACATTCTATTGCACCGACACCTCCATCAGCTGCCACCTCCAGCCATGATACAAGGAAGCAGGCACAACCACCACTATCTGCCAAGAGCACACCTACCGGGCCTGCACAGAGTTCTTCTTCTTCCATGGCATCAACAGGGCATACAAGTGATATTATTTGTCGTCGTTGTAAGGGAAGAGGTCATTATGCGAGAGAATGCAAATCTCAGCGTGTGATGATTGCTACCGAGGATGGTGGGTATGAGTCCGCTAGTGACTATGATGAGGAGACTTTGGCTCTCATTACACGTGAAGAACACGGTGGAGATGATTCTGAACAAGAGACGCAATACATGGCTCCTGAAGACGCTGACAGGTATGAATGTTTAGTTGCTCAACGTGTTTTGAGTGTGCAGGTCACAAAAGCTGAGCAAAATCAGAGGCATAATTTGTTCCATACAAAGGGAGTTGTGAAGGAACGTTCTGTTCATGTCATCATAGATGGAGGGAGCTGCAACAACTTGACTAGCATGGAGATGGTGGAGAAGCTCTCTCTCACCACAAGACCACATCCACATCCTTACTATATCCAATGGTTCAACAACAGCGGCAAGGTTAAGGTAACACGTACTGTTCGTGTGCATTTTAGTATCTCTACGTATGCTGATTTTGTTGATTGTGATGTGGTACCCATGCAAGCATGTTCCTTATGATAGAGGCGAGGGTGTCCCGATCTTTCGATGAGATGATAGCTATCCTTTTTGGTGGAGTAGACTTTGACGATCCGACTACGAACGTGCGAGGACGTCGCGCCTTAGCAATCGCTAAACCAACTCCGAGAGGTTATTGACCACGCCGGAGCACAATCAACCTGACCACGAGGGTCTATCTCCTGCAAGCAAACGAAGAACAAGCAAGAAACTAAGATTTGCAATCTGGATATTGCGAATATAAGATGAAAGCTTTATTGATCAAGGTGGGGTTCTGTGACGTCTTGGTCTGGTCGTTGAACACAAACGAAGTACGCGAAGTTGCAGCTATGGCAAACTTTTAATCTAAACAAAACCCAAAGTCTAAACGGTGCCCTAAGGGCTGTATATATGGAGGAAGAGGAGGGGATTTCGTGGCCCTTGAAGGAGGGGTCCGAAACCAACCCTATTTCTTGTTTCCCCACACATACGGACTCTAAAAACAGCCAATACTCAAGTATTTCGAAATTACATGGGCCTGGCCCAATAATAAGGTCACGTAGCACCTATAATAGCCTCTGGATGAAATTTATGAAGTGGCATCTTGTATATTTCGTCCAAGGCTTCCTGCACTCATTATGGTGGCTTCAAAGTTCTGAAATCATCACTTGTAACTCTGTTCTTGTTCCCCTTGTGCATGCCATCATCTCCATGCTTGAACTTGCTCCAAGGTTCCTCTTTCTTGTCCAAGCTAGGCCCTTCATTTGTAAGCAAAACAAATGTATCCAATTTAGGCAGCATCATATTCTCATGAACTTTAGAATCATTACCAAGAAACGAAAGTACCTGATATTTTACTTGGCGTGCGCGAGCTCTAGTAATTGGTCCAGTATGTATAGAAGCAGGGGCTGTGGGTGTAACAACGGTATTGATGTCCTCATCATCCTCCCCTTCTTGAAATGAAGTTGTCCTCGACGGAAGCTCATCTTCCTCACCCAAATAAGGCTTCAGATCTGCAATGTTAAAAGTGGGACTAACCCCAAAATCTGCAGGCAGCTCAAGTTTATATGCATTATCATTTATTTTCTCTAACACCTTAAAAGGACCATCAGCACGTGGCATTAGCTTTGATTTGCGCAAATCAGGAAATCTATCCTTACGCAAATGTAACCAAACAAGATCTCCAGGTGCAAACACAACATGTTTTCTACCCTTATCTCCAGCAAGTTTATATTTAGCATTCATACGCTCAATGTTCTCCTTAGTTAACTCATGCATTTTTAAGATCAATTTAGCACGTTGTTTAGCATCAAAATTAACCTTCTCCGAAGATGGAAGAGGCAACAAATCAATTGGTGCACGAGGAAGGAAACCATACACAATTTCAAAAGGACACATCTTAGTAGTAGAATGCAATGAACGATTATAAGCAAATTCAATATGAGGCAAGCATTCTTCCCACATTTTCTTGTTATTCTTCAAAACAGCCCTAAGCATAGTAGACAATGTTCTATTGACTACTTCAGTTTGTCCATCAGTTTGGGGGATGAATGGAAAACAGCATTTAAAACAAAGTTTGGATTATATGAGTGGTTAGTCATGCCTTTTGGGTTAACTAATGCACCTAGTACTTTCATGAGATTAATGAACGAAGTTTTACGTGCTTTCATTGGACGATTTGTGGTAGTCTATTTTGATGATATACTGATTTATAGCAGATCTTTGGAGGAACATTTGGAACATTTACGTGCTGTTTTTATTGCTTTACGTGATGCACGTTTGTTTGGTAACCTTGGGAAGTGCACCTTTTGCACCGACCGAGTATCTTTTCTTGGCTATGTTGTTACTCCACAGGGAATTGAAGTTGATAAAGCCAAGATTGAAGCTATTGAGAGTTGGCCACAGCCCAAAACGGTCACTCAAGTTAGGAGTTTTCTTGGACTCGCTGGTTTCTATAGGCGTTTTGTGAGAGATTTCAGCACCATTGCTGCACCTCTCAATGAGCTTACAAAGAAGGATGTGCCTTTTGTTTGGGGTACCTCACAGGAAGAAGCCTTCACGGTATTGAAAGATAAGTTGACACATGCTCCTTTACTCCAACTTCCTGATTTTAATAAGACTTTTGAGCTTGAATGTGATGCTAGTGGAATTGGATTAGGAGGTGTTTTATTACAAGATGGCAAACCTGTTGCATACTTTTCTGAAAAATTGAGTGGGCCTAGTCTGAACTATTCTACTTATGATAAAGAATTATATGCTCTTGTTCGGACCTTAGAAACATGGCAACATTATTTATGGCCCAAAGAATTTGTTATACATTCTGATCATAAATCTTTGAAACACATTAAAAGTCAAGCAAAACTGAACCGTAGACATGCTAAATGGGTTGAATTTATTGAGACTTTCCCTTATGTCATTAAACACAAGAAGGGTAAAGAAAATGTTATTGCTGATGCATTGTCTCGTCGTTATACTATGCTTTCACAACTTGACTTTAAAATATTTGGTTTGGAGACCATCAAAGATCAATATGTGCATGATGCTGAATTTAAAGATGTATTGCAGAATTGTAAGGAAGGGAGAACATGGAACAAGTTCGTCGTTAACGATGGATTTGTGTTTCGTGCTAACAAGCTATGCATTCCAGCTAGCTCCGTTCGTCTTTTGTTGTTGCAGGAGGCGCATGGAGGAGGATTAATGGGACACTTTGGCGTGAAGAAGACGGAGGATATACTTGCTACACATTTCTTTTGGCCAAAGATGAGACGGGATGTTGCGCGTTTTGTTGCTCGCTGCACTACATGTCAAAAAGCTAAGTCACGACTCAATCCTCATGGTTTATATATGCCTTTGCCTGTACCTAGTGTTCCTTGGGAGGATATATCTATGGACTTTGTTTTAGGTTTACCTCGAACAAAGAAGGGGAGGGATAGCATATTTGTTGTCGTGGATAGGTTCTCGAAAATGGCACACTTTATACCATGTCATAAAAGCGATGATGCTGTTAATGTTGCTGATTTGTTCTTTCGTGAAATTATACGCTTGCATGGTGTGCCAAATACTATTGTTTCAGATCGTGATACTAAATTTCTTAGCCACTTTTGGAGATGTTTATGGGCTAAGTTGGGGACTAAACTGCTTTTTAGTACTACATGTTACCCCCAAACTGATGGACAAACTGAAGTAGTCAATAGAACATTGTCTACTATGCTTAGGGCTGTTTTGAAGAATAACAAGAAAATGTGGGAAGAATGCTTGCCTCATATTGAATTTGCTTATAATCGTTCATTGCATTCTACTACTAAGATGTGTCCTTTTGAAATTGTGTATGGTTTCCTTCCTCGTGCACCAATTGATTTGTTGCCTCTTCCATCTTCGGAGAAGGTTAATTTTGATGCTAAACAACGTGCTGAATTGATCTTAAAAATGCATGAGTTAACTAAGGAGAACATTGAGCGGATGAATGCTAAATATAAACTTGCTGGAGATAAGGGTAGAAAACATGTTGTGTTTGCACCTGGAGATCTTGTTTGGTTACATTTGCGTAAGGATAGATTTCCTGATTTGCGCAAATCAAAGCTAATGCCACGTGCTGATGGTCCTTTTAAGGTGTTAGAGAAAATAAATGATAATGCATATAAACTTGAGCTGCCTGCAGATTTTGGGGTTAGTCCCACTTTTAACATTGCAGATCTGAAGCCTTATTTGGGTGAGGAAGATGAGCTTCCGTCGAGGACGACTTCATTTCAAGAAGGGGAGGATGATGAGGACATCAATACCATTGTTACACCCACAACCCCTGCTTCTATACATACTGGACCAATTACTAGAGCTCGCGCACGCCAATTAAAATATCAAGTACTTTCGTTTCTTGGTAATGATTCTAAAGTTCATGAGAATATGATGCTGCCTAAATTGGATACATTTGTTTTGCTTACAAATGAAGGGCCTAGCTTGGACAAGAAAGAGGAACCTTGGAGCAAGTTCAAGCATGGAGATGATGGCATGCACAAGGGGAACAAGAACGGAGTTACAAGTGATGATTTCAGGACTTTGAAGCCACCATAATGAGTGCAGGAAGCCTTGGACGAAATATACAAGATGTCACTTCATAAATTTTGTCCAGAGGCTATTATAGGTGCTGCGTCACCTTATTATTGGGCCAGGCCCATGTAATTTCGAAATACTTGAGTATAGGCTGTTTTTAGAGTCCGTATGTGTGGGGAAACAAGAGATAGGGTTGGTTTCGGACCCCTCCTTCAAGGGCCACGAAATCCCCTCCTCTTCCTCCATATATACAGCCCTTAGGGCACCGTTTAGACTTTGGGTTTTGTTTATATTAAAAGTTCGCCATAGCTGCAACTTCGCGTACTTCGTTTGTGTTCAACGACCAGACCAAGACGTCACAGAACCCCACCTTGATCAATAAAGCTTTCATCTTATATTCGCAATATCCAGATTGAAAATCTTAGTTTCTTGCTTGTTCTTCGTTTGCTTGCAGGAGATAGACCCTCGTGGTCAGGTTGATTGTGCTCCGGCGTGGTCAATAACCTCTCGGAGTTGGTTTAGCGATTGCTAAGGCGCGACGTCCTCGCACGTTCGTAGTCGGATCGTCAAAGTCTACTCCACCAAAAACGATAGCTATCATCTCATCGAAAGATCGGGACACCCTCGCCTCTATCAAGTGGTATCAGATTCCCAGGTTGCTCGGTGAGATTTACAGTTTTTCGTAGTTTAGATCGAGTCTGTTCTTCATACCTACAGTCCAGGAAAAAGCCAAAAAAAAAATTTAGGGTTAGTTCATCATATCCGAACCAATCTAAGCCTTTGCATAATCTTTTTAGGGTTTTTGCTTTGTTGAATTTGCGGTTGCATCGTCGTGTCAAGTTGCTGGTCTTAGCGTCTAGTTCTTTAGAGTTTCGAGTTCTGTTCACAAGTTGTCACGCCGCCGCCGCACCATCATCATCGCCCCTACCATATACCACCACAGCTTATCTGCTATTTCTCTGAGTCCATATACCACCACCGATCCGAGTCCATATACCACCACCAATCCGAGTCCACATATACTACCGTCATATATCATCACCAGTCCGAGTTCCACCATATTCATCTCTGCCACCAGTCCTAGTCCGAGTCCAGTATTTATTCCTTTATTTTAGAGTTCCAGATCACGCGATACTGCGAGTCGTGAACAAGTCGGATTCCCCAATTTTCGTGCTACCCGTAGAAGAAAAATAGTTCCAGTTTCAAAAAAAAAAAAACTAAGTCTGGAAAATTCTGGCTAGGCAGTTTTTAGACCATTTGTAGACTTTTTCGAAAAAAAAATGTTGCGGAGCAAAAAAAAAAGTGCAAAAAAAGAAAAGAAAAAAAGATGATGTGGACATCAATACCATTGTTACACCCACAGCCCCTGCTTCTATACATACTGGACCGATTACTAGAGCTCGCGCACGCCAATTAAAATATCAGGTACTTTCGTTTCTTGGTAATGATTCTAAAGTTCATGAGAATATGATGCTGCCTAAATTGGATACATTTGTTTTGCTTACAAATGAAGGGCCTAGCTTGGACAAGAAAGAGGAACCTTGGAGCAAGTTCAAGCATGGAGATGATGGCATGCACAAGGGGAACAAGAACGGAGTTACAAGTGATGATTTCAGGACTTTGAAGCCACCATAATGAGTGCAGGAAGCCTTGGACGAAATATACAAGATGTCACTTCATAAATTTCGTCCAGAGGCTATTATAGGTGCTGCGTCACCTTATTATTGGGCCAGGCCCATGTAATTTCGAAATACTTGAGTATAGGCTGTTTTTAGAGTCCGTATGTGTGGGGAAACAAGAGATACGGTTGGTTTCGGACCCCTCCTTCAAGGGCCACGAAATCCCCTCCTCTTCCTCCATATATACAGCCCTTAGGGCACCGTTTAGACTTTGGGTTTTGTTTAGATTAAAAGTTCGCCATAGCTGCAACTTCGCGTACTTCGTTTGTGTTCAACGACCAGACCAAGACGTCACAGAACCCCACCTTGATCAATAAAGCTTTCATCTTATATTCGCAATATCCAGATTATAAATCTTAGTTTCTTGCTTGTTCTTCGTTTGCTTGCAGGAGATAGACCCTCGTGGTCAGGTTGATTGTGCTCCGGCGTGGTCAATAACCTCTCGGAGTTGGTTTAGCGATTGCTAAGGCGCGACGTCCTCGCACGTTCGTAGTCGGATCGTCAAAGTCTACTCCACCAAAAACGATAGCTATCATCTCATCGAAAGATCGGGACACCCTCGCCTCTATCATGAAATCTCTCACAAAACGCCTATAGAAACCAGCGAGTCCAAGAAAACTCCTCACTTGAGTGACCGTTTTGGGCTGTGGCCAACTCTCAATAGCTTCAATCTTGGCTTTATCAACTTCAATTCCCTGTGGAGTAACAACATAGCCAAGAAAAGATACTCGGTCGGTGCAAAAGGTGCACTTCCCAAGGTTACCAAACAAACGTGCATCACGTAAAGCAATAAAAACAGCACGTAAATGTTCCAAATGTTCCTCCAAAGATCTGCTATAAATCAGTATATCATCAAAATAGACTACCACAAATCGTCCAATGAAAGCACGTAAAACTTCGTTCATTAATCTCATGAAAGTACTAGGTGCATTAGTTAACCCAAAAGGCATGACTAACCACTCATATAATCCAAACTTTGTTTTAAATGCTGTTTTCCATTCATCCCCCAATTTCATACTAATTTGATGGTATCCACTACGCAAATCAACTTTGGAGAATATTGTAGAGCCACTCAATTCATCAAGCATATCATCTAGTCTAGGAATAGGATGACGATAACGAATAGTAATATTATTAATGCCTCTACAATCAACACACATACGCGATGTACCATCCTTTTTCGGCACTAGAATAATAGGAACAGCACAAGGACTAAGGGATTCGCGTATATAACCTTTGTCGAGCAACTCCTGTACTTGACGCATAATCTCCTTCGTCTCCTCTGGATTGGTACGGTATGGCGCACGGTTTGGCAACGAAGCACCGGGAATTAAGTCAATCTGATGCTCAATCCCGCGAATAGGTGGTAATCCCGGTGGCACGTCTTGTGGAAAGACGTCAGCGAACTCCTGCAAAATGTTAGTGACCGCAGGAGGCAAAGAGGAAGGCACGTCCTCGAATGAAAATAACGCCTCTTTGCACACAAAAGCATAGCAAACAGAATTGCTGAAATCTAGATCATCAATATCAGATTTGGTGGCAAGTAAGCACGCACTTTTCAATTTAATTTCAGAAGCAACACTAGATGGTTTATTATTAGGCTTCATTTGTTGCTCAAATTCTTTTGCCACAATCTGATTTTCACTCTTATTTTTCTCCTGTTTTGCTTTACTAGCTCTATTAATATCATCTTTCAAAATAGAATGAGGAGTCATAGGAAGCAAAGTAATATGTTTATCCTTATGAACAAGAGTATGCTGATTGTTTCTACCATGGTGTACAGAATTTTTATCAAATTGCCATGGTCTACCAAGTAATAATGAACATGCTTGCATGGGTACCACATCACAATCAACATAATCAGCATATGTAGAGATACTAAAATGCACACGAACAGTACGTGTTACCTTAACCTTGCCGCTGTTGTTGAACCATTGGATATAGTAAGGATGTGGATGTGGTCTTGTGGTGAGAGATAGCTTCTCCACCATCTCCATGCTAGCCAAGTTGTTGCAGCTCCCTCCATCTATGATGACGCGAACAGAACGTTCCTTCACAACTCCCTTTGTATGGAACAAATTATGCCTCTGATTTTGCTCAGCTTGTGTGACCTGCACACTCAAAACACGTTGAGCAACTAAACATTCATACCTGTCAGCGTCTTCAGGAGCCATGTATTGCCTCTCATGATCAGAATCATCTCCACCGTGTTCTTCACTTGTAATAAGAGCCAAAGTCTCCTCATCATAATCACTAGCGGACTCATACCCACAATCCTCAGTAGCAATCATAACACGCGGAGATTGGCATTCTCTCGCATAATGACCTCTTCCCTTACAACGACGACAAATAATATCATGTGTGTGCCCTGTTGATGCCATAGATGAAGAAGAGCTCTGGGCAGGCCCAGAAGGTGTACTCTTGGCAGATGGTGGTGGTGGTGCCTGTTTTCTTGTATCTCGGTTGGAATTGGCGGCTGAAGTCAGTGGTGCCGCAGTAGGACGTGTGGGAGTAGAGGAGGCACGCGGTGTCCATGATGAAGATCGACCTGCAGAAAAATTAGTTCGCGCCAATGCCTGTCGATCCTGCACTTCACGTTCAGCTTTACAAGCAAGATGGAATAAACGAGTGATATTATTATACTCCTTATACTCTAGAATGGTCTGAATCTCTCTATTTAATCCACCCATGAAACGTGCAAGCATAGCTTCATTCTCCTCAACAATACCACATCTAATCATGCCAGTTTGTAATTCCTGATAATATTCTTCTACAGAATTTTTTCCTTGTCTTAAGCGCTGCAATTTTTGAAGTAATTCACGTTGATAATATGGTGGAACCCAATGAGTACGCATAGCAGTTTTCAAAGCAGCCCATGTAGCTGGAATAGGATATAATCTACAATGTTCAGACCACCATACACATGCAAAACTAGTGAAAGCACAAACAGCAGCAGCAACACGTCGTTCCTTGGGATATTGTAAACATGTAAAACGTTGTTCAGTTTCTAACTCCCAAGTAAGATATATATCAGGAACATATCTACCCTCGAATGGTGGAATATTCAATTTTAATTTAGGAAGATGGTCATGATCTCGTACCTGAAGTGGTGGTGCAGGCTTACCATTGCGATTATTTGCATGTGGACGACCTGGTGCTGGTGGTTGCACATAGTTATGATTTTGATCAACCTCATCCTCATAATCGCCCGCGTAATCATCCTCCTCCTCGGCACCAACAGCAGCAGGAGCAAGAGCCAAAGAAGCATCAACAGTAGGTACAGCAGCACCAGAAGTTTGGCCATCCTCAAGAGGAACACGCTTCGCTCGTCCGAACTGATTTGGAAGGGGGCGTTGTTGTTGTCGTTGCAGAGGTGCGACAGGTGCAGCCGGTGGTGGTTGGGGAAGACGCGTGAGCAATTCATTAAACTTGTTATCCAGCTTTGTCTCGAACGACTTCTCCATGCCATCTATCTTCTCCATGGCCTCTTCAAATCTGTTTAGCACATCTCCCACCTGGCCACTCATCATTTGCTGAAATTTATCATGCAACTCCTTGTTCGTCATGTTCTCCCAGTCAATCTCGTCGGCTTGTGATCCTGCCATGGTTAGCAGCAATAGAAACACACAAGAATATGATCCTACAGACTACTAGAAAGTGGTGGTGGTGTGGTGTGGTGTCACAAATCCGTCAAGCAAATCTCAAATTCTTACCAGTTCTTACCCAGCAGCAGGTGGTGATCGGCAACCTTTGTAGTCAAAACTCTCAGAGCTTGGACAGAGCGATTGCCAGGTGGATTCAAACACACGATGTAGATGTATGTGGAGCTGGGAAGGCTTATGATATGGTAGCAAAAAGGGTCAGCAATAATCAATTCAGAGATGCAATGTTGAATAAACTCTCAACGACGGTACTGTGCTGGTCCTAGGCTAGACCGTGCTAGAGACGCGAGCCTAGAACACTAACAAAAATCACGGCGCTGCACGTAAACAAGGGAGGAGCACACTCTGAATTTTTTTTCTTTTTTTTTTGCACTTTTTTTTTCCTCTTTTTTTTTTTGCTCCGCAACAATTTTTTTTTGAAAAAGTCTACAAATGGTCTAAAAACTGCCTAGCCAGAATTTTCCAGACTTAGTTTTTTTTTTTGAAACTGGAACTATTTTTCTTCTGCGGGTAGCACGAAAATTGGCGAATCCGACTTGTTCACGACTCGTAGTATCGCGTGATCTGAAACTCTAAAATAAAGGAATAAATACTGGACTCGGACTAGGACTGGTGGCAGAGATGAATCTGGTGGAACTCGGACTGGTGATGGTATATGACGGTAGTATATGTGGGCTCGGATTGGTGGTGGTATATGGACTCGGATCGGTGGTGGTATATGGACTCGGATCGGTGGTGGTATATGGACTCAGAGAAATAGCAGATAAGCTGTGGTGGTATATGGTAGGGGCGATGATGATGGTGCGGCGGCGGCGTGACAACTTGTGAACAGAACTCGAAACTCTAAAGAACTAGACGCTAAGACCAGCAACTTGACACGACGATGCAACCGCAAATTCAACAAAGCAAAAACCCTAAAAAGATTATGCAAAGGCTCAGATTGGTTCGGATATGATGAACTAACCCTAAATTTTTTTTTTGGCTTTTTCCTGGACTGTAGGTATGAAGAACAGACTCGATCTAAACTACGAAAAACTGTAAATCTCACCGAGCAACCTGGGAATCTGATACCACTTGATAGAGGCGAGGGTGTCCCGATCTTTCGATGAGATGATAGCTATCGTTTTTGGTGGAGTAGACTTTGACGATCCGACTACGAACGTGCGAGGACGTATCGCTAAACCAACTCTGAGAGGTTATTGACCACGCCGGAGCACAATCAACCTGACCACGAGGGTCTATCTCCTGCAAGCAAACGAAGAACAAGCAAGAAACTAAGATTTGCAATCTGGATATTGCGAATATAAGATGAAAGCTTTATTGATCAAGGTGGGGTTCTGTGACGTCTTGGTCTGGTCGTTGAACACAAACGAAGTACGCGAAGTTGCAGCTATGGCGAACTTTTAATCTAAACAAAACCCAAAGTCTAAACGGCGCCCTAAGGGCTGTATATATGGAGGAAGAGGAGGGGATTTCGTGGCCCTTGAAGGAGGGGTCCGAAACCAACCCTATCTCTTGTTTCCCCACACATACGGACTCTAAAAACAGCCTATACTCAAGTATTTCGAAATTACATGGGCCTGGCCCAATAATAAGGTGACGCAGCACCTATAATAGCCTCTGGACGAAATTTATGAAGTGACATCTTGTATATTTTGTCCAAGGCTTCCTGCACTCATTGTGGTGGCTTCAAAGTCCTGAAATCATCACTTGTAACTCCGTTCTTGTTCCCCTTGTGCATGCCATCATCTCCATGCTTGAACTTGCTCCAAGGTTCCTCTTTCTTGTCCAAGCTAGGCCCTTCATTTGTAAGCAAAACAAATGTATCCAATTTAGGCAGCATCATATTCTCATGAACTTTAGAATCATTACCAAGAAACGAAAGTACCTGATATTTTAATTGACGTGCGCGAGCTCTAGTAATTGGTCCAGTATGTATAGAAGCAGGGGCTGTGGGTGTAACAATGGTATTGATGTCCTCATCACACTAGCATCACATTCAAGCTCAAAAGTCTTATTAAAATCAGGAAGTTGGAGTAAAGGAGCATGTGTCAACTTATCTTTCAATACCGTGAAGGCTTCTTCCTGTGAGGTACCCCAAACAAAAGGCACATCCTTCTTTGTAAGCTCATTGAGAGGTGCAGCAATGGTGCTGAAATCTCTCACAAAACGCCTATAGAAACCAGCGAGTCCAAGAAAACTCCTCACTTGAGTGACCGTTTTGGGCTGTGGCCAACTCTCAATAGCTTCAATCTTGGCTTTATCAACTTCAATTCCCTGTGGAGTAACAACATAGCCAAGAAAAGATACTCGGTCGGTGCAAAAGGTGCACTTCCCAAGGTTACCAAACAAACGTGCATCACGTAAAGCAATAAAAACAGCACGTAAATGTTCCAAATGTTCCTCCAAAGATCTGCTATAAATCAGTATATCATCAAAATAGACTACCACAAATCGTCCAATGAAAGCACGTAAAACTTCGTTCATTAATGTCATGAAAGTACTAGGTGCATTAGTTAACCCAAAAGGCATGACTAACCACTCATATAATCCAAACTTTGTTTTAAATGCTGTTTTCCATTCATCCCCCAATTTCATACGAATTTGATGGTATCCACTACGCAAATCAACTTTGGAGAATATTGTAGAGCCACTCAATTCATCAAGCATATCATCTAGTCTAGGAATAGGATGACGATAACAAATAGTAATATTATTAATGCCTCTACAATCAACACACATACGCGATGTACCATCCTTTTTCGGCACTAGAATAATAGGAACAACACAAGGACTAAGGGATTCGCGTATATAACCTTTGTCGAGCAACTCCTGTACTTGACGCATAATCTCCTTCGTCTCCTCTGGATTGGTACGGTATGGCGCACGGTTTGGCAACGAAGCACCGGGAATTAAGTCGATCTGATGCTCAATCCCGCGAATAGGTGGTAATCCCGGTGGCACGTCTTGTGGAAAGACATCAGCGAACTCCTGCAAAATGTTAGTGACCGCAGGAGGCAAAGAGGAAGGCACGTCCTCGAATGAAAATAACGCCTCTTTGCACACAAAAGCATAGCAAACAGAATTGCTGAAATCTAGATCATCAATATCAGATTTGGTGGCAAGTAAGCATGCACTTTTCAATTTAATTTCCGAAGCAACACTAGATGGTTTATTATTAGGCTTCATTTGTTGCTCAAATTCTTTTGCCACAATCTGATTTTCACTCTTATTTTTCTCCTGTTTTGCTTTACTAGCTCTATTAATATCATCTTTCAAAATAGAATCAGGAGTCATAGGAAGCAAAGTAATATGTTTATCCTTATGAACAAGAGTATATTGATTGTTTCTACCATGGTGTACAGAATTTTTATCAAATTGCCATGGTCTACCAAGTAATAATGAACATGCTTGCATGGGTACCACATCACAATCAACATAATCAGCATATGTAGAGATACTAAAATGCACACGAACAGTACGTGTTACCTTAACCTTGCCGCTGTTGTTGAACCATTGGATATAGTAAGGATGTGGATGTGGTCTTGTGGTGAGAGATAGCTTCTCCACCATCTCCATGCTAGCCAAGTTGTTGCAGCTACCTCCATCTATGATGACGCGAACAGAACGTTCCTTCACAACTCCCTTTGTATGGAACAAATTATGCCTCTGATTTTGCTCAGCTTGTGTGACCTGCACACTCAAAACACGTTGAGCAACTAAACATTCATACCTGTCAGCGTCTTCAGGAGCCATGTATTGCGTCTCATGATCAGAATCATCTCCACCGTGTTCTTCACTTGTAATAAGAGCCAAAGTCTCCTCATCATAATCACTAGCGGACTCATACCCACCATCCTCAGTAGCAATCATAACACGCGGAGATTGGCATTCTCTCGCATAATGACCTCTTCCCTTACAACGACGACAAATTGTGTGCCCTGTTGATGCCATAGATGAAGAAGAGCTCTGGGCAGGCCCAGAAGGTGTACTCTTGGCAGATGGTGGTGGTGGTGAAAAAAAAGTGCAAAAAAAAAAAGAAAAAAAAATTCAGAGTGTGCTCCTCCCTTGTTTACGTGCAGCGCCGTGATTTTTGTTAGTGTTCTAGGCTCGCGTCTCTAGCACGGTCTAGCCTAGGACCAGCACAGTACCGTCGTTGAGAGTTTATTCAACATTGCATCTCTGAATTGATTATTGCTGACCCTTTTTGCTACCATATCATAAGCCTTCCCAGCTCCACATACATCTACATCGTGCGTTTGACACCACCTGGCAATCGCTCTGTCCAAGCTCTGAGAGTTTTGACTACAAAGGTTGCCGATCACCACCTGCTGCTGGGTAAGAACTGGTAAGAATTTGAGATTTGCTTGACGGATTTGTGACACCACACCACACCACCACCACTTTCTAGTAGTCTGTAGGATCATATTCTTGTGTGTTTCTATTGCTGCTAACCATGGCAGGATCACAAGCCGACGAGTTTGACTGGGAGAACATGACGAACAAGGAGTTGCATGATAAATTTCAGCAAATGATGAGTGGCCAGGTGGGAGATGTGCTAAACAGATTTGAAGAGGCCATGGAGAAGATAGATGGCATGGAGAAGTCGTTCGAGACAAAGCTGGATAACAAGTTTAATGAATTGCTCACGCGTCTTCCCCAACCACCACCGGCTGCACCTGTCGCACCTCTGCAACGACAACAACAACGCCCCCTTCCAAATCAGTTCGGACGAGCGAAGCGTGTTCCTCTTGAGTGATGAGGACATCAATACCATTGTTACACCCACAGCCCCTGCTTCTATACATACTGGACCAATTACTAGAGCTCGCGCACGCCAATTAAATTATCAGGTACTTTCGTTTCTTGGTAATGATTCTAAAGTTCATGAGAATATGATGCTGCCTAAATTGGATACATTTGTTTTGCTTACAAATGAAGGCCCTAGCTTGGACAAGAAAGAGGAACCTTGGAGCAAGTTCAAGCATGGAGATGATGGCATGCACAAGGGGAACAAGAATGGAGTTACAAGTGATGATTTCAGGACTTTGAAGCCACCATAATGAGTGCAGGAAGCCTTGGACGAAATATACAAGATGTCACTTCATAAATTTCGTCCAGAGGCTATTATAGGTGCTGCGTCACCTTATTATTGGGCCAGGCCCATGTAATTTCGAAATACTTGAGTATAGGCTGTTTTTAGAGTCCGTATGTGTGGGGAAACAAGAGATAGGGTTGGTTTCGGACCCCTCCTTCAAGGGCCACGAAATCCCCTCCTCTTCCTCCATATATACAGCCCTTAGGGCACCGTTTAGACTTTGGGTTTTGTTTAGATTAAAAGTTCGCCATAGCTGCAACTTCGCGTACTTCGTTTGTGTTCAACGACCAGACCAAGACGTCACAGAACCCCACCTTGATCAATAAAGCTTTCATCTTATATTCGCAATATCCAGATTGCAAATCTTAGTTTCTTGCTTGTTGTTCGTTTGCTTGCAGGAGATAGACCCTCGTGGTCAGGTTGATTGTGCTCCGGCGTGGTCAATAACCTCTCGGAGTTGGTTTAGCGATTGCTAAGGCGCAACGTCCTCGCACGTTCGTAGTCGGATCGTCAAAGTCTACTCCACCAAAAACGATAGCTATCATCTCATCGAAAGATCGGGACACCCTCGCCTCTTTGTGGTGATCGGCAACCTTTGTAGTCAAAACTCTCAGAACTTGGACAGAGCGATTGCCAGGTGGTGTCAAACGCACGATGTAGATGTATGTGGAGCTGGGAAGGCTTATGATATGGTAGCAAAAAGGGTCAGCAATAATCAATTCAGAGATGCAATGTTGAATAAACTCTCAACGACGGTACTGTGCTGGTCCTAGGCTAGACCGTGCTAGAGACGCGAGCCTAGAACACTAACAAAAATCACGGCGCTGCACGTAAACAAGGGAGGAGCACACTCTGAATTTTTTTTCTTTTTTTTTTGCACTTTTTTTTTCCTCTTTTTTTTTTTGCTCCGCAACAATTTTTTTTTGAAAAAGTCTACAAATGGTCTAAAAACTGCCTAGCCAGAATTTTCCAGACTTAGTTTTTTTTTTTGAAACTGGAACTATTTTTCTTCTGCGGGTAGCACGAAAATTGGCGAATCCGACTTGTTCACGACTCGTAGTATCGCGTGATCTGAAACTCTAAAATAAAGGAATAAATACTGGACTCGGACTAGGACTGGTGGCAGAGATGAATCTGGTGGAACTCGGACTGGTGATGGTATATGACGGTAGTATATGTGGGCTCGGATTGGTGGTGGTATATGGACTCGGATCGGTGGTGGTATATGGACTCGGATCGGTGGTGGTATATGGACTCAGAGAAATAGCAGATAAGCTGTGGTGGTATATGGTAGGGGCGATGATGATGGTGCGGCGGCGGCGTGACAACTTGTGAACAGAACTCGAAACTCTAAAGAACTAGACGCTAAGACCAGCAACTTGACACGACGATGCAACCGCAAATTCAACAAAGCAAAAACCCTAAAAAGATTATGCAAAGGCTCAGATTGGTTCGGATATGATGAACTAACCCTAAATTTTTTTTTTGGCTTTTTCCTGGACTGTAGGTATGAAGAACAGACTCGATCTAAACTACGAAAAACTGTAAATCTCACCGAGCAACCTGGGAATCTGATACCACTTGGTAGAGGCGAGGGTGTCCCGATCTTTCGATGAGATGATAGCTATCGTTTTTGGTGGAGTAGACTTTGACGATCCGACTACGAACGTGCGAGGACGTCGCGCCTTAGCAATCGCTAAACCAACTCCGAGAGGTTATTGACCACGCCGGAGCACAATCAACCTGACCACGAGGGTCTATCTCCTGCAAGCAAACGAAGAACAAGCAAGAAACTAAGATTTGCAATCTGGATATTGCGAATATAAGATGAAAGCTTTATTGATCAAGGTGGGGTTCTGTGACGTCTTGGTCTGGTCGTTGAACACAAACGAAGTACGCGAAGTTGCAGCTATGGCGAACTTTTAATCTAAACAAAACCCAAAGTCTAAACGGTGCCCTAAGGGCTGTATATATGGAGGAAGAGGAGGGGATTTCGTGGCCCTTGAAGGAGGGGTCCGAAACCAACCCTATCTCTGGTTTCCCCACACATACGGACTCTAAAAACAGCCTATACTCAAGTATTTCGAAATTACATGGGCCTGGCCCAATAATAAGGTGACGCAGCACCTATAATAGCCTCTGGATGAAATTTATGAAGTGACATCTTGTATATTTCGTCCAAGGCTTCCTGCACTCATTATGGTGGCTTCAAAGTCCTGAAATCATCACTTGTAACTCCGTTCTTGTTCCCCTTGTGCATGCCATCATCTCCATGCTTGAACTTGCTCCAAGGTTCCTCTTTCTTGTCCAAGCTAGGCCCTTCATTTGTAAGCAAAACAAATGTATCCAATTTAGGCAGCATCATATTCTCATGAACTTTAGAATCATTACCAAGAAACGAAAGTACCTGATATTTTAATTGGCGTGCGCGAGCTCTAGTAATTGGTCCAGTATGTATAGAAGCAGGGGCTGTGGGTGTAACAATGGTATTGATGTCCTCATCACCTTATTAGTTGGTAGACCATGGCAATTTGATAAAAGTTCTGTACACCATGGTAGAAACAATCAGTATACTCTTGTTCATAAGGATAAACATATTACTTTGCTTCCTATGTCTCCTGATTCTATTTTGAAAGATGATATTAATAGAGCTAGTAAGGCAAAACAGGAGCAAAATAAGAGTGAAAATCAGATTGTGGCAAAAGAATTTGAGCAACAAATGAATCCTCATAATAAACCATCTAGTGTTGCTTCTGAAATTAAATTGAAAAGTGCATGTTTACTTGCCACCAAATCTGATATTGATGATCTAGATTTCAGCAAATCTGTTTGCTATGCTTTTGTGTGCAAAGAGGCATTATTCTCATTCGAGGACATGCCTTCCTCTTTGCCTCCTGGTGTTACTAACATTTTGCAGGAGTTCGCTGACGTCTTTCCACAAGATGTGCCTCCGGGATTACCACCTATTCGAGGGATTGAGCATCAAATTGACTTAATTCCCGGTGCATCGCTACCCAACCGTGCACCATACCGTACTAATCCAGAGGAGACGAAGGAGATTATGCGTCAAGTCCAGGAGTTGCTCGACAAAGGTTATATACGCGAATCCCTTAGTCCTTGTGCTGTTCCTATTATTCTAGTGCCAAAAAAGGATGGTACATCGCGTATGTGTGTTGATTGTAGAGGCATTAATAATATTACTATTCGTTATCGTCATCCTATTCCTAGACTAGATGATATGCTTGATGAATTGAGTGGCTCTACAATATTCTCCAAAGTTGATTTGCGTAGTGGATACCATCAAATTCGTATGAAATTGGGGGATGAATGGAAAACAACATTTAAAACAAAGTTTGGATTATATGAGTGGTTAGTCATGCCTTTTGGGTTAACTAATGCACCTAGTACTTTCATGAGATTAATGAACGAAGTTTTACGTGCTTTCATTGGACGATTTGTGGTAGTCTATTTTGATGATATACTGATTTATAGCAGATCTTTGGAGGAACATTTGGAATATTTACGTGCTGTTTTTATTGCTTTACGTGATGCACGTTTGTTTGGTAACCTTGGGAAGTGCACCTTTTGCACCGACCGAGTATCTTTTCTTGGCTATGTTGTTACTCCACAGGGAATTGAAGTTGATAAAGCCAAGATTGAAGCTATTGAGAGTTGGCCACAGCCCAAAACGGTCACTCAAGTGAGGAGTTTTCTTGGACTCGCTGGTTTCTATAGGCGTTTTGTGAGAGATTTCAGCACCATTGCTGCACCTCTCAATGAGCTTACAAAGAAGGATGTGCCTATTGTTTGGGGTACCTCACAGGAAGAAGCCTTCACGGTATTGAAAGATAAGTTGACACATGCTCCTTTACTCCAACTTCCTGATTTTAATAAGACTTTTGAGCTTGAATGTGATGCTAGTGGAATTGGATTAGGAGGTGTTTTATTACAAGATGGCAAACCTGTTGCATACTTTTCTGAAAAATTGAGTGGGCCTAGTCTGAACTATTCTACTTATGATAAAGAATTATATGCTCTTGTTCGGACCTTAGAAACATGGCAACATTATTTATGGCCCAAAGAATTTGTTATACATTCTGATCATGAATCTTTGAAACACATTAAATGTCAAGCAAAACTGAACCGTAGACATGCTAAATGGGTTGAATTTATTGAGACTTTCCCTTATGTCATTAAACACAAGAAGGGTAAAGAAAATGTTATTGCTGATGCATTGTCTCGTCGTTATACTATGCTTTCACAACTTGACTTTAAAATATTTGGTTTGGAGACCATCAAAGATCAATATGTGCATGATGCTGAATTTAAAGATGTATTGCAGAATTGTAAGGAAGGGAGAACATGGAACAAGTTCGTCGTTAACGATGGATTTGTGTTTCGTGCTAACAAGCTATGCATTCCAGCTAGCTCCGTTCTACTTTGTTGTTGCAGGAGGCGCATGGAGGAGGATTAATGGGACACTTTGGCGTGAAGAAGACGGAGGATATACTTGCTACACATTTCTTTTGGCCAAAGATGAGACGGGATGTTGAGCGTTTTGTTGCTCGCTGCACTACATGTCAAAAAGCTAAGTCACGACTCAATCCTCATGGTTTATATATGCCTTTGCCTGTACCTAGTGTTCCTTGGGAGGATATATCTATGGACTTTGTTTTAGGTTTACCTCGAACAAAGAAGGGGAGGGATAGCATACTTTTTGTCGTGGATAGGTTCTCGAAAATGGCACACTTTATACCATGTCATAAAAGCGATGATGCTGTTAATGTTGCTGATTTGTTCTTTCGTGAAATTATACGCTTGCATGGTGTGCCAAATACTATTGTTTCAGATCGTGATACTAAATTTCTTAGCCACTTTTGGAGATGTTTATGGGCTAAGTTGGGGACTAAACTGCTTTTTAGTACTACATGTCACCCCCAAACTGATGGACAAACTGAAGTAGTCAATAGAACATTGTCTACTATGCTTAGGGCTGTTTTGAAGAATAACAAGAAAATGTGGGAAGAATGCTTGCCTCATATTGAATTTGCTTATAATCGTTCATTGCATTCTACTACTAAGATGTGTCCTTTTGAAATTGTGTATGGTTTCCTTCCTCGTGCACCAATTGATTTGTTGCCTCTTCCATCTTCGGAGAAGGTTAATTTTGATGCTAAACAACGTGCTGAATTGATCTTAAAAATGCATGAGTTAACTAAGGAGAACATTGAGCGTATGAATGTTAAATATAAACTTGCTGGAGATAAGGGTAGAAAACATGTTGTGTTTGCACCTGGAGATCTTGTTTGGTTACATTTGCGTAAGGATAGATTTCCTGATTTGCGCAAATCAAAGCTAATGCCACGTGCTGATGGTCCTTTTAAGGTGTTAGAGAAAATAAATGATAATGCATATAAACTGATGAGGACATCAATACCATTGTTACACCCACAGCCCCTGCTTCTATACATACTGGACCAATTACTAGAGCTCGCGCATGTCAATTAAAATATCAGGTACTTTCGTTTCTTGGTAATGATTCTAAAGTTCATGAGAATATGATGCTGCCTAAATTGGATACATTTGTTTTGCTTACAAATGAAGGGCCTAGCTTGGACAAGAAAGAGGAACCTTGGAGCAAGTTCAAGCATGGAGATGATGGCATGCACAAGGGGAACAAGAACGGAGTTACAAGTGATGATTTCAGGACTTTGAAGCCACCATAATGAGTGCAGGAAGCCTTGGACGAAATATACAAGATGTCACTTCATAAATTTCGTCCAGAGGCTATTATAGGTGCTGCGTCACCTTATTATTGGGCCAGGCCCATGTAATTTCGAAATACTTGAGTATAGGCTGTTTTTAGAGTCCGTATGTGTGGGGAGACAAGAGATAGGGTTGGTTTCGGACCCCTCCTTCAAGGGCCACGAAATCCCCTCCTCTTCCTCCATATATACAGCCCTTAGGGCACCGTTTAGACTTTGGGTTTTGTTTAGATTAAAAGTTCGCCATAGCTGCAACTTCGCGTACTTCGTTTGTGTTCAACGACCAGACCAAGACGTCACAGAACCCCACCTTGATCAATAAAGCTTTCATCTTATATTCGCAATATCCAGATTGCAAATCTTAGTTTCTTGCTTGTTCTTCGTTTGCTTGCAGGAGATAGACCCTCGTGGTCAGGTTGATTGTGCTCCGGCGTGGTCAATAACCTCTCGGAGTTGGTTTAGCGATTGCTAACGCGCGACGTCCTCGCACGTTCGTAGTCGGATCGTCAAAGTCTACTCCACCAAAAACGATAGCTATCATCTCATCGAAAGATCGGGACACCCTCGCCTCTATCAAGTGGTATCAGATTCCCAGGTTGCTCGGTGAGATTTACAGTTTTTCATAGTTTAGATCGAGTCTGTTTTTCATACCTACAGTCCAGGAAAAAGCCAAAAAAAAAAAATTTAGGGTTAGTTCATCATATCCGAACCAATCTGAGCCTTTGCATAATCTTTTTAGGGTTTTTGCTTTGTTGAATTTGTGGTTGCATCGTCGTGTCAAGTTGCTGGTCTTAGCGTCTAGTTCTTTAGAGTTACGAGTTCTGTTCACAAGTTGTCACGCCGCCGCCGCACCATCATCATCGCCCCTACCATATACCACCACAGCTTATCTGCTATTTCTCTGAGTCCATATATGATGAGGACATCAATACCATTGTTACACCCACAGCCCCTGCTTCTATACATACTGGACCAATTACTAGAGCTCGCGCACGCCAATTAAAATATCAGGTACTTTCGTTTCTTGGTAATGATTCTAAAGTTCATGAGAATATGATGCTGCCTAAATTGGATACATTTGTTTTGCTTACAAATGAAGGGCCTAGCTTGGACAAGAAAGAGGAACCTTGGAGCAAGTTCAAGCATGGAGATGATGGCATGCACAAGGGGAACAAGAACGGAGTTACAAGTGATGATTTCAGGACTTTGAAGCCACCATAATGAGTGCAGGAAGCCTTGGACGAAATATACAAGATGTCACTTCATAAATTTCGTCTAGAGGCTATTATAGGTGCTGCGTCACCTTATTATTGGGCCAGGCCCATGTAATTTCGAAATACTTGAGTATAGGCTGTTTTTAGAGTCCGTATGTGTGGGAAAACAAGAGATAGGGTTGATTTCGGACCCCTCCTTCAAGGGCCACGAAATCCCCTCCTCTTCCTCCATATATACAGCCCTTAGGGCACCGTTTAGACTTTGGGTTTTGTTTAGATTAAAAGTTCGCCATAGCTGCAACTTCGCGTACTTCGTTTGTGTTCAACGACCAGACCAATACGTCACAGAACCCCACCTTGATCAATAAAGCTTTCATCTTATATTCGCAATATCTAGATTGCAAATCTTAGTTTCTTGCTTGTTCTTCGTTTGCTTGCAGGAGATAGACACTCGTGGTCAGGTTGATTGTGCTCCGGCGTGGTGAATAACCTCTCGGAGTTGGTTTAGCGATTGCTAAGGCGCGACGTCCTTGCACGTTCGTAGTCGGATCGTCAAAGTCTACTCCACCAAAAACGATAGCTATCATCTCATCGAAAGATCGGGACACCCTCGCTTCTATCAGGTGGTATATGGTGCGGCGGCGGCGTGACAAACTGTGACAGCACTCGAAACTCTAAAGGACTAGACGCTAAGACCAGCAACTAGACACGACGATGCAACCGCAAATTCAACAAAGCAAAAACCCTAAAAAGATTATGCAAAGGCTTAGATTGGTTCGGATATGATGAACTAACCCTAATTTTTTTTTGGCTTTTTCGTGGACTGTAGGTATGAAGAACAGACTCGATCTAAACTACGAAGAACTGTAAAATCTCACCGAGCAACCTGGAAATCTGATACCACTTGATAGAGGCGAGGGTGTCCTGATATTTCGATGAGATGATAGCTATCGTTTTTGGTGGAGTAGACTTTGACGATCCGACTATGAACGTGCAAGGATGTCGCGCCTTAGCAATCGCTAAACCAACTCCGAGAGGTTATTGACCACGCCGGAGCACAATCAACCTGACCACGAGGGTCTATCTCCTCCTAGCAAACGAAGAACAAGCAAGAAACTAAGATTTGCAAGCTGGATATTGTGAATATAAGATGAAAGCTTTATTGATCAAGGTGGGGTTCTGTGACGTCTTGGTCTGGTCGTTGAACACAAATGAAGTACGCGAAGTTGCAGCTATGGCGAAATTTTAATCTAAACAAAACCCAAAGTCTAAACAGTGCCCTAAGGGCTGTATATATGGAGGAAGAGGGGGGGATTTCGTGGCCCTTGAAGGAGGGGTCCGAAACAAACCCTATCTCTTGTTTCCCCACACATACGGACTCTAAAAACAGCCTATACTCAAGTATTTCGAAATTACATGGGCCTGGCCCAATAATAAGGTGACGCAGCACCTATAATAGCCTCTGGACGAAATTTATGAAGTGGCATCTTGTATATTTCATCCAAGGCTTCCTGCACTCATTATGGTGGCTTCAAAGTCCTGAAATCATCACTTGTAACTCCGTTCTTGTTCCCCTTGTGCATGCCATCATCTCCATGCTTGAACTTGCTCCAAGGTTCCTCTTTCTTGTCCAAGCTAGGCCCTTCATTTGTAAGCAAAACAAATGTATCCAATTTAGGCAGCATCATATTCTCATGAACTTTAGAATCATTACCAAGAAATGAAAGTTCCTGATATTTTAATTGGCGTGCGCGAGCTCTAGTAATTGGTCCAGTATGTATAGAAGCAGGGGTTGTGGGTGTAACAACGGTATTGATGTCCTCATCACATTTTGCATCAAATTTTTTGTGCCACTATCCTCACTGAGCCACTCCATAAGCTTTAGTTTTTAGGTGTGAGTGAGCAAGTCCGGTACCAATTCCACTATTCTTTCATTTCACATTGAGTGAAACGGGATACATCCTCAATTTTGGGAAAAGGCAGCTTGGTATTGTTTATCTCATTTCCTACTCACCTCTACTCGAGTCTTGTGATGGATAGGCAAAGCACACCTCCTTCGATCTACAACAACAATGACGAGTTTGGTGCCATGAAAAATAACTTGGACGCCAAGATGGATGCTCAAATGGAGGAGATCAAAGCTCTCATCAAGTCCTACAAGCGGTCTTCCTCATCTTCGAGAAGACACTCAAGAGCCCATGCCTCCGAGCTACCATCTCCGGCAAGATCACATCGGCATCGACACCACCACCTACAAGAACGTGAAGGTCAAGAGCGGTTGAGCGGTTGTTGGTGTTGAGCTCTTGACCTTCACATTCTTTTCGGTGGTGGTGTCGATGCTGATGTGATCTTGCCGGAGATGGTAGCTCGGAGGCATTTGCTCTTGAGCGTCTTCACGAAGATGAGGAAGATCGCTTGTAGGACTTGATGAGGGCTTTGATCTCCTCCATTTGAGCATCCATTTTGGCGTTCAAGTTGTTCGTGGCATCGAACTCATCGTTGTTGTTGTAGACCGAAGGGGGTGTGCTTTGCCTATCCATCACAAGACTCGAGAAGAAGTGAGTAGGAAATGAGATAAACAATACCAAGTTACCTTTTCCCAAAGTTGAGGATGTATCCCGTTTCGCTCAATGTGAAATGAAAGAATAGTGGAATTGGTACCGGACTTGTTTACTCACACCTACCAAGTAAAGCTTATGGAGTAGCTTGGTGAGGATAGTGGCACAAAAATTTGATGCAAAATGTTAGCAAGAGTCAATAATGTTGAAAAAGATTCACAAATTCGCAAGTGAAACAAGTAGACTAATAGCAATGAATGGCACACGGAAACACACACACGGATAGATAAATGGGGTCGTGCAACCAAGGAATGAGCACAAAATGTGGAGTCCACGGAAAACGCTCGTGTTGCACAACTCAAGAGAGACGCTAGCACGAATGCTCAATAGGCGGATACGACACTTGTGCACAACCTATAAGATGCAAAATGGATAAACTTTCTATCCCAAGTATACTATGTATGTATATTCCGGTGCTTCAGCACAAGATGATCCAAGATGATCGGATATGATACCATATGATATATTGTAATGCACTATGATATGATGCTATGGCTCTTGCTTACAAGCTTCTTTGTTCACTCTCTTTTGCTTAAAAGCTTATTCTTTTTCTTTTTTTGATATGGCCACTATGCGAAATGCACAAACCAAGATAGCAATTGTATATATGCAGAAACAAACTTGTGACACAAGAGATGATATGATACCAAGATGATACCAATGTGATATGGTAGGTATGCAATGGAAGGTGTAGACCAATGATCACTAATGTGCACAAGTAACGTTGCCGGGCAATACTCAAATGGCTAGTCTCGATAGGCAAGTAACGCAAAATGGGCTAGGGGTTAACAATGCAATTGCAAGGAGAATGTACACTGATGTCGTCGAGGTTACCGTCCGTTGTGATGATGAGTGGCGGTGTTCTTGATGTAGAACCATTCCTAATTAGCCGAAACACCTTAGGAAACGGAAAAACCGCGAACTCAAAATCTCAAATGTCAAATGGTGGTAGCGGAATGCGATGGTGGTTTTGCGGAAGCTCAATGGTATTGCGGAAATGCAATGATGGGTTATGCGAGTCAATGTTGAAGTGACCGTCCCTAAGTAGCCGAAACACCTTAGGAGACACAAGCCACAACTCAAACAAGCTCAAACAAAATTGGGTTAAGTTGGGGTGGTGGAAGTGTATGGTGGGCACGCCTATGCGGAAGATATGGTGATGGTTGATGAAGTAACCGTCCCTAAGTAGCCGAAACACCTTAGGAGACTTGAATCACTACTCAAGCAACGACAAATGCTACAAGGAACAAAATGGGTTAGGTTGCGGAAGCCGGTGGTGGTTATGCGGATGATATGGTGGAAGCCCTAGGCAAAGATGCCAAAGTTCAAAAAATTTGATGAAGTCAAATGGTGATGATGGTATTTTTGTTGGAAGGGGGATGCCAAGAGCTTCAAAACGAGCTAAAGAACGTCAAAATTGGAGTTCGGATGAATTAGTTATGGCCCAAACAAAAATCAGCCGAAGTCAGTTTCTACAGGTATCGGACGTCCGGAAATGGACGGATGTCCGGTCGTCGGACGTTCGGTCGGGCTCGGAAATCCGCTATTTCAGCTCGGGTTAGGGACTCCGGTCGTCCGGTGGTTCCTGGGGCTCCGGACGTCCGGTAAAGTGGCGGTCGTCCGGTGGGTCTGGGACAACGCGCGAGATGCGAGTTTCGGGACGTGATTTTGGGCGGAAATTGAGGATTTTGGGGTCAAAATTGACGAGATTTCGTGGATGAAAGATGGGAAAACTTGGGGAAATGCTAGATCCACTTGAAACCAAGCAAATCCATGGATCAAAATCAACAAAACATCATCAAACCAACAAATCACAAAAAATTTTGGGGCTATTTTTGGTGGGGATTTTCGAAATTGGGGAAGAACACAACAAAATTAGGCTAGAAAACAAAGAGGGGAGGCTCCACATTCATGGTAAACCTAAGCTCTGATTCCATATGATACGGGGCTAACCCGGTGTAGGCCGATCTTTCATGATTGGAGTGGATTCCCTCAAAGAACACGATGGACACGGGGAAGAACGGGGAGAAATCACAAGGAGAAACACTCAAGAACAAGTCCAATCACACATCCACTAGACAATCAAACACACAAGATCCACAAGGTACATGAACAACAAAAGGAAAGATACAAGGTAAAGTTCTTCTCTATGAGGAGGTCTTGATGATATCCTAGACGGATCTTCCCGTGAGGGGTCTTGAATCCAAGATGGATTTTCTCCGTAGAGGCCGCGGTCTCTCTCGCTGGAGTAGATCCGGATGGATGAGCAAAGCTCTATCTCTAAATGAGCTATCACATTTGCTAACCCTAGAAAGGAGGTGGAGGTGGAGTATATATAGGCAAGTCCATGAAGGGGTAAGTGAGAGGGGCAGGCGCCGGATGTCCGGTCGTTCGCGGGACGCCGGATGTCCGAGGCACTCGCCGGATGTCCGGCCTGGCTGTGGCCGTTCCAGTCCTCCTTTGGATAGTCGTTACCGGATTTCCGGGAGGGATGGCCGGATGTCCGGGGCTTTGGGAGGAGCCGGATGTCCGGGGTGATGGCCGGATGTCCGGGCTGGCACTGGTCCATTTCTAGTGCTCTCTGAGTAGACGTAGTGATGAGGACATGACTACCTTGGATACGACCAAAAATATTGCATACATGTATATTTGTGAGGTGATTTCTAATGCAAACTATGCAATAATTTATTTATGTCATCCAAGACAAAAATACTTCACAAACTTTTGTGCCATGTCTAATTGCAGGTGCATGGGAGATTTGTACAATGCACATATGAATATAAGGGAAAAAGAGAAGTTTATGTGCTGTTCAAAAAGTCCTCTCACGTCACTTTTGGGCTAAGAGAAGATAGAGTCCAAGTCTCTCACGTTCTGGATTCAGATTCGGACTGCACAGACATACCTGACTCAAAACGCCAAGAACTATTTCATACGGACTCCGAATTGGGTGATTCTTTTTTTGTTGGAAAGTAGATTCCGTGCTCTTTCTAACCCAATTGGTTTCACCTTCAAATTCATCCGGAGCGTTGAGTTGTCGTCGAAACAATCTGATGCTGTAGCAGAATCCGAGTCAAACTACAAGTCCAAAGGTGTTGCATCACCTCCACTTGGGCCCATTGGCCTTGTACGACCTAGGGTTAGTTTTAGGCTGCCTTGGGATGTCCTCCCACCTCCTTGGCCGCCACCCCTTGCTCCTATATAAGTAGATCCATCTAATAGCTTTTTGCTTGGGTTTTGTTTAGATTAAAAGTTCGCCATAGCTGCAACTTCGCGTACTTCGTTTGTGTTCAACGACCAGACCAAGACGTCACAGAACCCCACCTTGATCAATAAAGCTTTCATCTTATATTCGCAATATCCAGATTGCAAATCTTAGTTTCTTGCTTGTTCTTCGTTTGCTTGCAGGAGATAGACCCTCGTGGTCAGGTTGATTGTGCTCCGGCGTGGTCAATAACCTCTCGGAGTTGGTTTAGCGATTGCTAAGGCGCGACGTCCTCGCACGTTCGTAGTCGGATCGTCAAAGTCTACTCCACCAAAAACGATAGCTATCATCTCATCGAAAGATCGGGACACCCTTGCCTCTATCAAGTGGTATCAGTTTTCAGGTTGCTCGGTGAGGATTTCAAGTTTTCCCTAGATTAGATTTATTTTCTTACCTATTGTCCCAGAAAAAGCCACAAAAAAAAAGTCAGATCTATTCATCCTTTGTCCAAGCCAGCTGAGCCTTTACAATTTTCTTTTCATTGCTTGCATAGTTGAATTATCGGTTGCATCGTCGTGTCGAGTTGCTGGTCTTAGTGTCTAGTTCGTTTAGAGTTTCGAGCTCTGTTCACATTAGTCACGCCGCCGCTGCATCGTTATTCCTTCCGCTGTCCACCATCCCATCCATCAATTTCCACATCGTGCTACCCACTATTCATTGTCATAATCATAGTTGAGGTCGTTCACATCTGTGCTTGATCCAATCTACATCTTATCTAGTTTGTTTTGGAAAGAGGGAGAGAGAAAAAAGAGAGAAAAAAAGTTAAGAAAAAAGTCAGAGAAAGAAAAAGAGAGAAAGAAAAAGAAAAAAAGTGAGATAAAAAAAAGAGAGAAGAAAAAAAAGCACAAAATTTGGATCTATCTAGACTCACTCTCGTACCTGAATTCGGATTGGAATCTGTTTTGCGCACTGTTCAGTAAAACAGGCGTATCTTCCTCATACGAAGTCCGTTTTGGCTCCGTGAGTACTCAAATTAAAGCTAGCGATGAGCCGCATCTAAATAGTTGCAGAAGCTTGTTCAATATTTGACACATCAAAATCGGCTTCTAAATAGGTCTTTTTGCCCTCCGAAGTTCGCAAACACAGCTTGTTCCAGTTTTTCAGGCCAGTTTTAGAATTTTTTGACTCCTCATATCAACTCGGAATTGAGTGATTCTTTTTGCATTTGAAAGCTTGAGTCAGAGCCATTCTTGAGAAAAATTATCATAAAATTGGCACAAACTTTTATAGAGTAAAGTTGGAGAGAGAATTGTTGGTATATGCTACTTGGTAGTTGTTTCTCATCATTATCTTTACTGCCATTGTGATCTTCACTTATATCTTGCTGTCCAGAGCTACTTCATATCCTTTATTGATGCTAGTTGTGCAACGCCGTGACCTCATTAGTGTTCTAGGCTCGCGTCTCTAGTCCGGTCTAGCGTAGGACCAGCACAGTACCGTCGTTGAGCGTTTATTCAACATTGCATCTCTGAATTGATTATTGCTAATCTTTTGCTACCAAATATTTAAGCTTTCCAAGCTCCACATATTTCTACACCGTGTATACGTACGTTCCCCTGGCAATCGCTTTACTCTATCTTCGGAGTTATTTGACACCGCTGGTTGCCTGTCACCACCTGCTGCATGGTAAGAACTTGTAAGATATTGATATTTGCTACATTGTGAGCGTTTTACCACCACATCCTAGTAGTTCATAGGAACATTATTCTTGGATTTTGTTTCTTGTTTTCTACTAACTATGGCAGGTTCTGGAGTTGTTAGTTCTTGGGCTTCATCGATCGTGGGAGATTTGCCATCACCTAAGAAAATACAACAACCGCCACAAGAGGAGCAATTACATCAGAATGCACATAATCAGATTAATGTTTCCATGCCACCATTTACTGGTCGTTTTAGGCCTGATTTATATATTGAATGGGAGTATGAAATAAATGCTATATTTGCTTCCCATAATTTTGATGAGCGTGGAAAATTTCAAGCTGCGGTTGCTTTAGTTTGGTGGAGTGAATATTGTCGGTTAAACCCTGATCTTATACCTACTACTTGGGATGATTTAAAACTTGTCATGAGAGATAGATTCGTTGATGTTTATTATACTCGTGGCATGATTAAAAAATTACAACATTTAAAACAAGGCACTGACACGGTAACAAAATACTATGATGATTTACAAACTATATTATTGCACTCATTTTTAGAAGAAAGTGAAGAATATTTTATGGATAGATTTTGGGGAGGATTAAACTGTAATATTCAAGAGATTCTAATTCATGAAGAGTGTTATCCTATGGACCATTTGTTTCGTCTTGCTTGCAAAGCTGAACAGGAAATAAAACGACGTGTTGGCCACAAGGAGAACAAGCGCACAGTGCACATTCCAAGTGTTGATACAGATGTTTCTTCAACTACTAGGCGTACTATGACAACCACATCCGTTGTTGCGAGGACTACATGATCTTCATCATGTGACACATCACCTCCAAGAGTGCCTACATCGTCTGAGTTGATCATAAGAGGTAATGACAAAGGTACAGATTTTCAACTTTCACATGAGAATGATGCATGCCTAGTTAACTTGAATACATCATGTGTTGTGTTACCTATTGATTTGAGCACACCAGCTATTTTAGAGAATTGTGTTACTGTCATGAAAATGCGTCATGTGATCAAAGAGTTGAAGTATCAACAATTTTGAGTGCACCCAATGAATTAACTGTTGATGCAAAAGAAACAATGTTTAATCATTTTGATATGACCTCTAATCTTGGTGATGATTTTGTGTCAAATGACTTATTGGATGTTTGCTTATTTAAGCATGTTGTAGCATGTAAATTTGATGCAAGTAAGGTTTATTCACCAATGTTGGGATGGTTTAATGATGAACATTGTCAATCCTTTGATATGAATAAGAGCTTCACTTATATGTGCAAATTGAGTTGCAATATTTTCATGTCTTCTAATACTTGTGATAATATTTTGGCTTTAGATTTTATGAACTATGAAGGTTACTCATGTATACATGTGTCATATATGCAAAAACTAAGGGAAGTAAAACTGGATGACATATACATATACAACATGTACACCTTGTCTCTTTTGTTAGCCACATTTCAGCTTAAGCAACGCCGAGGACGGCTTTGTTTTCAAGAAGGGGAGGATGATGAGGACATGACTACCTTGGATACGACCAAAAATATTGCATACATGTATATTTGTGAGGTGATTTCTAATGCAAACTATGCAATAATTTATTTATGTCATCCAAGACAAAAATACTTCACAAACTTTTGTGCCATGTCTAATTGCAGGTGTATGGGAGATTTGTACAATCCACATATGAACATAAAGGAAAAATAGAAGTTTATGTGCTGTTCAAAAAGTCCTCTCACGTCACTTTTGGGCTAAGAGAAGATAGAGTCCAAGTCTCTCACGTTCTGGATTCAGATTCGGACTGCACAGACATACCTGACTCAAAACACCAAGAACTATTTCATACGGACTCCGAATTGGGTGATTCTTTTTTTGTTGGAAAGTAGATTTCGTGCTCTTTCTAACCCAATTGGTTTCACCTTCAAATTCATCCGGAGCGTTGAGTTGTCATCGAAACAATCTGACGCTGTAGCAGAATCCGAGTCAAACTACAAGTCCAAAGGTGTTGCATCACCTCCACTTGGGCCCATTGGCCTTGTACGACCTAGGGTTAGTTTTAGGCTGCCTTGGGATGTCCTCCCACCTCCTTGGCCGCCACCCCTTGCTCCTATAAAAGTATATCCATCTAGTAGCTTTTTGCTTGGGTTTTGTTTAGATTAAAAGTTGCCATAGCTGCAACTTCGCGTACTTCGTTTGTGTTCAACGACTAGACCAAGACGTCACAGAAACCCCACCTTGATCAATAAAGCTTTCATCTTATATTCGCAATATCCAGATTGCAAATCTTAGTTTCTTGCTTGTTCTTCGTTTGCTTGCAGGAGATAGACCCTCGTGGTCAGGTTGATTGTGCTCCGGCGTGGTCAATAACCTCTCGGAGTTGGTTTAGCGATTGCTAAGGCGCGACGTCCTCGCACGTTCGTAGTCGGATCGTCAAAGTCTACTCCACCAAAAACGATAGCTATCATCTCATCGAAAGATCGGGACACCCTCGCCTCTATCACGTAGCCGGATTTCCGGGCGAGGGGCCGGATGTCCGGGGGAAGGCCGGATGTCCGGGACATGGCCGGATGTCCGGCCGCTGTAGCTTCAGTAGCATCGTCTTCTTCCGTCTCCGCTTCCATGCTTCCCTCGCAGACGGTGTAGTTGTTCCTTGGCGCTTGCACTCCTCCTCGTCGTCCGTGAAGCTCCGACAATACCTATGCATGCACACGGGAGAAGTGTCAAGTAGTATACCATCCTCGAAGGGGTCAAGTTAGCACGTGTAAAGGAGATGATTCACCTTTGGGTATGTGAAGTAGATGTCGCACGTGTCACTTGCCGAACGGACTCTTGACATGGTGATGTCCGTAGGATGCTCCGTATCATTCCTCCCGAAGATCAAGTGAAGTGCGCCACAACGAACTTCCATGACTACACGTCGGCATGGTGGCTTCACACACCTTTGGAGAGCTACGACATGAGTTGGCCCAAGACGAAGAGAGCTATGCGGCGATAGTTTGTGCCTCCAACCTACACAGAACAACTTCTACGCCAATTGGAGAACACCACCCAAGGATCCAAGTCCATCGACGCGTACTTCAAGGAGATGAAGAATGCCTTGCGACGAGCCGGCGTGGACGACCCCATTTCGATGAAGTTCCACTTCATGACGGGATTGCACAATGACATCTCCAAGACTATCTTCCTCGAGAACTACAAGTCCCTCGACGACAACTACATTGGTGCTCTCAAGGCGGAACAAGAACTCATGAAGGCTAAGGCTTCTCCACCCCAAGCACACTTCTCGAAGACCAAGCTCCAAGACGGTGAGCATGAGGCTAGTACCACCACTCAGCCCGGGCGTTCGGTCTTTTCGGTTTGTTCGGTCCGGTCTTTTCGGTCTTCCAAGAATTCGGTCTTCCATAATTGAAGACCATAATAATTTCGGTCTTTTTGGTTTTTCACTATTCGGTCTTCGGTCTTTGTTATTCGGTCTTTGGTCCCGACCAAACAGACCAAATTAATTGCTACAACTCATATTCATATTATTTCCAATAACAAACTGCATGTGTGTATAGATGTGCATCTGTACATAAGAAAGTTCAGACAAGTAGAAGTTGTATTGTACGGGAAGAAGACAGTAGACAGCGAGCCAGTGACCAACGTGTAAGAGGACAAGGTAGTGATGAACTGCAGCTCGGATGGTTGTGAAGAAAAGGAGGAATGAGAGTGCAGCAGTTTTTTTTTGAGAATTACGAGAGTGCAACAGCTGGTTGCCTGTGAATCATGAGATGTGTGTATCTCGCTCATGACCTTGGGCTGGCCGGATGGGCCCTTGGTAAATATGGTCTTGCACTCTTGCGTATGGGCTTTTTTAGTTCGGTCTATATGGTCTATTCGGTCTGGAAGACAGGAGGACCAAACAGACCGTAATTAGTTCGGTCTTCTGTTTGTGCAGACCGTATTTTATTCGGTCTTTTCTAGTTCGGTCTTTTTGGGTTCGGTCTCGGTCTTTTCGGGTTCGGTCTTCGGTCTTCGGTTTTTATGCCCAGGGTGAACCACCACGATGTCCAAGCCCGACGAGCTCCAAGACGACACTCCCAAGTTCGAGTTCACCGCCATCCCTCTTTGTGGCATTGATGATGCCGAGTCTACTTTGACTCTTTTTCAAGATGGTGCGGTGACGACTACGACTACGGAATCTCTCAAGGATCATGCTTTGGAGGCATGCGACATGGTGACGAGCAAGGATGATGCTTCCATCTTTGGAGGCGAGAGTGATGATGTGCCATCTTCGGCCTCCATCCACGGCGATGGTGACGAGGTGGTTGAGCATGGGATTTTCCCTTCGGCCACAGCGACGTTTTGTGATGATTTGAGTGACTTGTGCCACCATATTGAGAGTGAGAGCGACTTCACCACTAGCCCCATATATGATGAGTTGCCTCAATTCCTATGTGAGGAGAACCACAACCCCCACCACTTGAGTGAGATGAGTGACTCCACCATACGTGAGATTGAGTGCACCTACCTTGAGGGAGTGAGTGAGCCACCACATAGAGAGAGTGAGATAGTTGATAGGGCATGTGAGGCCACTTCGATTTCTAACGACTTAACCTCTACCCCTATTGTGGCTTCTCATTTGGTGCTAGGTCCCATATATGATGACACGCCGATTCGCGATGACTACGTCCTTCCTTTGGACAAGACGATGGCCATGGTGGAATATGATGCACCCCCACATGGTTCAATCAAGATGATGATATTGACCGCCATTTGGTCTTACCCACCTCACCTACACCACTTGAGTGGAATGACAAAGGTAACATAGGTGAAGGTGATGATCTCATCCCACTAGTGGACATTCTTGACATTGATTGCTTACATGATGTTGATCCACCTACTACCATGCTTCATGCTAGTGCGACTTCCTTATGTGATGATTTCTTGCCCATTTATGATGAGTATGATGATTCTCATGTGGAGTCTATTAGTTGTGATGCCATGTTACATAGGATTTCTTGTGACAATTCTTTAGGTCACATCATGTTTGACAATCCGCTTGACTTGTCATATGCTATGCATGAGATCAACCATATGTCATATTTGCAATCTCATCGTAGTGACTATGCATATGCCATTAATATAAACCCAATTTGCACATATGGCATAGATGACAAGCCCATGGTTATTGGCATTTGTTTTTCTTGTGATGATATTGATATGCTACCTTTACATCATTCATCTCATATGCCATGCCATGACCACCTAGCTTCGGATATGCATTGTTTTGGGTGTTGCCCATATTCTCCATATGATGTTTCCAATATTGCTCATGAGGAGACCAACATAGTTCCCTCATACATGTTAGGAGATTTTGATCAATCCCATCCATTGCATGATCCCAATACTTGTGTGCACAATATGCTTCCCATGAATAAACATGCGATTGATGTGCCATATACTTGCACGCTCAATTTGTGTCCCCATCGTGTTATACATAACAACTATTCTTTCATGATGGATGACATGTTCTTATACCATGCATCAAATTTCTTTGAGCGATGCTTATCTTGTGCTAACTCACACGTGCACATACACATCATGATGGATGATGTGTACATTTACCACACACACAATTTCTTTGGTTTGTGTCTCTTTTGTGTAGGTACCCATGAATACTTGTCAACCTCGCAATCCCACGAGTTGACAAAACAAGCTCTAGAGAGCAACGATGACTTGGGATCTCGTGGATTGGCTTTCACACCGTTCCCATCGTGCAAAGTCTTTGCGCATTTCTTCTACATGGCCCTCACTTGGCTATGGGTCATTGTCCATTACATATTATATGCCCATCTTGCCATGTTCACTTTGCATGACATGCTTATTCATATGCCTTTACCATGCATTTGTGACCCATGATTTGCATTACACATGATGATTGATTTTACTACTTGTATGTGTATTTGCAAGCTTGGTGGAGATATTGCTTGTTATTGCCATGTTCCATTTATGACCCATACCTATGATGATACTTTGACCATGATTTGCCTTCGTGCTTGTGATATGTCATGTGCATTTCCTATATCCACTATTTGCTCACATGACATGATTGCCATGATTTCCTCTAGTGTGTTACATCTTCGCTCCACTAGTTTGCACGACATGATTTCTATGCTTGATTATGTTGCATCACCAATGATTCATACTTGCTCACTTCATGTGGTTGATGACAACCATTACCATGCTTTGCACATGATTCATATTGCTTCTTGTCATATATCTCCATATGTTGCATCTCTCATGCTAGATGATTTGCCATGTATTGATAGCAACAATGATTTTAGTCTTGCTCATGAGATTGCCCCCATAGCATTCTCGCACATATTTGGAGATTTTGACATATTTCTTGTGAAGCATGCTTGTCTAACCTCTTTGCACCATATACATAGTGCCATGAATATAGCCATTATTGCATCATATTATTCATGTACTTGTGCTTCTAATGGTTGTGTGCAAAAGAAGAGAACCATCATGATGGATGATGTGTTTATCTACCATGCGCATACGTTCTTTGTTTTGTTGTGTGCATGTGTAGGATACTTGGACTTCGTGTCAACTTCCACTTCACGCGAGTTGACCATTCGAGCTCTTGAGAGCGAACCACCTTCGATCACGTTGTTTCTACATCGCACTTGCTCGTGCTTCGGCATTGTGAAGGACGCACAAGGACATGCTTTCAAGGTGATATCCTTCTCTTTTGAGAACCCCCAAACTATGAGCATGATTATTGTGGATCCCACTTCATGTGTTGCTTGCACCTTGACATATTACACACATGCTAGAGATCTTGCTTTGACTTATCATTGCCACATTGCCATGCCTCATGACATATATACCTTGTGTGTTGCATCCAATTCTTGGATTACTTGCTCCTATCATATGTTTGGTTGCAACAATGTCATTTCTTCACATATGCTATGTCCCATTGCTTGTCACATGATTGACTTGATTGCCTCACACATGATGAACAATTGCTCTTTCTATTGTGTTGAGTGCCACACTATATTCACTACACCCTATGCACGTTATGCTTGGATTGTCTTGCACTTGACCCATGTGTTTAGACATCTCATCTTCTTTGGTGTTGTGAATGATTCTTATGCCTACCATCGACCATTTGTCGAGCGCTTTATGCATGATTGCTATGACCTCGAGGTAGATGCTTATTCTCTTGTCACACATATTTGCATCGCTACCTCACATTTACATGCTTGTCCCCATGATATCTTTGCTTGTGCTCGCTTGATATGCTTACATGCCATGTCACAATTGATAGAGGCGAGGGTGTCCCGATCTTTCGATGAGATGATATCTATCGTTTTTGGTGGAGTAGACTTTGACGATCCGACTACGAACGTGCGAGGACGTCGCGCCTTAGCAATCGCTAAACCAACTCCGAGAGGTTATTGACCACGCCGGAGCACAATCAACCTGACCACGAGGGTCTATCTCCTGCAAGCAAACGAAGAACAAGCAAGAAACTAAGATTTGCAATCTGGATATTGCGAATATAAGATGAAAGCTTTATTGATCGAGGTGGGGTTCTGTGACGTCTTGGTCTGGTTGTTGAACACAAACGAAGTACGCGAAGTTGCAGCTATGGCGAACTTTTAATCTAAACAAAACCCCAAAGTCTAAACGGTGCCCTAAGGGCTGTATATATGGAGGAAGAGGGGGGGATTTCGTGGCCCTTGAAGGAGGGGTCCGAAACCAACCCTATCTCTTGTTTCCCCACACATACGGACTCTAAAAATAGCCTATACTCAAGTATTTCGAAATTACATGGGCCTGGCCCAATAATAAGGTGACGCAGCACCTATAATAGCCTCTGGACGAAGTTTATGAAGTGGCATCTTGTATATTTCGTCCAAGGCTTCCTGCACTCATTATGGTGGCTTCAAAGTCCTGAAATCATCACTTGTAACTTCGTTCTTGTTCCCCTTGCGCATGCCATCATCTCCATGCTTGAACTTGCTCCAAGGTTCATCTTTCTTGTCCAAGCTAGGCCCTTCATTTGTAAGCAAAACAAATGTATCCAATTTAGGCAGCATCATATTCTCATGAACATTAGAATCATTACCAAGAAACGAAAGTACCTGATAATTTAATTGGCGTGCGTGAGCTCTAGTAATTGGTCCAGTATGTATAGCAACAGGGGCTGTGGGTGTAACAATGGTATTGATGTCCTCATCATCCTCCCCTTCTTGAAATGAAGTCGTCCTCGACGGAAGCTCATCTTCCTCACCCAAATAAGGCTTCAAATCTGCAATGTTAAAAGTGGGACTAACCCCAAAATCTGCAGGCAGCTCAAGTTTATATGCGTTATCATTTATTTTCTCTAACACCTTAAAAGGACCATCAGCACGTGGCATTAGCTTTGATTTGCGCAAATCAGGAAATCTATCCTTACACAAATGTAACCAAACAAGATCTCCAGGTGCAAACACAACATGTTTTCTACCCTTATCTCCAGCAAGTTTATATTTAGCATTCATACGCTCAATGTTCTCCTTACTTAACTCATGCATTTTTAAGATCAATTCAGCACGTTGTTTAGCATCAAATTTAACCTTCTCCGAAGATGGAAGAGGCAACAAATCAATAGGTGCACGAGGTAGGAAACCATATACAATTTCAAAAGGGCACATCTTAGTAGTAGAATGCAACGAACGATTATAAGCAAATTCAATATGAGGCAAGCATTCTTCCCACATTTTCTTGTTATTCTTCAAAACAGCCCTAAGCATAGTAGACAAAGTTCTATTGACTACTTCAGTTTGTCCATCAGTTTGGGGGTGACAAGTAGTACTAAAAAGCAGTTTAGTCCCCAACTTAGCCCATAAACATCTCCAAAAGTGGCTAAGAAATTTGGTATCACGATCTGAAACAATAGTATTTGGCACACCATGCAAGCGAATAATTTCACGAAAGAACAAATCAGCAACATTAGCAGCATCATCGCTTTTATGACATGGTATAAAGTGTGCCATTTTCGAGAACCTATCCACGACAACAAATATGCTATCCCTCCCCTTCTTTGTTCGAGGTAAACCCAAAACAAAGTCCACAGATATATCCTCCCATGGAACACTAGGTACAGGCAACGGCATATATAAACCATGAGGATTGAGTCGTGACTTAGCTTTTTGACATGTAGTGCAGCGAGCAACAAAGCGCTCAACATCCCGTCTCATCTTTGGCCAAAAGAAATGTGTAGCAAGTACATCCTCCGTCTTCTTTACGCCAAAGTGTCCCATTAATCCTCCTCCATGCGCCTCCTGCAACAACAAAAGACGAACGGAGCTAGCTGGAATGCATAGCTTGTTAGCACGAAACACAAATCCATCGTTAACGACGAACTTGTTCCATGTTCTCCCTTCTTTACAATTCTGCAATACATCTTTAAATTCAGCATCATGCACATATTGATCTTTGATGGTCTCCAAACCAAATATTTTAAAGTCAAGTTGTGAAAGCATAGTATAACGACGAGACAATGCATCAGCAATAACATTTTCTTTACCCTTCTTGTATTTATTGACATAAGGGAAAGTCTCAATGAATTCAACCCATTTAGCATGTCTACGGTTCAGTTTGGCTTGACTTTTAATATGTTTCAAAGATTCATGATCAGAATGAATAACAAATTCTTTGGGCCATAAATAATGTTGCCATGTTTCCAAAGTCCGAACAAGAGCATATAATTCCTTATCATAAGTAGAGTAATTCAGACTAGGCCCACTCAATTTTTCAGAAAAGTATGCAACAGGTTTGCCATCTTGTAATAACACACCTCCTAATCCAATTCCACTAGCATCACATTCAAGCTCAAAAGTCTTATTAAAATCAGGAAGTTGGAGTAAAGGAGCATGTGTTAACTTATCTTTCAACACCGTGAAGGCTTCTTCCTGTGCGGTACCCCAAACAAAAGGCACATCCTTCTTTGTAAGCTCGTTGAGAGGTGCAGCAATGGTACTGAAATCTCTCACAAAACGCCTATAGAAACCAACGAGGCCAAGGAAACTCCTCACTTGTGTGACCGTTTTGGGCTGCGGCCAACTCTCAATAGCTTCAATCTTGGCTTTATCAACTTCAATTCCCTGTGGAGTAACAACATAGCCAAGAAAAGATACTCGGTCGGTGCAAAAGGTGCACTTCCCAAGGTTACCAAACAAACATGCATCACGTAGAGCAATAAAAACAACACGTAAATGTTCCAAATGTTCCTCCAAAGATCTGCTATAAATCAATATATCATCAAAGTAAACTACCACAAATCGTCCAATGAAAGCACGTAAAACTTCGTTCATTAATCTCATGAAAGTACTAGGTGCATTAGTTAACCCAAAAGGCATGACTAACCACTCATATAAACCGAACTTAGTTTTAAATGCTGTTTTCCATTCATCTCCCAATTTCATACGAATTTGATGGTATCCACTACGCAAATCAACTTTGGAGAATATTGTAGAGCCACTCCTCTATCAAGTGGTATCAGATTCCCAGGTTGCTCGGTGAGATTTACAGTTTTTCATAGTTTAGATCGAGTCTGTTCTTCATACCTACAGTCCAGGAAAAAGCCAAAAAAAAAATTTAGGGTTAGTTCATCATATCCGAACCAATCTGAGCCTTTGCATAATCTTTTTAGGGTTTTTGCTTTGTTGAATTTGCGGTTGCATCGTCGTGTCAAGTTGCTGGTCTTAGCGTCTAGTTCTTTAGAGTTTCGAGTTCTGTTCACAAGTTGTCACGCCGCCGCCGCACCATCATCATCGCCCCTACCATATACCACCACAGCTTATCTGCTATTTCTCTGAGTCCATATACCACCACCGATCCGAGTCCATATACCACCACCGATCCGAGTCCATATACCACCACCAGTCCGAGTTCCACCAGATTCATCTCTGCCACCAGTCCTAGTCCGAGTCCAGTATTTATTCCTTTATTTTAGAGTTCCAGATCACGCGATACTACGAGTCGTGAACAAGTCGGATTCCCCAATTTTCGTGCTACCCGCAGAAGAAAAATAGTTCCAATTTCAAAAAAAAAACTAAGTCTGGAAAATTCTGGCTAGGCAGTTTTTAGACCATTTGTAGACTTTTTCGGAAAAAAATTGTTGCGGTGCAAAAAAAAAAGTGCAAAAAAAAAAAATTTCAGAGTGTGCTCCTCCCTTGTTTACGTGCAGCGCCGTGATTTTTGTTAGTGTTCTAGGCTCGCGTCTCTAGCACGGTCTAGCCTAGGACCAGCACAGTACCGTCGTTGAGAGTTTATTCAACATTGCATCTCTGAATTGATTATTGCTGACCCTTTTTGCTACCATATCATAAGCCTTCCCAGCTCCACATACATCTACATCGTGAGTTTGACACCACCTGGCAATCGCTCTGTCCAAGCTCTGAGAGTTTTGACTACAAAGGTTGCCGATCACCACCTGCTGCTGGGTAAGAACTGGTAAGAATTTGAGATTTGCTTGACGGATTTGTGACACCACACCACCACCACTTTCTAGTAGTCTGTAGGATCATATTCTTGTGTGTTTCTATTGCTGCTAACCATGGCAGGATCACAAGCCGACGAGATTGACTGGGAGAACATGACGAACAAGGAGTTGCATGATAAATTTCAGCAAATGATGAGTGGCCAGGTGGGAGATGTGCTAAACAGATTTGAAGAGGCCATGGAGAAGATAGATGGCATGGAGAAGTCGTTCGAGACAAAGCTGGATAACAAGTTTAATGAATTGCTCACGCGTCTTCCCCAACCACCACCGGCTGCACCTGTCGCACCTCTGCAACGACAACAACAACGCCCCCTTCCAAATCAGTTCGGACGAGCGAAGCGTGTTCCTCTTGAGGATGGCCAAACTTCTGGTGCTGCTGTACCTACTGTTGATGCTTCTTTGGTTCCTGCTCCTGCTGCTGCTGGTGCCGAGGAGGAGGATGATTACGCGGGGGATTATGAGGATGAGGTTGATCAAAATCATAACTACGTGCAACCACCAGCACCAGGTCGTCCACATGCAAATAATCGCAATGGTAGGCCTGCACCACCACTTCAGGTACGAGATCATGACCATCTTCCTAAATTAAAATTGAATATTCCACCATTCGAGGGTAGATATGTTCCTGATATATATCTTACTTGGGAGTTAGAAACTGAACAACGTTTTACATGTTTACAATATCCCGAGGAACGACGTGTTGCTGCTGCTGTTTGTGCTTTCACTAGTTTTGCATGTGTATGGTGGTCTGAACATTGTAGATTATATCCTATTCCAGCTACGTGGGCTGCTTTGAAAACTGCTATGCGTACTCGTTGGGTTCCACCATATTATCAACGTGAATTACTTCAAAAATTACAGCGCTTAAGACAAGGAAAAAATTCTGTAGAAGAATATTATCAGGAATTACAAACTGGCATGATTAGATGTGGTATTGTTGAGGAGAATGAAGCTATGCTTGCACGTTTCATGGGTGGATTAAATAGAGAGATTCAGACCATTCTAGAGTATAAGGAGTATAATAATATCACTCGTTTATTCCATCTTGCTTGTAAAGCTGAACGTGAAGTGCAGGATCGACAGGCATTGGCGCGAACTAATTTTTCTAACTTTTAACTAAACAAATCCCAAAGTCTAAACGGTGCCCTAAGGGCTGTATATATGGAGGAAGAGGAGGGGATTTCGTGGCCCTTGAAGGAGGGGTCCGAAACCAACCCTATCTCTTGTTTCCCCACACATACGGACTCTAAAAACAGCCTATACTCAAGTATTTCGAAATTACATGGGCTTGGCCCAATAATAAGGTGACGCAGCACCTATAATAGCCTCTGGACGAAATTTATGAAGTGACATCTTGTATATTTCGTCCAAGGCTTCCTGCACTCATTATGGTGGCTTCAAAGTCCTGAAATCATCACTTGTAACTCCGTTCTTGTTCCCCTTGTGCATGCCATCATCTCCATGCTTGAACTTGCTCCAAGGTTCCTCTTTCTTGTCCAAGCTAGGCCCTTCATTTGTAAGCAAAACAAATGTATCCAATTTAGGCAGCATCATATTCTCATGAACTTTAGAATCATTACCAAGAAACGAAAGTACCTGATATTTTAATTGACGTGCGCGAGCTCTAGTAATTGGTCCAGTATGTATAGAAGCAGGGGCTGTGGGTGTAACAATGGTATTGATGTCCTCATCAAAAGACGTCAGCAAACTCCTGCAAAATGTTAGTGACCGCAGGAGGCAAAGAGGAAGGCACGTCCTCGAATGAAAATAACGCCTCTTTGCACACAAAAGCATAGCAAACAGAATTGCTGAAATCTAGATCATCAATATCAGATTTGGTGGCAAGTAAGCATGCACTTTTCAATTTAACTTCAGAAGCAACACTAGATGGTTTATTATTAGGCTTCATTTGTTGCTCAAATTCTTTTGCCACAATCTGATTTTCACTCTTATTTTTCTCCTGTTTTACTTTACTAGCTCTATTAATATCATCTTTCAAAATAGAATCAGGAGTCATAGGAAGCAAAGTAATATGTTTATCCTTATGAACAAGAGTATACTGATTGTTTCTACCATGGTGTACAGAATTTTTATCAAATTGCCATGGTCTACCAAGTAATAATGAACATGCTTGCATGGGTACCACATCACAATCAACATAATCAGCATATGTAGAGATACTAAAATGCACACGAACAGTACGTGTTACCTTAACCTTGCCGCTGTTGTTGAACCATTGGATATAGTAAGGATGTGGATGTGGTCTTGTGGTGAGAGATAGCTTCTCCACCATCTCCATGCTAGCCAAGTTGTTGCAGCTCCCTCCATCTATGATGACGCGAACAGAACGTTCCTTCATAACTCCCTTTGTATGGAACAAATTATGCCTCTGATTTTGCTCAGCTTGTGTGACCTGCACACTCAAAACACATTGAGCAACTAAACATTCATACCTGTCAGCGTCTTCAGGAGCCATGTATTGCGTCTCATGATCAGAATCATCTCCACCGTGTTCTTCACTTGTAATAAGAGCCAAAGTCTCCTCATCATAGTCACTAGCGGACTCATACCCACCATCCTCAGTAGCAATCATAACACGCGGAGATTGGCATTCTCTCGCATAATGACCTCTTCCCTTACAACGACGACAAATAATATCATGTGTGTGCCCTGTTGATGCCATAGATGAAGAAGAGCTCTGGGCAGGCCCAGAAGGTGTACTCTTGGTAGATGGTGGTGGTGGTGCCTGTTTTCTTGTATCTCGGTTGGAATTGGCGGCTGAAGTCAGTGGTGCCGCAGTAGGACGTGTGGGAGTAGAGGAGGCACGCGGTGTCCATGATGAAGATCGACCTGCAGAAAAATTAGTTCGCGCCAATGCCTGTCGATCCTGCACTTCACGTTCAGCTTTACAAGCAAGATGGAATAAACGAGTGATATTATTATACTCCTTATACTCTAGAATGGTCTGAATCTCTCTATTTAATCCACCCATGAAACATGCAAGCATAGCTTCATTCTCCTCAACAATACCACATCTAATCATGCCAGTTTGTAATTCCTGATAATATTCTTATACAGAATTTTTTCCTTGTCTTAAGCGCAGCAATTTTTGAAGTAATTCACGTTGATAATATGGTGGAACCCAACGAGTACGCATAGCAGTTTTCAAAGCAGCCCACGTAGCTAGAATAGGATATAATCTACAATGTTCAGACCACCATACACATGCAAAACTAGTGAAAGCACAAACAGCAGCAGCAACACGTCGTTCCTCGGGATATTGTAAACATGTAAAACGTTGTTCAGTTTCTAACTCCCAAGTAAGATATATATCAGGAACATATCTACCCTCGAATGGTGGAATATTCAATTTTAATTTAGGAAGATGGTCATGATCTCGTACCTGAAGTGGTGGTGCAGGCCTACCATTGCGATTATTTGCATGTGGACGACCTGGTGCTGGTGGTTGCACGTAGTTATGATTTTGATCAACCTCATCCTCATAATCGCCCGCGTAATCATCATCCTCCTCGGCACCAGCAGCAGCAGGAGCAGGAGCCAAAGAAGCATCAACAGTAGGTACAGCAGCACCAGAAGTTTGGCCATCCTCAAGAGGAACACGCTTCGCTCGTCCGAACTGATTTGGAAGGGGGCGTTGTTGTTGTCGTTGCAGAGGTGCGACAGGTGCAGCCGGTGGTGGTTGGGGAAGACGCGTGAGCAATTCATTAAACTTGTTATCCAGCTTTGTCTCGAACGAATTCTCCATGCCATCTATCTTCTCCATGGCCTCTTCAAATCTGTTTAGCACATCTCCCACCTGGCCACTCATCATTTGCTGAAATTTATCATGCAACTCCTTGTTCGTCATGTTCTCCCAGTCAATCTCGTCGGCTTGTGATCCTGCCATGGTTAGCAGCAATAGAAACACACAAGAATATGATCCTACAGACTACTAGAAAGTGGTGGTGGTGTGGTGTGGTGTCACAAATCCGTCAAGCAAATCTCAAATTCTTACCAGCTCTTACCCAGCAGCAGGTGGTGATCGGCAACCTTTGTAGTCAAAACTCTCAGAGCTTGGACAGAGCGATTGCCAGGTGGTGTCAAACGCACGATGTAGATGTATGTGGAGCTGGGAAGGCTTATGATATGGTAGCAAAAAGGGTCAGCAATAATCAATTCAGAGATGCAATGTTGAATAAACTCTCAACGACGGTACTGTGCTGGTCCTAGGCTAGACCGTGCTAGAGACGCGAGCCTAGAACACTAACAAAAATCACGGCGCTTGATAGAGGCGAGGGTGTCCCGATCTTTCGATGAGATGATAGCTATCGTTTTTGGTGGAGTAGACTTTGACGATCCGACTATGAACGTGCGAGGACGTCGCGCCTTAGCAATCGCTAAACCAACTCCGAGAGGTTATTGACCACGCCGGAGCACAATCAACCTGACCACGAGGGTCTATCTCCTGCAAGCAAACGAAGAACAAGCAAGAAACTAAGATTTGCAATCTGGATATTGCGAATATAAGATGAAAGCTTTATTGATCAAGGTGGGGTTCTGTGACGTCTTGGTCTGGTCGTTGAACACAAACGAAGTACGCGAAGTTGCAGCTATGGCGAACTTTTAATCTAAACAAAACCCAAAGTCTAAACGGTGCCCTAAGGGCTGTATATATGGAGGAAGAGGAGGGGATTTCGTGGCCCTTGAAGGAGGGGTCCGAAACCAACCCTATCTCTTGTTTTCCCACACATACGGACTCTAAAAACAGCCTATACTCAAGTATTTCGAAATTACATGGGCCTGGCCCAATAATAAGGTGACGCAGCACCTATAATAGCCTCTGGATGAAATTTATGAAGTGACATCTTGTATATTTCGTCCAAGGCTTCCTGCACTCATTATGGTGGCTTCAAAGTCCTGAAATCATCACTTGTAACTCCGTTCTTGTTCCCCTTGTGCATGCCATCATCTCCATGCTTGAACTTGCTCCAAGGTTCCTCTTTCTTGTCCAAGCTAGGCCCTTCATTTGTAAGCAAAACAAATGTATCCAATTTAGGCAGCATCATATTTTCATGAACTTTAGAATCATTACCAAGAAACGAAAGTACCTGATATTTTAATTGGCGTGCGCGAGCTCTAGTAATTGGTCCAGTATGTATAGAAGCAGGGGTTGTGGGTGTAACAATGGTATTGATGTCCTCATCACAACTCCCTTTGTATGGAACAAATTATGCCTCTGATTTTGCTCAGCTTCGGTGACCTGCACACTCAAAACACGTTGAGCAACTAAACATTCATACCTGTCAGCGTCTTCAGGAGCCATGTATTGCGTCTCATGATCAGAATCATCTCCACCGTGTTCTTCACTTGTAATAAGAGCCAAAGTCTCCTCATCATAATCACTAGCGGACTCATACCCACCATCCTCAGTAGCAATCATAACATGCGGAGATTGGCATTCTCTCGCATAATGACCTCTTCCCTTACAACGACGACAAATAATATCATGTGTGTGCCCTGTTGATGCCATAGATGAAGAAGAGCTCTGGGCAGGCCCAGAAGGTGTACTCTTGGCAGATGGTGGTGGTGGTGCCTGTTTTCTTGTATCTCGATTGGAATTGGCGGCTGAAGTCAGTGGTGCCGTAGTAGGACGTGTGGGAGTAGAGGAGGCACGCGGTGTCCATGATGAAGATCGACCTGCAGAAAAATTAGTTCGCGCTAATGCCTGTCGATCCTGCACTTCACGTTCAGCTTTACAAGCAAGATGGAATAAACGAGTGATATTATTATACTCCTTATACTCTAGAATGGTCTGAATCTCTCTATTTAATCCACCCATGAAACGTGCAAGCATAGCTTCATTCTCCTCAACAATACCACATCTAATCATGCCAGTTTGTAATTCCTGATAATATTCTTCTACAGAATTTTTTCCTTGTCTTAAGCGCTGCAATTTTTGAAGTAATTCACGTTGATAATATGGTGGAACCCAACGAGTACGCATAGCAGTTTTCAAAGCAGCCCACGTAGCTGGAATAGGATATAATCTACAATGTTCAGACCACCATACACATGCAAAACTAGTGAAAGCACAAACAGCAGCAGCAACACGTCGTTCCTCGGGATATTGTAAACATGTAAAACGTTGTTCAGTTTCTAACTCCCAAGTAAGATATATATCAGGAACATATCTACCCTCGAATGGTGGAATATTCAATTTTAATTTAGGAAGATGGTCATGATCTCGTACCTGAAGTGGTGGTGCAGACCTACCATTGCGATTATTTGCATGTGGACGACCTGGTGCTGGTGGTTGCACGTAGTTATGATTTTGATCAACCACATCCTCATAATCGCCCGCGTAATCATCCTCCTCCTCGGCACCAGCGGCAGCAGGAGCAGAAGCCAAAGAAGCATCAACAGTAGGTACAGCAGCACCAGAAGTTTGGCCATCCTCAAGAGGAACACGCTTCGCTCGTCCGAACTGATTTGGAAGGGGGCGTTGTTGTTGTCGTTGCAGAGGTGCGACAGGTGCAGCCGGTGGTGGTTGGGGAAGACGCGTGAGCAATTCATTAAACTTGTTATCCAGCTTTGTCTCGAACGACTTCTCCATGCCATCTATCTTCTCCATGGCCTCTTCAAATCTGTTTAGCACATCTCCCACCTGGCCACTCATCATTTGCTGAAATTTATCATGCAACTCCTTGTTCGTCATGTTCTCCCAGTCAATCTCGTTGGCTTGTGATCCTGCCATGGTTAGCAGCAATAGAAACACACAAGAATATGGTCCTACAGACTACTAGAAAGTGGTGGTGGTGTGGTGTGGTGTCACAAATCCGTCAAGCAAATCTCAAATTCTTACCAGTTCTTACCCAGCAGCAGGTGGTGATCGGCAACCTTTGTAGTCAAAACTCTCAGAGCTTGGACAGAGCGATTGCCAGGTGGTGTCAAACGCACGATGTAGATGTATGTGGAGCTGGGAAGGCTTATGATATGGTAGCAAAAAGGGTCAGCAATAATCAATTCAGAGATGCAATGTTGAATAAACTCTCAACGACGGTACTGTGCTGGTCCTAGGCTAGACCGTGCTAGAGACGCGAGCCTAGAACACTAACAAAAATCACGGCGCTGCACGTAAACAAGGGAGGAGCACACTCTGAATTTTTTTCTTTTTTTTTGCACTTTTTTTTTTGAAAAAGTCTACAAATGGTCTAAAAACTGCCTAGCCAGAATTTTCCAGAAACTGGAACTATTTTTCTTCTGCGGGTAGCACGAAAATTGGCGAATCCGACTTGTTCACGACTCGTAGTATCGCGTGATCTGGAACTCTAAAATAAAGGAATAAATACTGGACTCGGACTAGGACTGGTGGCAGAGATGAATCTGGTGGAACTCGGACTGGTGATGGTATATGACGGTAGTATATGTGGGCTCGGATTGGTGGTGGTATATGGACTCGGATCGGTGGTGGTATATGGACTCGGATCGGTGGTGGTATATGGACTCAGAGAAATAGCAGATAAGCTGTGGTGGTATATGGTAGGGGCGATGATGATGGTGCGGCGGCGGCGTGACAACTTGTGAACAGAACTCGAAACTCTAAAGAACTAGACGCTAAGACCAGCAACTTGACACGACGATGCAACCGCAAATTCAACAAAGCAAAAACCCTAAAAAGATTATGCAAAGGCTCAGATTGGTTCGGATATGATGAACTAACCCTAAATTTTTTTTTTGGCTTTTTCCTGGGCTGTAGGTATGAAGAACAGACTCGATCTAAACTACGAAAAACTGTAAATCTCACCGAGCAACCTGGGAATCTGATACCACTTGATAGAGGCGAGGGTGTCCCGATCTTTCGATGAGATGATAGCTATCGTTTTTGGTGGAGTAGACTTTGACGATCCGACTACGAACGTGCGAGGACGTCGCGCCTTAGCAATCGCTAAACCAACTCCGAGAGGTTATTGACCACGCCGGAGCACAATCAACCGGACCACGAGGGTCTATCTCCTGCAAGCAAACGAAGAACAAGCAAGAAACTAAGATTTGCAATCTGGATATTGCGAATATAAGATGAAAGCTTTATTGATCAAGGTGGGGTTCTGTGACGTCTTGGTCTGGTCGTTGAACACAAACGAAGTACGCGAAGTTGCAGCTATGGCGAACTTTTAATCTAAACAAAACCCAAAGTCTAAACGGTGCCCTAAGGGCTGTATATATGGAGGAAGAGGAGGGGATTTAGTGGCCCTTGAAGGAGGGGTCCGAAACCAACCCTATCTCTTGTTTCCCCACACATACGGACTCTAAAAACAGCCTATACTCAAGTATTTCGAAATTACATGGGCCTGGCCCAATAATAAGGTGACGCAGCACCTATAATAGCCTCTGGACGAAATTTATGAAGTGACATCTTGTATATTTCGTCCAAGGCTTCCTGCACTCATTATGGTGGCTTCAAAGTCCTGAAATCATCACTTGTAACTCCGTTCTTGTTCCCCTTGTGCATGCCATCATCTCCATGCTTGAACTTGCTCCAAGGTTCCTCTTTCTTGTCCAAGCTAGGCCCTTCATTTGTAAGCAAAACAAATGTATCCAATTTAGGCAGCATCATATTCTCATGAACTTTAGAATCATTGCCAAGAAACGAAAGTACCTGATATTTTAATTGGCGTGCGCGAGCTCGAGTAATTGGTCCAGTATGTATAGAAGCAGGGGCTGTGGGTGTAACAATGGTATTGATGTCCTCATCATATATGGACTCAGAGAAATAGCAGATAATCTGTGGTGGTATATGGTAGGGGCGATGATGATGGTGCGGCGGCGGCGTGACAACTTGTGAACAGAACTCGTAACTCTAAAGAACTAGACGCTAAGACCAGCAACTTGACACGATGATGCAACCACAAATTCAACAAAGCAAAAACCCTAAAAAGATTATGCAAAGGCTCAGATTGGTTCGGATATGATGAACTAACCCTAAATTTTTTTTTTTTTGGCTTTTTCCTGGACTGTAGGTATGAAAAACAGACTCGATCTAAACTACGAAAAACTGTAAATCTCACCGAGCAACCTGGGAATCTGATACCACTTGATAGAGGCGAGGGTGTCCCGATCTTTCGATGAGATGATAGCTATCGTTTTTGGTGGAGTAGACTTTGACGATCCGACTACGAACGTGCGAGGACGTCGCGCCTTAGCAATCACTAAACCAACTCCGAGAGGTTATTGACCACGCCGGAGCACAATCAACCTGACCACGAGGGTCTATCTCCTGCAAGCAAACGAAGAACAAGCAAGAAACTAAGATTTGCAATCTGGATATTGCGAATATAAGATGAAAGCTTTATTGATCAAGGTGGGGTTCTGTGACGTCTTGGTCTGGTCGTTGAACACAAACGAAGTACGCGAAGTTGCAGCTATGGCGAACTTTTAATCTAAACAAAACCCAAAGTCTAAACGGTGCCCTAAGGGCTGTATATATGGAGGAAGAGGAGGGGATTTCGTGGCCCTTGAAGGAGGGGTCCGAAACCAACCCTATCTCTTGTTTTCCCACACATACGGACTCTAAAAACAGCCTATACTCAAGTATTTCGAAATTACATGGGCCTGGCCCAATAATAAGGTGACGCAGCACCTATAATAGCCTCTGGATGAAATTTATGAAGTGACATCTTGTATATTTCGTCCAAGGCTTCCTGCACTCATTATGGTGGCTTCAAAGTCCTGAAATCATCACTTGTAACTCCGTTCTTGTTCCCCTTGTGCATGCCATCATCTCCATGCTTGAACTTGCTCCAAGGTTCCTCTTTCTTGTCCAAGCTAGGCCCTTCATTTGTAAGCAAAACAAATGTATCCAATTTAGGCAGCATCATATTCTCATGAACTTTAGAATCATTACCAAGAAACGAAAGTACCTGATATTTTAATTGGCGTGCGCGAGCTCTAGTAATTGGTCCAGTATGTATCGAAGCAGGGGCTGTGGGTGTAACAATGGTATTGATGTCCTCATCATCTTTTTTTCTTTTCTTTTTTTGCACTTTTTTTTTTGCTCCGCAACAATTTTTTTTCGAAAAAGTCTACAAATGGTCTAAAAACTGCCTAGCAAGAATTTTCCAGACTTAGTTTTTTTTTTTTTTTGAAACTGGAACTATTTTTCTTCTACGGGTAGCACGAAAATTGGGGAATCCGACTTGTTCACGACTCGCAGTATCGCGTGATCTGGAACTCTAAAATAAAGGAATAAATACTGGACTCGGACTAGGACTGGTGGCACAGATGAATATGGTGGAACTCGGACTGGTGATGGTATATGACGGTAGTATATGTGGACTCGGATTGGTGATGGTATATGGACTCGGATCGGTGGTGGTATATGGACTTAGAGAAATAGCAAATAAGCTGTGGTGGTATATGGTAGGGGCGATGATGATGGTGCGGCGGCGGCGTGACAACTTGTGAACAGAACTCGAAACTCTAAAGAACTAGACGCTAAGACCAGCAACTTGACACGACGATGCAACCGCAAATTCAACAAAGCAAAAACCCTAAAAAGATTATGCAAAGGCTCAGATTGGTTCGGATATGATGAACTAACCCTAATTTTTTTTTTGTGGCTTTTTTTTTGGACAATACGTAAGAAAATAAATCTAATCTAGGGAAAACTGGAAATTCTCACCGAGCAACCTGAAAACTGATACCACTTGATAGAGGCGAGGGTGTCCCGATCTTTCGATGAGATGGTAACTATCGATTTGGTGGAGCCGACTTTGACGATCCGACTACAAACGTGCACGACGTTGCGCCTTAGCAATCGCTAAACCAATCTCCTGAGGTTACTGACGATGCTGGAAGCACGATCAACCTGACCACGAAGGTCTATTCCTGCACGCAATCGAAGAACAATCAAGAATATGATAATGCAATCTGAATATTGCGAATATAGATGAAGTATTGATAATGGTGGGGATCCGAAAGCGGTCTTGGTCTGGTCGTTGGACACAAACGAAGTACACGAAGTTGCAATGGCTAACTTTTAACTAAACAAATCCCAAAGTCTAAACGGTGCCCTAAGGGCTGTATATATGGAGGAAGAGGAGGGGATTTCGTGGCCCTTGAAGGAGGGGTCCGAAACCAACCCTATCTCTTGTTTCCCCACACATACGGACTCTAAAAACAGCCTATACTCAAGTATTTCGAAATTACATGGGCCTGGCCCAATAATAAGGTGACGCAGCACCTATAATAGCCTCTGGACGAAATTTATGAAGTGACATCTTGTATATTTCGTCCAAGGCTTCCTGCACTCATTATGGTTGCTTCAAAGTCCTGAAATCATCACTTGTAACTCCGTTCTTGTTCCCCTTGTGCATGCCATCATCTCCATGCTTGAACTTGCTCCAAGGTTCCTCTTTCTTGTCCAAGCTAGGGCCTTCATTTGTAAGCAAAACAAATGTATCCAATTTAGGCAGCATCATATTCTCATGAACTTTAGAATCATTACCAAGAAACGAAAGTACCTGATAATTTAATTGGCGTGCGCGAGCTCTAGTAATTGGTCCAGTATGTATAGAAGCAGGGGCTGTGGGTGTAACAATGGTATTGATGTCCTCATCACTCAAGAGGAACACGCTTCGCTCGTCCGAACTGATTTGGAAGGGGGCGTTGTTGTTGTCGTTGCAGAGGTGCGACAGGTGCAGCCGGTGGTGGTTGGGGAAGACGCGTGAGCAATTCATTAAACTTGTTATCCAGCTTTGTCTCGAACGACTTCTCCATGCCATCTATCTTCTCCATGGCCTCTTCAAATCTGTTTAGCACATCTCCCACCTGGCCACTCATCATTTGCTGAAATTTATCATGCAACTCCTTGTTCGTCATGTTCTCCCAGTCAATGTCGTCGGCTTGTGATCCTGCCATGGTTAGCAGCAATAGAAACACACAAGAATATGATCCTACAGACTACTAGAAAGTGGTGGTGGTGTGGTGTGGTGTCACAAATCCGTCAAGCAAATCTCAAATTCTTACCAGTTCTTACCCAGCAGCAGGTGGTGATCGGCAACCTTTGTAGTCAAAACTCTCAGAGCTTGGACAGAGCGATTGCCAGGTGGTGTCAAACGCACGATGTAGATGTATGTGGAGCTGGGAAGGCTTATGATATGGTAGCAAAAAGGGTCAGCAATAATCAATTCAGAGATGCAATGTTGAATAAACTCTCAACGACGGTACTGTGCTGGTCCTAGGCTAGACCGTGCTAGAGACGCGAGCCTAGAACACTAACAAAAATCACGGCGCTGCACGTAAACAAGGGAGGAGCACACTCTGAATTTTTTTTCTTTTTTTTTGCACTTTTTTTTCCTCTTTTTTTTTTGCTCCGCAACAAATTTTTTTTTCAAAAAAGTCTACAATTGGTCTAAAAACTGCCTAGCCAAAATTTTCCAGACTTAGTTTTTTTTTTTGAAACTGGAACTATTTTTCTTCTGCGGGTAGCATGAAAATTGGGGAATCCGACTTGTTCACGACTCGTAGTATCGCGTGATCTGGAACTCTAAAATAAAGGAATAAATACTAGACTCGGACTAGGACTGGTGGCAGAGATGAATATGGTGGAACTCGGACTGGTGATGGTATATGACGGTAGTATATGTGGGCTCGGATTGGTGGTGGTATATGGACTCGGATCGGTGGTGGTATATGGTAGGGGCGATGATGATGGTGCGGCGGCGGCGTGACAACTTGTGAACAGAACTCGAAACTCTAAAGAACTAGACGCTAAGACTAGCAACTTGACACGACGATGCAACCGCAAATTCAACAAAGCAAAAACCCTAAAAAGATTATGCAAAGGCTCAGATTGGTTCGGATATGATGAACTAACCCTAAATTTTTTTTTTGGCTTTTTCCTGGACTGTAGGTATGAAGAACAGACTCGATCTAAACTACGAAAAACTGTAAATCTCACCGAGCAACCTGGGAATCTGATACCACTTGATAGAGGCGAGGGTGTCCCGATCTTTCGAGGAGATGATATCTATCGTTTTTGGTGGAGTAGACTTTGACGATCCGACTACGAACGTGCGAGGACGTCGCGCCTTAGCAATCGCTAAACCAACTCCGAGAGGTTATTAACCACGCCGGAGCACAATCAACCTGACCACGAGGGTCTATCTCCTGCAAGCAAACAAAGAACAAGCAAGAAACTAAGATTTGCAATCTGGATATTGCGAATATAAGATGAAAGCTTTATTGATCGAGGTGGGGTTCTGTGACGTCTTGGTCTGGTTGTTGAACACAAACGAAGTACGCGAAGTTGCAGCTATGGCGAACTTTTAATCTAAACAAAACCCCAAAGTCTAAACGGTTCCCTAAGGGCTGTATATATGGAGGAAGAGGGGGGGATTTCGTGGCCCTTGAAGGAGGGGTCCGAAACCAACCCTATCTCTTGTTTCCCCACACATACGGACTCTAAAAATAGCCTATACTCAAGTATTTCGAAATTACATGGGCCTGGCCTAATAATAAGGTGACGCAGCACCTATAATAGCCTCTGGACGAAGTTTATGAAGTGGCATCTTGTATATTTCGTCCAAGGCTTCCTGCACTCATTATGGTGGCTTCAAAGTCCTGAAATCATCACTTGTAACTCCGTTCTTGTTCCCCTTGCGCATGCCATCATCTCCATGCTTGAACTTGCTCCAAGGTTCATCTTTCTTGTCCAAGCTAGGCCCTTCATTTGTAAGCAAAACAAATGTATCCAATTTAGGCAGCATCATATTCTCATGAACATTAGAATCATTACCAAGAAACGAAAGTACCTGATAATTTAATTGGCGTGCGCGAGCTCTAGTAATTGGTCCAGTATGTATAGCAGCAAGGGCTGTGGGTGTAACAATGGTATTGATGTCCTCATCAACAATCCTTTGTCACACCATATGCTTTGCATGATGACAACACTTGTTTGGTGAATCACCTCTTGAATGCTTGGTTTTGCACTAACACTAACCACATTTGTTTTTCCAAGTGTTTGTTGTCCTTACTCCTTTTGAAGGAATCACTAGACGGTGCGACATTGGAGAGTGCCCATTTCGAGCTTCAAGATGACGAGTACTTGGTGAACGTCCACTTGTACACGGCGATGCCATCTCTTTCCCATGGTGATTTGGTTTTCGATCCGAGGTCGGATCTTTGCCAAGGGGGGAGATGATGCAGAGCATCCTACGGACATCACCATGTCAAGAGTCCGTTTGGCGAGTGACACGTGCGACATCTACTTCACATACCCAAAGGTGAATCATCTCCTTTACACTCACTTGACCCCTTCGAGGATGGTATACTACTTGACACTTCTCCCGTGTGCATGCATAGGTATTGTCGGAGCTTCACGGATGTTGAGGAGGAGTGCAAGCGCCAAGGAACAACTACACCATCCGCGAGGGAAGCATGGAAGCGACGACGGAAGAAGACGGAGCTGCTGAAGCTATAGCGGCCGGACATCCGGTGCCTGGGGAGCCGCGCAGGAGCTGCCCCAACATACGGCCAAAAGCATCAGCGGCCGGACATCCGGCACCAGACCACAGCCCAGACATCCGGCGTCATCCTGGAAATCCGGGGGCGCCTATCCAGAGAAGGTCTGCAGCGGCCTGTTCCAGGCCGGACATCCGGCGTCTCGCGAACAGCCGGACATCCGGCCCCTAGCCCGGGCATCTGGCGCTTGCCTGCGCGCATGGACAGGGCTAGAGGCCCATGTATCCCCTCCTCACTTACCACTTCGTGGACTAGCCTATATATACTCCTTCCCCTTCCTCTAGTTAGGGTAAGCAAATATGATAGCTCATTTGTATGAGAGCTTTGCTCCTACCTACCTCTACTCATGAGAGAGAGAGACTACCACTCCCATGGAGTTCAAGACCTCCATGTGAGAAGATCCTGCGGGTTTTGGTAAAACCCCGCAAGGGAAGATCCGTCTAGGATGCCATCAAGACCTCAACTCCTCTAAGGATTGGGATGAACTTTACCTTGTACCTTTCCTTTTGTTGTTCATGTACCTTGTGGATCTTGTGTGTTTGATTGTCTAGTGGATGTGTGATTGGACTTGTTCTTCAGTGTTTCCCCTTGTGATTTCTCTCCATTCTTCCCCGTGTTCATCGTGTTCTTCGTGCTTTTCGAGGGAATCCACTCCAATTGTGAAAGATCGGCCTACACCGGGTTAGCCCCGTATCATTTACTGTACACAATCGTACTAAACATGTAGATAAAAAGAGAAGACCGTTGCATGGGAATATAATGTCATGCAGATGCCGCTCCATGGTGGGTGCAGTGGGCCCCCCTCCCCCATTCCAGATTGTATTCTAGAGGAAGATAACTGTTCAGAGGGTGATTCAGAGGGAGCCGACCACTCCTATTTACCCCCTGAGGTGTTTGCTCTAACCTGGCATGCTGATGTTGGTCATATCATGCATATATGGCGCCTCGCATTGCTTACTTTATACATCTTATATTTCATCAGCTTATTTTAGATTTGCTTTGTGTGAATGCCACCTGTTTGGTTTCTATATCATATATGTGAATTATGCAATGCCATCTTGTTTAGCTAGGCATCATATACGTGAATCATGCAATGCCATCCTGTTTAGCCAGTCATCGTATATGTGAATTGTATCGTGCCATACTATTTTTTTCATCATGTATTCCATTTGTCGACAATGTTTGTACATTCATCTACTCTTCCTGTGCATCAGCCATTTGAGTCGGTGATGGGAAAATCCGTAATGAAAACAAGGTCTTCTGAGCAGTCAGTGCTACCTGTCGATGCAGATTTCTTGCTGGTTACAGATAGGTCCTGAGAGGAGGATTCAGAGACAGATGACCAGTCGTATTCCCCCCCTGAGGTGTATGCTCTAACTTGGGAGGGTTATATTGCTCATATCATGCATACAGTGTCTTGCATTGCCATGCCATCTGCTTAGATTAGACATGCTTTGTGTGAATGCCTCATGTTTACTTTCTATATCAGATATGTGAATTATGCAATGCCATATTTATTAGCCAGTTGTCATATATGTGGATTATGCATCGCTATCCTGTGTAGCCAGGCATCATATATGTGAATTATCTCATGCCATCCTTTTTTTATTACGTATTCCCACTGGTACAACGAGGTGCTATACAAATGGTTTTTAACCCCTTTCCGCGATGGCATTTTGAACCATCGCCAAGTGAGTGTGTGCGATAGGGGGGTCCTTCCCACACGACCCAAAAACCATCGAGGATAGGGAGCCATGATGCATACAGTTGTCCCTATAAAGTTATTTCTAATATCTCGAATATCCCAAATGCTCCATCAATGCTACTCGTGTGTGGTGGCATTACCATCACAATCAGTATTCTGTGGTGCTACGTTTACGATGCGCGGCTCATCACAAACAGTTCAAGATTATGGAACGTGTACAATAAGCAGACAATCACACACATTCACTTTTCTCAAACCGTATGTGATAACTAATTAAGAAGATTAGCTAATCATCCTACGAGTGTCGGATAGGATTACGAAACATCGGACCATCGTAACAGCGTCGTAAATGATAATTATCACACACGCTATTCAGTGTTGCAGCGTTTACGATGAGTACCACATCAGAAACAGTTCATGATTACAAATCGTGTACGATAAGGCAACTATCACAAACATTTAGTTGGCCACACTATTTGTGATATTGTCTAACATCACACACGCTTTGCAAACGGCAACTGTGTGCATGCTCGCACACATTTCCTCTCTGTGAACCGTGTCGGATTATTGTGTATATCACAAACGTTTTTGTTTTACCAACCGTGTGCGCCGTAACGACCTGCAGAGTGTAATTTCACCATAATTTAATTGCTGCTATTTATAATTGGACCGGATTTGAATTTGAAAGTATGCTATAGCTTTATTCATATCCATCAGGTTCAAACAACCAATGCATTATTCGATTTGTAGGTACATATGTTCAAGAATTACATAAGCACCAAATAAAGAATGATGAACCACAGTTGTATACTTGTACTATTAAAGACAGTAAAGAAAGAGGCGAAATACATTCCGGTTGCTGAACAAGGTGAAGCGGAATGCCCATATTGTGCCCTCCTCCATGCAGAAGGCACGCATGACTCTAGTCCAATGCCTTGTGATGCTGATCGCCCATCCTTCACTGTCTTCATGAACACATCTAGATAGTCATCGTGTTCTGGTAGAAATACTTTAACCTTTGCATGCCCACCAATCATGTAGTTTGAGAGGTAATCTTAAGTAAACTGCTTTGGGAACCACTGCAAAGGAAAATGATTCAGACACTGTCACATAACACAACTCATTATGGGCAGTAAAAAGAAGGCTGTAGAGTTCTTACTTACCATCCTGCAGTTCGCTGTTGTCTTGGATAAAATGTAAACAAATAGTTTAATTGCCATCTTTTGACCCATTTTACTAATAATCTTTATCAGCTTCCTCACTTGATGTTGGTTCATCAATATCGCATTGCCCCATACGCAGAAAGGGTCGAAGTGTGGATCTTTACCATTGACATATGTACCTAAAAGCACCAAGTTAATATTAGAAGCTAAACAGCAATTGCATAATGACGTAGTACAACACTCCCTCTGTCCTATTATATAATATCTTATAACATCCAATATACTCACATATTGGATGAATTAATATCTTATATTATGGGCCGGAGGGAGTTTATTGCATTTTTACAAATTATCAACTGATTAACTGCTGTTGTGTTGTTGTTGTTGCTACTGCTCTTCTACGTATATCTAGACATCATCAGAACATTAAGGTAACACTCTTCCTTGTTGCTATATAGACTAGGATTGCATATTTAGACATTCAGTACAGTGCATGTTGCTATGTAGCCTCAGATATATTAGATGTACCCTAGTTAACCTAACAATAAATGGGTTACAGATATATTCAGTTAAAATTCCGATTCACCGATTAGTCCCTTATCAGCCCCCGGCCTATATGGTACCAGCTACCGATATCCTGAACGGTGAGTATATATAAGCCATGGGATGAAACTAACCTCGATGGAAAACAGCAGTCGTTCCCAAAATTGTCCTGTGTAAGTACATCGAGAGGCATGTTAAACACAACAGGCTAAACATCAACCAAATATATCCATGGCAGACAAAATAATCTCCAAACGATAGCTTCAGTGTGTAGGTTTAAGCACGCTAGTTAAGCAAAACAAGTGGAAAGGTGTGTTAACTGCAACGGGCCTAACATTTAACAACAAGCAAATATAGTCATTCAAACTGGTATTGTGCTGGTCTAAGTACACTGGTTATTGTTAAATAAAAATGGAATGGCGTATTAACTATAACATGCTTAACAGCAACCAAATGTAGTCATTCATAGTGGTATTGTTGAAACTAGTATTAATGAAATTGAACTGCGCAGTTCATACTTGCACATATGGAACATCACGTTGTGAATAACGGGAATAAACAAGGCATACTACAAACAACCAAAGATAGCATTTGAAACTGGACATATGCTAACTACAAACAACCGAACAACCAAAAAACTTTAAAAGAGGCATATGTTAGCTATAACAGGCTTAACAGCAAGCAAATATATGCATTCCTATCGGTATGTTTAAACCTGGTATTGATGAAAATGTACTGCATAGTAAATAGTTGCACATATAGAGCATCACATTGTGAACAACTGAAATAAACAAGGCAAACCGCAAACAACCAAATATAGGCAATTAAAACTGGGCATATTCTCACTACACTACAAAAGGGACTTGACAAAACAAATCATGGGTTCCCCCCTATGAAGAGGCGCGGCAAAACAAATCATGGGTTTCCTCACTTGTCACAGATGGGCTCATTCTCATGGGAAGAGCATGGACCCTGGGTGCACTCCATGCTGTCGCAGATGGGCTCCTTCCCCTTGGAAGAGCACGGCTGTAGGGTGCCCTCCCTGATGTTGTAGATGGTGATAGAGGCGAGGGTGTCCCGATCTTTCGATGAGATGATAGCTATCGTTTTTGGTGGAGTAGACTTTGACGATCCGACTACGAACGTGCGAGGACGTCGCGCCTTAGCAATCGCTAAACCAACTCCGAGAGGTTATTGACCATGCCGGAGCACAATCAACCTGACCACGAGGGTCTATCTCCTGCAAGCAAACGAAGAACAAGCAAGAAACTAAGATTTGCAATCTGGATATTGCGAATATAAGATGAAAGCTTTATTGATCAAGGTGGGGTTCTGTGACGTCTTGGTCTGGTCGTTGAACACAAACGAAGTACGCGAAGTTGCAGCTATGGCGAACTTTTAATCTAAACAAAACCCAAAGTCTAAACGGTGCCCTAAGGGCTGTATATATGGAGGAAGAGGAGGGGATTTCGTGGCCCTTGAAGGAGGGGTCCGAAACCAACCCTATCTCTTGTTTCCCCACACATACGGACTCTAAAAACAGCCTATACTCAAGTATTTCGAAATTACATGGGCCTGGTCCAATAATAAGGTGACGCAGCACCCATAATAGCCTCTGGACGAAATTTATGAAGTGACATCTTGTATATTTCGTCCAAGGCTTCCTGCACTCATTATGGTGGCTTCAAAGTCCTGAAATCATCACTTGTAACTCCGTTCTTGTTCCCCTTGTGCATGCCATCATCTCCATGCTTGAACTTGCTCCAAGGTTCCTCTTTCTTGTCCAAGCTAGGCCCTTCATTTGTAAGCAAAACAAATGTATCCAATTTAGGCAGCATCATATTCTCATGAACTTTAGAACCATTACCAAGAAACGAAAGTACCTGATATTTTAATTGGCGTGCGCGAGCTCTAGTAATTGGTCCAGTATGTATAGAAGCAGGGGCTGTGGGTGTAACAATGGTATTGATGTCCTCATCACAAAGGCTCAGATTGGTTCGGATATGATGAACTAACCCTAATTTTTTTTTTGGCTTTTTCCTGGACCGTAGGTATGAAGAACAGACTCGATCTAAACTACGAAAAACTGTAAATCTCACCGAGCAACTTGGGAATCTGATACCACTTGATAGAGGCAAGGGTGTCCCGATCTTTCGATGAGATGATAGCTATCGTTTTTGGTGGAGTAGACTTTGACGATCCGACTACGAACGTGCGAGGACGTCGCGCCTTAGCAATCGCTGAACCAACTCCGAGAGGTTATTGACCACGCCGGAGCACAATCAACCTGACCACGAGGGTCTATCTCCTGCAAGCAAACGAAGAACAAGCAAGAAACTAAGATTTGCAATCTGGATATTGCGAATATAAGATGAAAGCTTTATTGATCAAGGTGGGGTTCTGTGACGTCTTGGTCTGGTCGTTGAACACAAACGAAGTACGCGAAGTTGCAGCTATGCCGAACTTTTAATCTAAACAAAACCCAAAGTCTAAACGGTGCCCTAAGGGCTGTATATATGGAGGAAGAGGAGGGGATTTCGTGGCCCTTGAAGGAGGGGTCCGAAACCAACCCTATCTCTTGTTTCCCCACACATACGGACTCTAAAAACAGCCTATACTCAAGTATTTCGAAATTACATGGGCCTGGCCCAATAAAAAGGTGACGCAGCACCTATAATAGCCTCTGGACGAAATTTATGAAGTGACATCTTGTATATTTCGTCCAAGGCTTCCTGCACTCATTATGGTGGCTTCAAAGTCCTGAAATCATCACTTGTAACTCCGTTCTTGTTCCCCTTGTGCATGCCATCATCTCCATGCTTGAACTTGCTCCAAGGTTCCTCTTTCTTGTCCAAGCTAGGCCCTTCATTTGTAAGCAAAACAAATGTATCCAATTTAGGCAGCATCATATTCTCATGAACTTTAGAATCATTACCAAGAAACGAAAGTACCTGATATTTTAATTGGCGTGCGCGAGCTCTAGTAATTGGTCCAGTATGTATAGAAGCAGGGGCTGTGGGTGTAACAATGGTATTGATGTCCTCTTGATAGAGGCGAGGGTGTCCCGATCTTTCGATGAGATGATAGCTATCGTTTTTGGTGGAGTAGACTTTGACGATCCGACTACGAACGTGCGAGGACGTCGCGCCTCAGCAATTGCTAAACCAACTCCGAGAGGTTATTGACCACGCCGGAGCACAATCAACCTGACCACGAGGGTCTATCTCCTGCAAGCAAACGAAGAACAAGCAAGAAACTAAGATTTGCAATCTGGATATTGCGAATATAAGATGAAAGCTTTATTGATCAAGGTGGGGTTCTGTGACGTCTTGGTCTGGTCGTTGAACACAAACGAAGTACGCGAAGTTGCAGCTATGGCGAACTTTTAATCTAAACAAAACCCAAAGTCTAAACGGTGCCCTAAGGGCTGTATATATGGAGGAAGAGGAGGGGATTTCGTGGCCCTTGAAGGAGGGGTCCGAAACCAACCCTATCTCTTGTTTCCCCACACATATGGACTCTAAAAACAGCCTATACTCAAGTATTTCGAAATTACATGGGCCTGGCCCAATAATAAGGTGACGCAGCACCCATAATAGCCTCTGGACGAAATTTATGAAGTGACATCTTGTATATTTCGTCCAAGGCTTCCTGCACTCATTATGGTGGCTTCAAAGTCCTGAAATCATCACTTGTAACTCCGTTCTTGTTCCCCTTGTGCATGCCATCATCTCCATGCTTGAACTTGCTCCAAGGTTCCTCTTTCTTGTCCAAGCTAGGCCCTTCATTTGTAAGCAAAACAAATGTATCCAATTTAGGCAGCATCATATTCTCATGAACTTTAGAACCATTACCAAGAAACGAAAGTACCTGATATTTTAATTGGCGTGCGCGAGCTCTAGTAATTGGTCCAGTATGTATAGAAGCAGGGGCTGTGGGTGTAACAATGGTATTGATGTCCTCATCACAAAGGCTCAGATTGGTTCGGATATGATGAACTAACCCTAATTTTTTTTTTTGGCTTTTTCCTGGACCGTAGGTATGAAGAACAGACTCGATCTAAACTACGAAAAACTGTAAATCTCACCGAGCAACTTGGGAATCTGATACCACTTGATAGAGGCGAGGGTGTCCCGATCTTTCGATGAGATGATAGCTATCGTTTTTGGTGGAGTAGACTTTGACGATCCGACTACGAACGTGCGAGGACGTCGCGCCTTAGCAATCGCTGAACCAACTCCGAGAGGTTATTGACCACGCCGGAGCACAATCAACCTGACCACGAGGGTCTATCTCCTGCAAGCAAACGAAGAACAAGCAAGAAACTAAGATTTGCAATCTGGATATTGCGAATATAAGATGAAAGCTTTATTGATCAAGGTGGGGTTCTGTGACGTCTTGGTCTGGTCGTTGAACACAAACGAAGTACGCGAAGTTGCAGCTATGGCGAACTTTTAATCTAAACAAAACCCAAAGTCTAAACGGTGCCCTAAGGGCTGTATATATGGAGGAAGAGGAGGGGATTTCGTGGCCCTTAAAGGAGGGGTCCGAAACCAACCCTATCTCTTGTTTCCCCACACATACGGACTCTAAAAACAGCCTATACTCAAGTATTTCGAAATTACATGGGCCTGGCCCAATAATAAGGTGACGCAGCACCTATAATAGCCTCTGGACGAAATTTATGAAGTGACATCTTGTATATTTCGTCCAAGGCTTCCTGCACTCATTATGGTGGCTTCAAAGTCCTGAAATCATCACTTGTAACTCCGTTCTTGTTCCCCTTGTGCATGCCATCATCTCCATGCTTGAACTTGCTCCAAGGTTCCTCTTTCTTGTCCAAGCTAGGCCCTTCATTTGTAAGCAAAACAAATGTATCCAATTTAGGCAGCATCATATTCTCATGAACTTTAGAATCATTACCAAGAAACGAAAGTACCTGATATTTTAATTGGCGTGCGCGAGCTCTAGTAATTGGTCCAGTATGTATAGAAGCAGTGGCTGTGGGTGTAACAATGGTATTGATGTCCTCATCATCCTCCCCTTCTTGAAATGAAGTCGTCCTCGACGGAAGCTCATCTTCCTCACCCAAATAAGGCTTCAGATCTGCAATGTTAAAAGTGGGACTAACCCCAAAATCTGCAGGCAGCTCAAGTTTATATGCATTATCATTTATTTTCTCTAACACCTTAAAAGGACCATCAGCACGTGGCATTAGCTTTGATTTGCCCAAATCAGGAAATCTATCCTTACGCAAATGTAACCAAACAAGATCTCCAGGTGCAAACACAACATGTTTTCTACCCTTATCTCCAGCAAGTTTATATTTAGCATTCATACGCTCAATGTTCTCCTTAGTTAACTCATGCATTTTTAAGATCAATTCAGCACGTTGTTTAGCATCAAAATTAACCTTCTCCGAAGATGGAAGAGGCAACAAATCAATTGGTGCACGAGGAAGGAAACCATACACAATTTCAAAAGGACACATCTTAGTAGTAGAATGCAATGAACGATTATAAGCAAATTCAATATGAGGCAAGCATTCTTCCCACATTTTCTTGTTATTCTTCAAAACAGCCCTAAGCATAGTAGACAATGTTCTATTGACTACTTCAGTTTGTCCATCAGTTTGGGGCGAGGGTGTCCCGATCTTTCGATGAGATGATAGCTATCGTTTTTGGTGGAGTAGACTTTGACGATCCGACTACGAACGTGCGAGGACGTCGCGCCTTAGCAATCGCTAAACCAACTCTGAGAGGTTATTGACCACGCCGGAGCACAATCAACCTGACCACGAGGGTCTATCTCCTGCAAGCAAACGAAGAACAAGCAAGAAACTAAGATTTGCAATCTGGATATTGCGAATATAAGATGAAAGCTTTATTGATCAAGGTGGGGTTCTGTGACGTCTTGGTCTGGTCGTTGAACACAAACGAAGTACGCGAAGTTGCAGCTATGGCGAACTTTTAATCTAAACAAAACCCAAAGTCTAAACGGTGCCCTAAGGGCTGTATATATGGAGGAAGAGGAGGGGATTTCGTGGCCCTTGAAGGAGGGGTCCGAAACCAACCCTATCTCTTGTTTCCCCACACATACGGACTCTAAAAACAGCCTATACGCAAGTATTTCGAAATTACATGGGCCTGGCCCAATAATAAGGTGACGCAGCACCTATAATAGCCTCTGGACGAAATTTATGAAGTGACATCTTGTATATTTCGTCCAAGGCTTCCTGCACTCATTATGGTGGCTTCAAAGTCCTGAAATCATCACTTGTAACTCCGTTCTTGTTCCCCTTGTGCATGCCATCATCTCCATGCTTGAACTTGCTCCAAGGTTCCTCTTTCTTGTCCAAGCTAGGCCCTTCATTTGTAAGCAAAACAAATGTATCCAATTTAGGCAGCATCATATTCTCATGAACTTTAGAATCATTACCAAGAAACGAAAGTACCTGATATTTTAATTGGCGTGCGCGAGCTCTAGTAATTGGTCCAGTATGTATAGAAGCAGGGGCTGTGGGTGTAACAATGGTATTGATGTCCTCATCAGATGGGCTCTTTCCCCTTGGAAGAGCAGATGGGCTCTTTCCCGTTGGAAGAGCTAGAAAGGGTGCCCTCCTCGTGGTCACTGTCGATGAGGTGTGACTTGGAAGCTGTGGATCCCAAGCCAGCGTCGCAGAACGTGTCCTTCAGAAATGACAAAAGGGGCTCGATGGCGATGTAGGATGGCAAATTCTTGATAGCGAGCCAGAGGAGATCAGCGGCGGGGCCATGGATAAGATCGACGGCGGTTTAACCCGAGGGGTTGGGGTGGGCCACTTAACCCGTGACATAGCCCATGTTAGGCCGTCGCTGTCGACGACCTCGATGTCATAACCGTTGTCCGTGACATACCCACATACTCTAGCCCGCTGATTGAGTGCCTGCAGCCAGTAATGGTCGTCAGCTTCCTCGGCGGCCACCTCGGCGACGTCGGGCGAAGAGGCCGCGATACACCTCTTTTGGGCCAGTCGCTCCTCGAGCTCCACGGGAAGCGTAGCCGGGCTTAGGCTGCAACACTCTGGAGTGGGGGATGGGGATCTGTGGGAAAGGGGGCATTTGGCAGGCGTCATCTAAGAAACTCAGGGCGGTTAGGTTATGGAGATCGATGGGTAAGCTGCACAGGCAAACCGGCAGATGTTGACAATGGAGGCCTTGCGGCGACGGCGGCGGCGGCGGTGACCTTGCTAGGGTTTCGAGCGAGGGAGGGGTTGTGGTTTGTGTGCATGGGCGCACGCGCGAGGAGTTTTTGGGGTGTGTGTGTGGAGGGGGGAGGTGTTTGAGGAAATGACGCGGCTACTGAAAATTTTACTACGCGGGAGTAAAATGCCGGGGCTATTGAAAATTTGGATGATGCATCGCACACGGTCCCGAGATACCAACCATGTGTTATCAAACAGAAAAACCCTCTAGCCGGGCTGATAATTTCGAGGGATGCAGGCGGGACTGGGAACAACAAACATCACACACGGTCGAAACTTAATAACCGTGTGCTATCAAACAGAAAAACCATGCAGGCAGGTAGATATTTTTGAGATTGCGAGGGAAGCCTCATGGAGCCCAATGTACTGTGCTAATGTGAGTGACGGGGGCACCGGCGTGGCACATGGGTAGTGTGAGTGAACCGTGTCTGTTGCGTCATCCGACTTGTCTAATGTTTATAAATTTGGCGAAAACAACGCGGGAAAGGGTCAGAACATGAACACACTTGCATGTGGACCAAAACTATGAATGAAAATGGTGGTTTGATGTTCAAATACCAAATGCACAACCTCAATGTGGCACCTGTCTCACAAAGCGCACGGTATTGCTTGCCCCCCCCCCCCTCGTGTCGGCAGGAGGGGAATCCTAGCTATGAACGCATGCCCCCAAATCGCTAGGTCTAACATATCACCCTACCGTAACCCTAAACCTATGGGAATCCATCATGGTCAAACCATGCCCCCCTTTCGTTTCCAGTGAAAGGTTGACCATGTGCGGGCCTAGAAATGTGTGCTTCTGGCGCGAGATGGGGTGAGACCACATACGAACCACATGCGGGTAGCCCAACTATATGTATGAAAAAGGTGGTGTGATATTTAAATAAACAATTCACAACTTTGATGCGGCACATGCCTCGCAAATTAACCGGACATCCCCGACCCCACGGAGGTTCACCTATCAAAGTGTGAAGTAGCAGTCCCCCCTTCAAACACACACACACACACACACACACACACACACTTTCGGTCGACGTGAGAGGGCATCTCACCAAGATGTATCGTAAAACGGACCATGAAGAATCCACCTTTGTCTGATTCAGGGCTCCGTAGACCCAAGAAGGTTCGAACTCTGGGGCGTGTGTGAAGATCTCAACCTCTCAAGCTTAGAGCCCGTCGCCCCACAGCCTAGCCTAGCCGGATTCGCGTGAGCAAGGAAGAAGATGAACACGGCAGTTTACCCAGGTTCGGGCCACCTTGCGGTGTAAAACCCTACTCCTGCTTTGTGGTGGATTGGCCTCACGAGGAGGTTGAGGATGAACTAGTATAGCGGGTGAGCTGCCTCGCGAGGGCTCAGGGGTGAGAATGAGTCGACCCCCTCTATGGTGGTGGCTAACCTATATTTATAGTGGCCTTGGTCCTCTACCCTTGAAACTTAGGCGGGAAGGGATACCACAACGGCCAATTCAAAAGGGGACAAGTAGTACATCTTATCCTGACAAAAGGTGGTCTTCTCCTGCAAAGCTTCTGGTCGTGATGCAGCGGTGGGCTCAGTGATGACCTCCGCCTTGCCGAGCCTGTGGTCTTGGTCTTGTAGCACCGGAATGGAAACCTTTGGGAGATTCCTCGGGAACCCCCGCGTGTCCTTGCCTCCTTAGCACCAAAGAGGAAACTGCCTCCTCTGCGCCCGCTGGCGCCCGCCTGGCCTTGGTTGTCATGGCTCACGTCATCGCAGCCTCGTGAGGCTGGGTACCTAGAAATCTCCGCTCCTGGGGAGGCCGCTCCCTCGGGAGGTCTTGATGTCGTCCTCCTCACGAGTCCTGGCCCCTCGCGAGGGTCTTGTCTCGGTGATCTTGGAGATGGGTTGTACCAGGCCATCGAGGGAGCCACGCCGTGGGCCGCAGTCAGGCAAGTCTGGGTACCCTGGTTCCCAGAACGCCGACAGTAGCCCCCGGGCCCAAGGCGCGATCGGGCTGGCTTTGAGGCGAAGCCAAGGGGCAAGGGTGAAGCGCCGCGGGCCCCAATTGCCTGCGGGCCAGGCTGACGCGTGGCACTTGACGGGATGCGGACGGCTTCGCTTCCCCACGCCACCTCGGCAACTGCCTCGACTTGACAACTGCCTAGTGCATGCAGCAGCACCATCATTGCTCGGAACATGGAAGGGTGCCGGTTAGCCTTCGACCGCCTATAAGAGGGCGAGGGAGGCGGAGCCCCCAGCCCGTCCTCGTCCTCTCGTCTGCAATCTCCTCTTCTACTATCCCTGTCGCGCCACCACCTTGCCAAAGCGACCATGGCGCCACTGAGGAGGTTCTCGGCCGAAGAGAAGGGCAAGGCCCCTCAAGCCGGGCCGGAGGCGCCGCCGCCCAAGTGAGGGTGCGACCGTCCCCGTAAATCCACGGCCGCACCGGCGACGTCTTCACGGGGGCGTGGGCATCTGCCTCTATTCGCAATGACTTCAGCAGCCGGGAGATGGCTCTCCCCCGCGAGGGTGGCCACGGGGTGCTAGCAGCCATGGCCAAGGGGGAAGGCGTGCCTTGGCCATCCGACCGCCGTGCCCGCGCGCCCGCTCGAGCGACTCGGTGCGTGAGTTCGTCGTGCGGGTGGAGGGCCCTCCAGGCACTTTGCTTCTGCTTCCGAGCTCCTTCGCGGAGGAGCTGCCGGTGACAGGACCCGTTGGGCTGCGGCTGCAGCCCGACGGCTGCTGCAACGGGTCCTCGTGGGTGGAGGTCGAGGTCAACTCCATCGGCCATGTGTTTCTGACCCGCGAATGGCAGTCATTTGCCCGCGCCCACGGTCTGAAGGGGAGGTGCACCCTCCACTTCAAGTACGACAGGGTGGCAACGCTCTTCGTCAGGGTCTTTGGGGAGGATGGCAGCCGCCTGGGGTGCTGCCCGGAGGGCGACGACGACGGCGACCACCCTTTGGATGACGACGGCCGGCGCGGCGGCGGCGTCCTCGGCGCTGAACTTGCCCTTGGCCGCCACACCTCCAGCAGCAGCGGCGACGTCTCCTCCAGGGGGAGCTCAAGCGATGATGACTATGGCGAGCCGCCTCGTCACCGCGCCCGGACCCAGGAGGGTGGCAGGCCGCCATGTCGTCTTGTTCCCGCTCAGGGGGATGCCGAGCTGCCTCATCACCACACCCTCGTCAAGCAGGAGGAGGACTCCGACTAAGCGTGGGTGGTGATGGAGCCACGCCTCAGGAGCAGCGACCCTCGGGAGGCCGCTTCTTTTGCTTCACCACTTTTTTTTAATTTCCTGCATCAAGAGTTTGCGAAGAGCCCCGTGGGGGCGTGTAATGAACTGCGACACTTGCGCCTTTATGTTAGTGTTTCTTGCTCGCACCTCAATATTGCATTAGCTTTAATCGAAAGGTTCCTGCCTGGCGTGATTAGGATAACTTAGCTTGGTGTGCTCGCGGCCCTTGGCGGGTTCCCTTGTCATGGGGGCACGCCCCGGCTCCTCCGGAGCTTCTCCTGGCGGCGGTACAATTAAAGCGCCAGAGCGACCTAGGGAGGCCCCTTGTCGGGCTCCGGAGTCTTGAGCAGTAAGCTACCCGCGGGCCTCCGGAGAACTCACGAGGGTCCAGAGCCTCCGGAGCGCCATTTGCGTAGGTTTCTGGAGTCCCCGAGCGAGGGCCGACCGCCGTTAGCGTGCCGGGGCGTGACACCCAGCAAGGCCAGGAGGTGAGCGCTCCTGAGGCCGAGGTGTCGATGGCTCGCTCGAGAGCGTCATGCGAGGATTTTGCGAGGTGTTCGCGTGAGCAGGCCTGCTAGGAGGCCGGTTCAAGCGTGTACATCGTGCCCAGCCCCCACTCGCGAGACATGATAGATGGAGCCACGGGTAGCCGCCGCGCTTCCTAAAGACGAAACTCAATGAAAGAAACACCGCTAGAAGAAGAAAAACCAGGAAACTCCCCCCTTTTCGAACAAAAACGCAAGAACTGCAAGTTTCATTTCAAGAAGCAGCAAATGGGTCACAAGAGCAAAGCAAGAGAACAACCGTGTCCGGCACCTATGCTAGTCTTCTTGTCTTCCCACCAGCACGCAGCATGGGGCTTCCACTAGGCATGGGCATAGTCGCTGATTGACCGTGTCGTCCGCCAGCGGGGAGCATGGGGCTTCCACTTGGGCGTGGGTGGGAGCCCCCGTGAGGCCCATGGGCGGCACTCAGGAGACTCCGGGGCGTGTATAACCCCACTCTTTATTACGGGAGAGTGTCACGGGTAGAACCTCTGGAGGTGTTGGATGTTCCAAGCATTCTGGATGGGGACCCCGTCCTGCGTCTCCAAGCGTACGGCACCAGGCCTGGAGACGCGGGCGACCCTGAACGGGCCCTCCTACATGGGCGAGAGCTTGTGAAGGCCCTCCATGGAAAGGTCCCACCTCAAGACGAGGTCTCCCACCTTGAGGGTCCGGGAGCGGACGCTGCGGTAGTGGTAACGCCGCAGCGCCTGCTGGTACCTCGCTACATGGAGCGAGGCTTGGCGGCGGGCTTCCACCCCGAGCATGAGGTCTATGATAGAGGCGAAGGTGTCCCGATGTTTCGATGAGATGGTGGCTATCATTTTCTGTGGTAGTCGAACTTGACGATCCGACTACGAACGTGCGAGACGTCGCGCCTTAGCAATCGCTATACCAACTTCCAAGGGGTTATTGACCACGCCGGAGCACGATCCACCTGACCACGAGGGTCTGTTTCCTGCGAGCAAGCGAAGAACAAGCAAGAAACTGAGATTGCAATCTAGATATTGCGAATATAAGAGGAAAGATTTATTAATGAAGGTGGGGTTCTGTGACGCCTTTGTCTGGTCGTTGAACACAAACGAAGTACGCGAAGTTGCAGCTATGGCGAACTTTTAATCTAAACAAAACCCAAAGTCTAAACGACGCCCTAAGGGCTGTATATATGGAGGAGTAGGGCTGAATTTCGTGGCCCCTTGTAGGAGGGGTCCGAAACCAACCCTAACTTTGTTTCCCCACACGTACGGACTCTAAAAACAGCCTATACTTAAGTATTTCGAAATTACATGGGCCTGGCCCAAAAATAAGTTGGCGCAGCACCTAAAATAAGCTATGGATGAAATTTATGAAGGGGCATCTTGTATATTTCGTCCATGTCCTTGTAGGTCATCACGGAGGCTTCAAAGTGCTTAAATATGCACTAGAAACGCCATTCTGGATCCCTTCACGCACGTCTTCATCTCCATGCTTGATCCTGCTCCAGTGTTCATCCCTCTTGTTCATGCTAGGCCCTTCATTAGTAATCAATACAAATGTATCCAATTTAGGCAGCATCATATTCTCATGAACATTAGAATCATTACCAAGAAACGAAAGTACCTGATAATTTAATTAGCGTGCGCGAGCTCTAGTAATTGGTCCAGTATATGTAGCAGTAGGGGCTGTGGGTGTAACAATGGTATTGATGTCCTCATCATCCTCCCCTTCTTGAAATGAAGTCATCCTCGACGGAAGCTCATTTTCCTCACCCAAATAAGGCTTCAAATCTGCAATGTTAAAAGTGGGACTAACCCCAAAATCTGCAGGCAGCTCAAGTTTGTATGCATTATCATTTATTTTCTCTAACACCTTAAAAGGACCATCAGCACGTGGCATTAGCTTTGACTTGCGCAAATCCGGAAACCTATCCTTACACAAATGTAACCAAACAAGATCTCCAGGTGCAAAGACAACATGTTTTCTACCCTTATCTCCAGCAAGTTTATATTTAGCATTCATGCGCTCAATATTTTCCTTAGTTAACTCATTCATTTTGAAGATCAATTCAGCACGTTGTTTAGCATCAAAATTAACCTTCTCCGAAGATGGAAGAGGCAACAAATCAATGGGTGCACGAGGTAGGAAACCATACACAATTTCAAAAGGGCACATCTTAGTAGTAGAATGCAATGAACGATTATAAGCAAATTCAATATGAGGCAGGCATTCTTCCCACATTTTCTTATTATTCTTCAAAACAGCCCTAAGCATAGTAGACAATGTTCTATTGACTACTTCAGTTTGTCCATCAGTTTGGGGGTGACAAGTAGTCCTAAACAGCAGTTTAGTCCCCAACTTAGCCCATGAACATCCCCAAAAGTGGCTAAGAAATTTAGTATCATGATCTGAAACAATAGTATTTGGCACACCATGCAAGCGAATAATTTCACGAAAGAACAAATCAGCAACATTAGCAGCATCATCGGTTTTATGACATGGTATGAAGTGTGCCATTTTCAAAAATCTATCCACGACAACAAATATGCTATCCCTCTCCTTCTTTGTTCGAGGTAAACCTAAAACAAAGTCCATAGATATATCCTCCCAAGGAACACTAGGTACAGGCAAAGGCATATATAAACCATGAGGATTGAGTCGTGACTTAGCTTTTTGACATGTAGTGCAGCGAGCAACAAAACGCTCAACATCTCGTCTCATCTTTGGCCAAAAAAATGTGTAGCAAGTACATCCTCCGTCTTCTTCACGCCAAAATGTCCCATTAATCCTCCTCCATGCGCCTCCTGCAACAACAAAAGACGAACGGAGCTAGCTGGAATGCATAGCTTGTTAGCACGAAACACAAATCCATTGTTAACGACGAACTTGTTCCATGTTCTCCCTTCTTTACAATTCTGCAATACATCTTTAAATTCAACATCATGCACATATTGATCTTTGATGGTCTCCAAACCAAATATTTTAAAGTCAAGTTGTGAAAGCATAGTATAACGACGAGACAATGCATCAGCAATAACATTTTCTTTACCCTTCTTGTGTTTAATGACATAAGGGAAAGTCTCAATGAATTCAACCCATTTAGCATGTCTACGGTTCAGTTTGGCTTGACTTTTAATATGTTTCAAAGATTCATGATCAGAATGAATAACAAATTCTTTGGGCCATAAATAATGTTGCCATGTTTCCAAAGTCCGAACAAGAGCATATAATTCCTTATCATAAGTAGAGTAATTCAGACTAGGCCCACTCAATTTTTCAGAAAAGTATGCAACAGGTTTGCCATCTTGTAATAACACACCTCCTAATCCAATTCCACTAGCATCACATTCAAGCTCAAAAGTCTTATTAAAATCAGGAAGTTGGAGTAAAGGAGAATGTGTTAACTTATCTTTCAACACCGTGAAGGCTTCTTCCTGTGCGGTACCCCAAACAAAAGGCACATCCTTCTTTGTAAGCTCGTTGAGAGGTGCAACAATGGTACTGAAATCTCTCACAAAACGCCTATAGAAACTAGCGAGGCCAAGGAAACTCCTCACTTGTGTGACCGTTTTGGGCTGCGGCCAACTCTCAATAGCTTCAATCTTGGCTTTATCAACTTCAATTCCCTGTGGAGAAACAACATAGCCAAGAAAAGATACTCGGTCGGTGCAAAAGGTGCACTTCCCAAGGTTACCAAACAAACGTGCATCACGTAGAGCAATAAAAACAGCACGTAAATGTTCCAAATGTTCCTCCAATGATCTGCTATAAATCAATTTATCATCAAAGTAAACTACCACAAATTGTCCAATGAAAGCACGTAAAACTTCGTTCATTAATCTCATGAAAGTACTAGGTGCATTAGTTAACCCAAAAGGCATGACTAACCACTCATATAAACCGAACTTAGTTTTAAATGCTGTTTTCCATTCATCTCCCAATTTCATACGAATTTGATGGTATCCACTATGCAAATCAACTTTGGAGAATATTGTAGAGCCACTCAATTCATCAAGCATATCATCTAGCCTAGGAATAGGATGACGATACCGAATAGTAATATTATTATTAATGCCTCTACAATCAACACACATACGTGACGTACCATCCTTTTTTGGCACTAGTATAATAGGAACAGCACAAGGACTAAGAGATTCGCGTATATAACCTTTGTCGAGCAGCTCCTGTACTTGACGCATAATCTCCTTTGTCTCCTCTGGATTGGTACGGTATGGCGCACGGTTTGGTAACGAAGCACCGGGAATTAAGTCAATCTGATGCTCAATCCCGTGAATAGGTGGTAATCCCGGTGGCACGTCTTGTGGAAATACGTCAGCGAACTCCTGCAAAATGTTAGTGACAGCAGGAGGCAAAGAGGAAGGCACGTCCTCGAATGCAAATAATGCCTCTTTGCACACAAAAGCATAGCAAACAGATTTGCTTAAATCTAGCTCATCAATATCAGATTTGGTGGCAAGTAAACACGCATTTTTCAATTTAATTTCAGAAGCAACACTAGATGGTTTATTATTAGGCTTCATTTGTTGCTCAAATTCTTTTGCCACAATCTGATTTGCACTCTTATTTTTCTCCTGTTTTGCTTTACTAGCTCTATTAATATCATCTTTCAAAATAGAATCAGGAGTCATAGGAAGCAAAGTAATATGTTTATCCTTATGAACAAGAGTATACTGATTGTTTCTACCATGGTGTATAGATTTTTTATCAAATTGCCATGGTCTACCAAGTAATAAGGAACATGCTTGCATGGGTACCACATCACAGTCAACATAATCAGCATATGTAGAGATACTAAAATGCACACGAGCAGTACGTGTTACCTTAACCTTGCCGCTGTTGTTGAACCATTGGATATAGTAAGGATGTGGATGTGGTCTTGTGGTGAGAGATAGCTTGTCTACCATCTCCATGCTAGCCAAGTTGTTGCAGCTCCCTCCATCTATGATGACGCGAACAGAACGTTCCTTCACAACTCCCTTTGTATGGAACAAATTATGCCTCTGATTTTGCTTAGCTTGTGTGACCTGCACACTCAAAACACGTTGAGCAACTAAACATTCATACCTGTCAGCGTCTTCAGGAGCCATGTATTGCGTCTCATGATCAGAATCATCTCCACCGTGTTCTTCACTTGTAATAAGAGCCAAAGTCTCCTCATCATAGTCACTAGCGGACTCATACCCACAATCCTCAGTAGCAATCATAACTGTAAAATCTCACCGAGCAACCTGAAAATCTGATACCACTTGATAGAGGCGAAGGTGTCCCGATGTTTCGATGAGATGGTGGCTATCGTTTTCTGTGGTAGTCGACCTTGATGATCCAACTACGAACGTGCGAGACGTCGCGCCTTAGCAATTGCTATACCAACTTCCAATGGGTTATTGACCACGCCGGAGCACGATCCACCTGACCACGAGGGTCTGTTTCCTGCGAGCAAACGAAGAACAAGCAAGAAACTGAGATTGCAATCTGGATATTGCGAATATAAGAGGAAAGATTTATTAATGAAGGTGGGGTTTTGTGACGCCTTTGTCTGGTCGTTGAACACAAACGAAGTACGCGAAGTTGCAGCTATGGCGAACTTTTAATCTAAACAAAACCCAAAGTCTAAACAACGCCCTAAGGGCTGTATATATGGAGGAGTAGGGGTGAATTTTGTGGCCCCTTGTAGGAGGGGTCCGAAACCAACCCTAACTTTGTTTCCCCACACGTACGGACTCTAAAAACAGCCTATACTTAAGTATTTCGAAATTACATGGGCCTGGCCCAAAAATAAGGTGGCGCAGCACCTAAAATAAGCTATGGACGAAATTTATGAAGGGGCATCTTGTATATTTCGTCCATGTCCTTGTAGGTCATCACGGAGGCTTCAAAGTGCTTAAATATGCACTAGAAACGCCATTCTGGATCCCTTCACGCACGCCTTCATCTCCATGCTTGATCCTGCTCCAGTGTTCATCCCTCTTGTTCATGCTAGGCCCTTCATTAGTAATCAATACAAATGTATCCAATTTAGGCAGCATCATATTCTCATGAACATTAGAATCATTACCAAGAAACGAAAGTACCTGATAATTTAATTGGCGTGCGCGAGCTCTAGTAATTGGTCCAGTATATGTAGCAGTAGGGGTTGTGGGTGTAACAATGGTATTGATGTCCTCATCAGTCTATCCCCCGCGAGGCATCCTGATGCGCCTCGTCGAATGCTAGGACCCGCGGGGAGCGAAGCTTGACCTCGTGAGGGAGGACCACCTCGGCCCCGTAGATGAGGAAGAACGGGGTCTCGCCGGTGGGCTTAGTCGCAGTGGTGCGGATATACCACAACACAGACTGAAGCTCACTGAGCCAACCCCTGCCGCAAGCCTCAAGCTTCTTCTTGAAGCTTCTCGCCTTGAGGCCCCTCAGGACCTCCATGTTGGCGCGCTCGGCCTGGCCGTTGCTCCGTGGGTGTGCCACCGAAGCGTAGCATATTTGCGTTCCAAGGTTAGCGCAGTACGTCCTGAAGAGGTTGCTCGTGAATTGTGAGCCATTGTTAGTAATGATATGATTAGGGACACCGAAACGGCTCACGAGGCCCTTGATGAACTTGACGGCTGAGCCAGCGGGGATGGTGCATACTGGCTCTACTTCCGCCCACTTGGTGAACTTGTCGATGGCGACGTATAGGTAACGGTATCCACCAGCCGCCCGAGGGAACAGGCCCAGGATATCCAATCCCCAGACCGCGAATGGCCATGAGAGCGGGATGGTCTGGAGGCCTTGCGCGGGCTGGTGAATCTGCTTGGCGTGGAACTGGCAGGCCTCGCAGGATCGTACCAGCTCAGTGGCGTTGTTGAGCGCCGTCGGCCAGTAGAAGCCGCTATGGAACACCTTGCCCACTATGGTGCGTGACGAGGAGTGGTGTCCGCAGTCCCCACCGTGGATATCAGCCAGGAACTCACGCCCTTGTTCGTTGGATATGCACCGCATCGAGATGTCATTGGGGCGTCGCCGGTACAGCTCGCCATCCTGCAAGCAATAAGCAGTGGTCTGGTGGACCACGCGCTCTGCGTCCTCCTCTTTCTTTGGTAAGGTGCCACGGAGGAGGTACGCCTTGAACTCCTCGGTCCAGCAGCCTGCCTGAGGTTCCAGCGCCAGGAGTAAACGAGCTCCTGAGGTCGGGCCACCGGCCGGGGATCCCGAGGTTGGGGCTGGCAGCAGCTCCTCCCTAAGCAACGCCGAACCCGCGGCAGGGGAAGCCGCGGACGTCTTGTGCAGCCTTTCTTCGAAGACGCCAGGCCTCTAGGGCTCGTGGCGGGACATCCTCTTGGCGATGTCATCGACTTCCTTGTTCGCGCCCCACGGGATGTGCTGCAATTCCAAGCCCAGGAAGCGTTTTTCGATTTTACGTACCTCCTCCAGGTAAGCTTCCATGTGTTCGTCCTTCGGCTTGTACTCTTTGTTGGAGAAGTTGATGAGGAGTTGGGATTCGCCCTTGATGGTAAGGCATTTGATTCCCGGGCCAGCCACGGCCCTGAGGCCGACAATCAAGCCCTCATACTCTGCGATGTCGTTGGAGACCTTCTCGCCGCGCTGGAAGCAGAGTTGCATGGTGTAGTATAGCTTGTCCTTGGTCGGCGAGATGAGCACGACTCCAGCCCCGCGCCCTGCCGTGCAAAGGCACCATCAAAGTGCATGACCATCCGTCGGGTGGTTCGTCGCCAGGCGCGAGGGATTGGCTCTGATCCAGTCTCCGATCAGGGGCGTCGGTCCACTCCGCCATGAAGTCGGCCAGGGCCGCCCCCTTGATGACCCTGGTCGTGCTGAACTCCAGCTAGAAGGCCTGCAGCTCGATGTTCCATTCTGCAACCCTCCCGACGGAATTGGGGCTGCGCAGCACCTTCTCCAGGGGATATGCCGATACGACCTTGATGGGGTGGCCTTGGAAATAGTGACGCAGCTTCCTAGAGGCGACGAGAAGTGCGAGCAGGAGTTTTTGCCGCATCGGGTAGCGTTCTCATGCATCGCGCAACACCGTGCTGACGAAGTACACCGGTTTCTCGACGAGAGGTGAGGAGTCGGGGGCGCCTTGCTCCATCGGGGGCGCGAGGGGCTCGTGAGGCTTGGGGGTCGATGAAGCAGTGGGGTCCTCAGGAGCATCACCCTGGGATAGCGAAGGTTGTGCGGCTTCCTGCTGGCTGCTCTACTTCAAGCCTGCGCCGGCGGGCCCCTCTCTGACCGCCACAAGTGCCGCACTGGCCGAATGGGGAGTGGCCGCCAAGTAGAGCACCAGAGGCTCACGCGGGCGGGGCGCCACCTTGATAGTTGGGCTCGTGAGGTATCGCTTGAGGTCTTCGAAGGCCGCCTCAGCTTCCGAGGTCCACTCGAACGGGCCCTTCTTCTTCATCAGCTTGAAGAAAGGGAGGGTGCGCTCACCAAGCTTGGAGATGAAGCGCCCCAAAGAGGTTACGCACCCTGCGAGCTTCTGCATCTCCTTGAGGGTCTGAGGCGGGCTCATCCGTTCTATTGCCTTGACCTTCTCGGGGTTGGCTTCGATCCCTCTGTGTGACACCAGGAAACCCAGCAGCTTGCCGGACCGGACCCCGAACACACACTTCTTAGGATTGAACTTCAGGTTTATGTTGCGCAGGTTAGCGAATGTTTCTTCCAGGTCTTTGATTAGGGTCCTCGCTTCCTGTGACTTGACCACGATGTCATTGACGTATGCCTCTGCGTTCCTCCCCAACTGCGGCCCGAGCGCTATGTGCATCAGTCGCTGGAAAGTGGCACCAGCGTTCCACAGCCCGAAGGGCATGCAAGTGTAGCAGTACACACCGCACGGAGAGATGAAGGCTGTCTTCTCGATGTCTTCCGCCGCCATCTTGATTTGATGATATCCCGAGAAGGCATACAAGAAGCATAGCAAATCGCACTCAGCGGTGGAGTCCACGATCTGGTCGATATGTGGGAGCGGGAAAGGATCCTGAGGGCATGCCTTGTTGAGGCTGGTGAAGTCGACGCACATGCGCTCCTTCCCGCCTTTCTTGGTGACAATCACAGGATTCGCCAACCAATCCAGGTGCTGCACCTCCCGGATGGCGCCGGCCTCTTGGAGCTTGCCGACCTCCTGGACGATGAACGCCTGCTTCTCTAGTGCCTGGCACCGCGCTTTTTGCTTCACCGGGCGCTCGCCAGGGCACACCATCAAGTGATGCTCAATTACCTCCCTCGGGACACCAACCAAGTCTGACGCTTCCCACGCAAATACGTCTTTGTTGGCCCTCAGGAATGCCACCAACACCTCCTCCTGATCCAGAGGAAGGCCCGCACCAATGGTGAAGGTGGGGCCCGAGCCCCCGGTGTCGATAGGCACCTGCTTCGTCTCGGCCCGGTCCTGAGAGAACAGATGCTTTTTCTTCATGGGCGCGGCCTCCTGAGCCACCGCTGCACCTGCAGTGGTAGGGCGCGAAGCGGTCGCGGCCCTGTAGACAAGCTTGAGGGCCCGGACCGCATCCTTCGTATCCCCGACCACCGTGATGATGCTGCTGCTGCCCGACATCTTGACGACGTTGTAACCCGGATGGGTAGCCGCCATGAACTTAGCGAGGGCCGGATACCCCAGGATGGCATTGTACGGGAGGCCGATATGGGCGACGTCGAAGTCGATGAGCTCGGTGTGGTAGTTGTCGCGCGTGCCAAAGGTGACGGGGAGGCGTATCTGCCCCAGGGGAGTGGCCGCGCCCTTGACCACCCCCGAGAAAGGCCGGGTGGGGAGTAGCTGATTATATGGTACTTGAAGTAAATCGAAGGTTTCCACCGAGAGGACATTTAGGCCGGCGCCTCCGTCGATGAGGGTCTTGGTCACCGCAACATTGCTGATGGTGGGAGTACACAACATGGGGACAGCACCCGCCGCGGTCGTGGCCTTGGGGTGGTCTCTGGAATCGAAGGTGATGGCGGTCTCAGGTCCGGCGCGGCCTTGCGCCGCCACGCGCTGCGGTCAGGCGGTACCTTGCTGATGGAGAAGATGTTTGATGTGGCGGCCTGACGCAGGCACCTGCGATCTGCCGATGATGCACGCGACCGCGTGGGGCGCTGGGGCCGCGAAGCATGTGATGAACTAGTTGTAGAGTTCCTCCCAAGAGGAGATCGAGGCGCGCGGGAGGCCGCGGAGCCAGGATCGAGGAGCCTCTGTGAGGGCGAGGGGGAACCAGTTTGCCATGGCCATGTCGTCGCCGCCCGCCGTCTCGACGGCCTGCGTGTATGACCGAAGGAACCATTAGGGGTCCGCGATGCCATCGAATCGTAGGGGCAATGCCGGCCTGAACTTCGCAGGCCTCTGCACTCGTCGCAGATCGGGGGTGAAGGCCGGGTGGCCCGCGGCGCTCCCGTATGCCTCGGGCGGCTACGCCTGCAGGATTGCACCCGCCATGGGGGCCGCAAGGCGAGGGCGAAACGTGGTCGTTGGAGGAGCAGACTTCGACACGCCCCTACCTGGCGCGCCAAATGTCGGATTCAGGGCTCCGCAGACCCAAGAAGGTTCATACTCTGGGGCGTGTGTGAAGATCTCAACCTCTCAAGCTTAGAGCACGTCGCCCCATAGCCTAGCCTAGCCGGATTCACGTGAGCAAGGAAGAAGATGAACATGGCAGTTTACCCAGGTTCGGGCCACCTTGCGGTGTAAACCCCTACTCTTGCTTTGTGGTGGATTGGCCTCACGAGGAGGTTGAGGATGAACTAGTACAGCGGATGAGCTGCCTCACGAGGGCTCGGGGGTGAGAATGAGTTGACCCCCTCTATGGTGGTGGCTAACCTATATTTACAGTGGCCTTGGTCCTCTTCCCTCGAAACTTAGGCGGGAAGGGATACCACAACGTCCAATTCGAAAGGGGACAAGTAGTACATCTTATCCTGACAAAAGGTTGTCTTCTCCTGCAAAGCTTCTAGTTGTTACGCAGCTGTGGGCTCGGTGATGACCTCCGCCTTGCCGAGCCTGTGGTCTTGGTCTTGTAGCACCGGAATGGAAACATTTGGGAGATTCCTCGGGAACCCACGCCTGTCCTTGCCTCCTTAGCACCAAAGAGGAAACTGCCTCCTCTGCGCCCGCTGGCGCCCGCCTGGCCTTGGTCATCATGCCTCACGTCATCGCAGCCTTGTGAGGCTGGGTACCTGCATAGAAATCTCTGCTCCTTGGGGGCCGTCTGGGGAGGCCGCTCCCTCGGGAGGTATTGATGCCGTCCTCCTCATGAGGCCTGGCCCCTCATGAGGGTCTTGTCTCGGTGATCTTGGATATGGGTCATACCAGGCCGTCGAGGGAGCCACGCCGTGGGCCGCAGGCAGGCAAGTCTGGGTACCCTGGTTCCTAGAACGCCGACAACCTTGGTCGTACAACCTCTCTGTTGTTGTTGGTCAAAGTGATGGACATCCACGCGACCCCAGAGGTGGACTAGTTCGCCAATAATCACGCAAGTAGTTAGTGCCCGAAGACAACCACTGCCTGCATGTGGCCCAAAGATATGTATGGATCAGTGTTGATGTTTGAATATACCCAATGGAACAAAACTTTGATGTGGCACCGTGCTTTGGAACCAGAAATCCCCACATGGAGCGAGGTTAGTTGACGATGCGTTGTATATATATGCCGATGACGGGGATTCATATGCATGCATATGTACGCGTGTGCTCAAACTTAGTTATGGAATCTCACCATGACCTATACTAAGATAACACGAACCAAGAAGAAGAATCCACACCATGCATGGTAACCTATCTCGTGGTCGGCCAAAGTGATCATGGATGTCCACGCGGGCCCACGAATATATAGGCTGGCCGCCGATAACCACGTGAGGGACAGTACCGTTCGAAGTCAACCACTACATGCATATGTATGTATATATGGAGGTGATGCGTGCATGCTGTTTGAATACCATGCACAACATTGATGTGGCGCGTTGCGTCAAAAATCGTACAGTCCCCACACAGAGCAAGATCGGATCATGACGTGTCGTGGTGTGCTGCTCCTGTCCCTGCTGCCCACTTCGACTCGGTGGGAGGGATTCATATGTGTACACATGCATGTGCTCAAACTATATCATGTCATCCCAGAGCATGACCTATATACCATAATATAAAACAAAATAATAATCCCCTCCTAAGTCAAATTATCCTCTGTCGCTGTCGATCAAAGTAGTGATGGACCAAGCAAGCCCATAGATGGAAAGCATCGATATCACTGATAAATGCGTGAATGGGTGCCAGAGGACAACCGCCATTGCTTTGCATGTGGGCCAAACATATGTATGGATGCATGTGTGGTTGTGATGTTTGAATACCCAAAATGCACAACTTTGATGTGGCACATGCCTCGAAAACCATAAAGTCCCCACATAGAGCGAGGTTCATGAAGCGTAGTATATATGCTGGCCCCCTTCCCCCTCTTCGACACATACTATATGCTCGTACCGTAATACAAACCAAAAAAGAACCCTCCTTGATGGTGAAATTAATTAACCTCTCCCGATGTAGGTCAAAGTGATGCATGCATATGGATGTCGACCTCGCGGGCCCACAGATGGAAGCATCACACGTGATTGTCCTAGGATAACCACCGCCTGCACATGCATGTGGCCCAAAGAGGTGTTGTGTGATGTTTGAATAGCCAATGCACAACTTTGATGTGGCACGTGCCTTGGAAACCGAAAAGTCACCACAGTGAGTGAGGTGTGTTCATGGACGCGTACGTAGTATATATATGCTGGTACCCTCCCACATCTTCGAGGCGTACTATATACGTACTCCCACGGTAACACAAACAAAAAAGAATCAACCTTGCTGGTCAAATTAACCTCTCTGCCGACTATAGGTCGAAGTGATGGGCGACGACCTCGTGGGCCCACAGAAAGCGTCACATGCGAGTGAGTGTCGCGTAGGACAACCACCGACTGCATGTGGCCCAAACATGTATGTATGAAAGGGTTGTGTAATGTTTTAAATAATGAATTCACGACTTTGATGTGGGACCTACCTCACAAAATGACCAATCCCACATGGTGGCTCAAGACTCATAGTGTACTGCCAGCCCCCTCCCCCCCCGAGACGCACACACACAACTACAATGCATGTTAAAATTTTCCGCCGTGAACATATTTTACCAAAGGAGGGATGTTTTGATTTTGGAAAAAAAACCCAGAGATCATTAAGACATTTTGGTACATTGATTGATTTTATAGGGGTATAATGTGCAAAAATCAAATTTGAGCTACATGCACACGTGACAATGCACCTAATGGATTGGAAAAACACATGTGTGTCAGTGGGTGCATGTTTACTCCCCGTGCAAGAAATTTCAAACATTGAGAATCTTGATTTTTAAAATCTAGTAGTACATCCAAAACTTAGTTGAAATTCATGAAACTTATCGTGTTGTCATATCGACACCAATACACAGTGGTATTGTACTTTTTTGTCAAATTTGAGACAAGTTTTGATGTAATTTTTATCTTCTTACAAATGGGAGATTATTAATAATTGGGAACCAATATTGCAAATGGATTATTTATTCGAACCGTGCGTGTTAGACCAACAATGGATATGTGCTATCCTTAGGTTAAGCAATAAAGCGGCATCATGAATCATCAAAATAGAAAAACAATATACATGTCGCGACGTGTCCCATGTGCCGTGCAAGCGGGCGTGAGTTGACCGGACGCATGCGAGCAGTCCACCGCGTAGGCAGACCAGGAGGCGTGCGTGCAGGTGTGTGAATTGACGGGAGGTGTGCTCGCTGCACAGTGTCATCGGGAGGCATGCAAGTAGCTGTGTGAAATGGCAGTAGCCATGGCAGCAGTTTGCTGCGCAGGCTCACCGGGAGGCGATCCAGCGGTTTGACCGACGCCCGCCTCTCTCCCACTACTCCATATTAATGGTGCGGTCGCTTGCTATCCTCGCCACACACAAAATTCTCTCTCTTCGCCCGCATCCTCGATGCCGCTCTCAGTCCTCAAAGCCGTCAGTGTATGAGGATGCCGCCGAAGCGCCCCATCGGAGGGAGTGGCGACGCCGGGGCTGCTGAAGCACCGGAGCACGGTGTGAAGATGGAGACAGAGGTTGCCGTCGCCGCTGATGAGGTATCGTTGCACCTCGACGTCATTGACGGCATCGTGCTTCCACAGCCGGAGTCGGGGGTCCAACCGACTCCGGTGACAACTCCGGCAACGACTCCGACGACCACTCCGACGACGACGGACAACCGGTTAGTCATCTATACCAATTTATGGGTCAAATACATCATAGGGTTTCTCTGGTTACTCCTACCTCTCCCTTTTTGGAATAGAAATCCTATGGTTATGTTCTCTCAATCCAGGAAATCTGAGTAAGTTTCGTTAGATCCGTGTAGTGTATTGCTTGTTTGAATGGTACAAATGATAAGTGATTAGTTGTTTCATATGTGCAAATGATTCCTGCTAATAATCTGACTAGGGTTAGTGTTCATGCTAATTAATAATTCCTAGCCAGGTCTTGACAATTGATTTTGAATGACCTACATATATGTTTGTGCCATTTTTTTGGAGACTCCGGAGGTGGAAAACGAGGCTGCCAACAAGCGGAGGCGGGTCGAGAAAGAACCACAAGCGACTCCAGCAGGCCTAGACTTCATCAGCAGCCTCCCCGATGATATGTTGAAAGTCATCATATCCCTCCTCCCAATCAAATATGGGGCCAGGACAACCGTCCTTTCCCGGCGGTGGCACCCCCTATGGCTCTCCACCCGTCTCAACCTCATCGATGCCCACGAGCTCTCCCATGGCTATCGCAAAAGCTTGGATGCGTTCTCCGAGATCCTCGGCAGTCATGATGGCCCAATCAGAGGCCTTATCAAGGGCAAGTTCCGTTCCAACGGCAAGGACCGAGCAACGCTTGACGAGTGGTTCCAATCCGCCGCCCTAGATCAGCTCGAGGAGCTCAGTTTTAATGATGGGCATATGCGCTCGCTGCCAACGTCTGCGCTCCGCCTCGCGCCCACGTTGCGCCTCGCCAAGTTCATGAACTGCCATTCCCCCCCCCTTAATGACGCGCCCGCTCTTTTTCTACCACGATTGAAGTACCTCAAGCTCGTCGCCGTCTGCATGCCAAAGGATGACATGGAGCGCCTGCTCCGCGGCTGTACTGCACTCGAGTTCCTTCGTCTTCAGGTGATCAATGGGTTGAGTAGCTTCCACATCACCTCCATGACTCGCCAAACTATTTATGTGTGTTGCTGGTGCTGCAACAAGAGATCACAAAAGGTGGACCACAATATGGTCATTGAGGACACACCTTCACTTGAGAGATTACTTGTAGTTGATCAACAATGTCCAACAAGAATCAATGTCATTTTTGTGCTGAAATTGACAGTGGTGGGCTACTCGTCTGTCAAATACTCCAAACTTGTTATTGGATCCACACCCGTTCAGGTACAATAGTCACCTTCTACCTCTCCTTCTTGATATCAACATTATTTCTAATTTTGAAAATGTATGTTCATCTGTCATCCAAAAAATGATTTCGACAAGCTTGACCCAGAATCTGCGCACAGTGAAGGTCTTGGCACTAGAATCTCTCGGCCCCAACCTACACGAAGTTGTCTGTTACCTGAGATGCTTTCCGTGCCTGGAGAAGTAGTATATCGAAGTGATGTTCCTTTCCTGTTAAATGTTAACCATAAGGGAGTTCAATTTTTGGCTTCTTTTCCCAAGTTTACAATGACAATGTACTACGATTTCTGAAGGAATTTTGGAGGATTTCAGTACATACATTCCCCCCCCCCCCCACCCCATATTGGTTGCTTGATTCATATGGTTCAATCCACAAGAATTTCTCCTTTGGATTCATCTGTACTAGTTTTCTTAGGGAGTTTTTCATCCACTCTAACCTCTTGGTAAGAAGGCTACATTTTTCTAGATTGTAATCAAATACCCATGTTAATCATGTCAAATCGAAGATGGCACGTTGGTGCATTTTACAAATCCTGCAAACCAAATAGGCCTGTAGTAGTGTTCAAAACTGCTTGTAGGCACTAACACGTTCTCTTCTTTTGCAGATAATATTAGGCCCGGTGGTGGATAATGTGATATAATATAACAATCACATCGAATGCCTAGATCTGCATCTGTCAGAAATTACTTTGAACTCCTACCAAGGGACCTTACCGGAGATTATATTTGCCAGGTTCTTTGTTGTCAGACAAGGGTGCTGAAGGTAATGAGGTTGGACATGCATTTATATCGAAAAAATGAATGGTTTGTTAATCAGCGCCGGCAGCAGCTGCAGAATGGAAAAGGCTCCGAAAAAGCTGAATTTCATTTTGGAACTTCATATGACAGAGTAATCGGAAGTCATTGTGTCAACCCCATACATGACTTGTCAGCAGCTGATCCCTTTGCAGAAATGATGAGGTTTCGAAACCAGCCTTACTAGTGGTATTATTAGTTTGAACCTCTCTTATATCCATGTTCATTTGATCAGCATAGGCGTTTGCAGCTGAATGAGCTGAATTTCATTTCTAATATCAGTTTGAACCTTCTAATCTTCGAATTTGAGCCATATAACTCTGGAATTTGAACCTTGTAATATTTCGGGCTTTTGTGGTACAATCTTTGAAATGGCATCGTATGTGACTCGTATATTGGTAGTACTATTTTGACCTTAATATGCAATAGACTTAGATTTTATTAACCATTCTTGAATGTGTTTCCCTTGTCGATCTCGTAACAAACGATCTGTATAGCTAGCTCGACTGCGATCTTCTACAATATTGCACATAGTTGGTTTCTTCAACCGTGTGCCCTGTAGAGCGCAGAATTAATTATCGCACTCGAGTGTCCATCATCACCCTTCTGTGTAACTTTGACCTCATCACCCACGGGTAAACTTATGATCGAAGTCATTCCACACACTTCGTTTTTACAAAGCTTTTTGCCAATAAACGCCCAGGATTTGCCCCTCTTCTAGCCGGCACGTGGCCAAATGAGCCAGGCGGGAAGCTTGCGTGGTAAACTGCGCGGTTGCGCGGGAACAGGCTCACCGGCGATACATTTGGCGCCTCTTCGAGCCCACGCGTGGTCAAACAAAACATGTGCAGGGTTCTCAAGCGTGCACTGGAATCCTTCGCTATGAACGCGGTGACAAGACGTGACGAGTACAGGCCGGCTAGCCCCCATTTATTACAACGGCCATTTAACCCTTGTGTCTCTTCAACCTTTCGACCATGCCCCACTATTGCAAGAAGCACACCCACCACGACAAATTCTTGGAGGGTATCCTGTGTGGCTCCAGAGCCCCTGGTTCATCTGTTGCAGCGAGCGTGGGCTTCGATGAAGAGATCCAGCGCATCTTGGTACCGCTGTCCCAGCGAACTGAAGAGACTGATGATTCTGCTGGTGCAGCCATGGACCTGTCCTTCCTGGAGTCCGTGGCAATAGGCATCAAGGATATACAGAGCAGATACAGCTTGAAGTGGCAGGCAATCAAGAAGCAGCGCGACTCTGCCAGTCTCATGGATCAGAAGCTGAGGGACAAGGGTAGCGAACTGTGTGAGTGGCACAGCAAACAGTTTCTTTCCCTTCAGCGGTAACAGGAGGTGATAACCGAGGATGTCGCTGCTCGAGAGGTCCTCCTGGTGGAGCGCAAAGCTCTTCTGAACGCCAAGGAAAAAGACATCTCCTCCCGGGAAGGGAACCTTGAGGCCACCCTCCACAACAAGGACAGAGAACTGGAGGCTCTTGTCCAGCAACGCACCAAGGACCTGGAGGACAAGCACAAGGCGGCTCTCGACACGCTCACCCTTGACTCTGCTGCCCAACTGAAGAAGATTGCTGATGAGCTTGCTGCTGCATCTACTGCAAAGGCTGATCTTGATCAACAGGTGGCCAAGCTGACCAAGGACCTTGCCGGGAGCACGAAGGAAATTGTGGCTCTCAAAGAGGAAGCGCAGAAAGCAGAAACCCTTCTGAAGGAGGTGCAATTGCAGCTTTCCTCCAAGAGCCAGGACCTCGACACTGCCAACGGTACCATTACTGACATGAAGGCGAGGCTTGGCACCTTAGAGAGTGAGATTGACTATGCCGGAGTTCGTGAGCAGCTATTGATGAAGGACTTGGACAATGCGAGAACCCTCCGAAAAGATGCGGAGGACAAGTTGCAAAACTAAGTTGAGCAGTGCGACCTCTGGATCAAGAGCCTGGTTGATATCGCCGAGCGCAACACTGCCCAGATCTCTAAGATGGACATGAAGAGCTGGGCTTTCTCCGTCAACAACCACGAAGCTCCAAGCATCAAGCTGACGCTCTTCTTCGAAGGCTTGATCGAAGGGCTGAAGACATATGAGGACGAAAGGGCCGCTTGTTTTGCAAACAAGTCCTGGAAGCTCGCCCGTGATGCTCTCTTCATGGTTTTGAGCAACCTCGCTTATCGTCACCTAGACCTTGATCTTGCTGATGGCTTCAGGAGGCTGCCGCCAGGCGCCAATGTTTCTGCCGCTGAGGAGAAGGCCGGTCCCTTTGCCGACAAGGTTCTCTCCATCCCCAGGATTTCTGGAGGCAGCCAAGCTCAGCCCTAAACCATTCTTATTGATGTGGTGCCCTGTAACAAAAACAATCATGTGTCATGTGCTTAGGCCCCGTACTATTTATGAGTTGCACTTGTTGAACTGATGTTTAATTCTGTCAATGCACGCTATCCTTCTTTTGTTTACCCATTGATGTTCGTATGGTTAGTTTTTCTTTGCGTACTTTGGTTGCCCGCCAGTAGCATGTTGCCGCGATTGCTGTGAGGAGCGGGTCCTTAGCATTCAGCTGGCGAGGGTATGCCCCGGCAGGTTTTTCCTTAACGGCCTTTGACGCAGCCACCCACTTTGTTGAGCAGGCTCGAAACAAAGCGGGGGCGCAGGCAAATACAGTAAGGTACCATTATACGAAAGGCTGGCCATACGAAAATCTTGGTTGTTCGAAGGATAAGCGACGTAAGTATTGAAGAAGAATCAGTGATCATGCTAACTTATGTTTCGTTAATGCTCCCTCCCCTGCCGGGTATGCATTAGGCCTCATATAACACCTCCTCTCCTGCTTGTGATTGTTTCCCCCGTTCGTGTGTCCATCCTTATTCTGAAAATACAACAAACGAGAAGGTGCACAAGGGAAAGACTTGGCAGTTTATTAGTTGTGCATCCACCCCCGGCAAGAGCCAGAGGGGCTAATGGAACGCTCGTAGTTGTCGATGTACGATGAGAAGGAAGGGTCGGCTCCTGTCCCCCTTTTCCTCATATTGTCAATGATCCCACGTCAGCAGGCATGAAGGCCATGCCGGGGCGATCGGCCTTGCCGGAGCATGTTTGCCGGGGCGTCGACCAACGTATTCGCACCAGCGCTCCACTCAAGATTCACCCTTGGCGGGATAAATACTGGACTGAGTTCGACGCAGGCTCATCGACGCTGATAACGCCACCACTGCATGGCTCGATTATCGACAAGTGGGAAGGGAGGAGGAGGCCGACCACACACCATTTGTCTTGCTTGCCCAGATGACACTTCCCGGCATCGGGTACGCTTCGACGGGAACTCGCGAGGAGGGCAATATCGCCACACGTTTCGATTCTTTTTCCGGACGCAGGTGGCATGATGACCACGCCGCCCGAGCCGTCCATGGTTGTCGCACCACCGCCGCCCTCCCTTCCCGTCGTCGCCGCAGCTGTGGTGGAAACGAGCGACGGAATCTGGACAGGACAGAGGGAGGGAGCGGCGTTGTTCTTCTTCTTCGAAGTCGCGTACGAAGAGGGTGTTGATGAAGATGACGATGATCGACGATGGAGCTCGACGCGCTGTTTACAACTTCAGGTTCGCACAAGCACCTCCCCCCTACCTAGCGCGCTAAAGATGTCATGGTGGATCACGATCACCAATGGGGCCATGAGCCCCTTTGTGGTTCGGCAAGGGGGATCACATTGCACAAAGAGCAGAAGCCATGAAACAACACGACGGCGGTGACACTGGTGGTTTTTACCCAGGTTCGGGCCGCTGGATAGCGTAAAACCCTAGTCCTGCTGATAGAGGCGAGGGTGTCCCGATCTTTCGATGAGATGATATCTATCGTTTTTGGTGGAGTAGACTTTGACGATCCGACTACGAACGTGCGAGGACGTCGCGCCTTAGCAATTGCTAAACCAACTCCGAGAGGTTATTGACCACGCCGGAGCACAATCAACCTGACCCCGAGGGTCTATCTCCTGCAAGCAAACGAAGAACAAGCAAGAAACTAAGATTTGCAATCTGGATATTGCGAATATAAGATGAAAGCTTTATTGATCGAGGTGGGGTTCTGTGACGTCTTGGTCTGGTTGTTGAACACAAACGAAGTACGCGAAGTTGCAGCTATGGCGAACTTTTAATCTAAACAAAACCCAAAGTCTAAACGGTGCCCTAAGGGCTGTATATATGGAGGAAGAGGAGGGGATTTCGTGGCCCTTGAAGGAGGGGTCCGAAACCAACCCTATCTCTTGTTTCCCCACACATACGGACTCTAAAAACAGCGTATACTCAAGTATTTCGAAATTACATGGGCCTGGCCCAATAATAAGGTGACGCAGCACCTATAATAGCCTCTGGACGAAATTTATGAAGTGACATCTTGTATATTTCGTCCAAGGCTTCCTGCACTCATTATGGTGGCTTCAAAGTCCTGAAATCATCACTTGTAACTCCGTTCTTGTTCCCCTTGTGCATGCCATCATCTCCATGCTTGAACTTGCTCCAAGGTTCCTCTTTCTTGTCCAAGCTAGGCCCTTCATTTGTAAGCAAAACAAATGTATCCAATTTAGGCAGCATCATATTCTCATGAACTTTAGAATCATTACCAAGAAACGAAAGTACCTGATATTTTAATTGGCGTGCGCGAGCTCTAGTAATTGGTCCAGTATGTATAGAAGCAGGGGCTGTGGGTGTAACAATGGTATTGATGTCCTCATCAATAAGCCTTCCCAGCTCCACATACATCTACATCGTGCGTTTGACACCACCTGGCAATCGCTCTATCCAAGCTTTGTGAGTTTTGACTACAAAGGTTGCCGATCACCACCTGCTGCTGGGTAAGAACTGGTAAGAATTTGAGTTTTGCTTGACGGATTTGTGACACCACACCACACCACCACCACTTTCTAGTAGTCTGTAGGATCATATTCTTGTGTGTTTCTATTGCTGCTAACCATGGCAGGATCACAAGCCGACGAGATTGACTGGGAGAACATGACGAACAAGGAGTTGCATGATAAATTTCAGCAAATGATGAGTGGCCAGGTGGGAGATGTGCTAAACAGATTTGAAGAGGCCATGGAGAAGATAGATGGCATGGAGAAGTCGTTCGAGACAAAGCTGGATAACAAGTTTAATGAATTGCTCACGCGTCTTCCCCAACCACCACCGGCTGCACCTGTCGCACCTCTGCAACGACAACAACAACGCCCCCTTCCAAATCAGTTCGGACGAGCGAAGCGTGTTCCTCTTGAGGATGGCCAAACTTCTGGTGCTGCTGTACCTACTGTTGATGCTTCTTTGGTTCCTGCTCCTGCTGCTGCTGGTGCCGAGGAGGAGGATGATTACGCGGGGGATTATGAGGATGAGGTTGATCAAAATCATAACTACGTGCAACCACCAGCACCAGGTCGTCCACATGCAAATAATCGCAATGGTAGGCCTGCACCACCACTTCAGGTACGAGATCATGACCATCTTCCTAAATTAAAATTGAATATTCCACCATTCGAGGGTAGATATGTTCCTGATATATATCTTACTTGGGAGTTAGAAACTGAACAACGTTTTACATGTTTACAATATCCCGAGGAACGACGTGTTGCTGCTGCTGTTTGTGCTTTCACTAGTTTTGCATGTGTATGGTGGTCTGAACATTGTAGATTATATCCTATTCCAGCTACGTGGGCTGCTTTGAAAACTGCTATGCGTACTCGTTGGGTTCCACCATATTATCAACGTGAATTACTTCAAAAATTACAGCGCTTAAGACAAGGAAAAAATTCTGTAGAAGAATATTATCAGGAATTACAAACTGGCATGATTAGATGTGGTATTGTTGAGGAGAATGAAGCTATGCTTGCACGTTTCATGGGTGGATTAAATAGAGAGATTCAGACCATTCTAGAGTATAAGGAGTATAATAATATCACTCGTTTATTCCATCTTGCTTGTAAAGCTGAACGTGAAGTGCAGGATCGACAGGCATGGGCGCGAACTAATTTTTTTGCAGGTCGATCTTCATCATGGACACCGCGTGCCTCCTCTACTCCCACACGTCCTACTGCGGCACCACTGACTTCAGCCGCCAATTCAACCGAGATACAAGAAAACAGGCACCACCACCACCATCTGCCAAGAGTACACCTTCTGGGCCTGCCCAGAGCTCTTCTTCATCTATGGCATCAACAGGGCACACACATGATATTATTTGTCGTCGTTGTAAGGGAAGAGGTCATTATGCAAGAGAATGCCAATCTCCGCGTGTTATGATTGCTACTGAGGATGGTGGGTATGAGTCCGCTAGTGATTATGATGAGGAGACTTTGGCTCTTATTACAAGTGAAGAACACGGTGGAGATGATTCTGATCATGAGACGCAATACATGGCTCCTGAAGACGCTGACAGGTATGAATGTTTAGTTGCTCAACGTGTTTTGAGTGTGCATGTCACACAAGCTGAGCAAAATCAGAGGCATAATTTGTTCCATACAAAGGGAGTTGTGAAGGAACGTTCTGTTCGCGTCATCATAGATGGAGGGAGCTGCAACAACTTGGCTAGCATGGAGATGGTGGAGAAGCTATCTCTCACCACAAGACCACATCCACATCCTTATTATATCCAATGGTTCAACAACAGCGGCAAGGTTAAGGTAACACGTACTGTTCGTGTGCATTTTAGTATCTCTACATATGCTGATTATGTTGATTGTGATGTGGTACCCATGCAAGCATGTTCATTATTACTTGGTAGACCATGGCAATTTGATAAAAATTCTGTACACCATGGTAGAAACAATCAGTATACTCTTGTTCATAAGGATAAACATATTACTTTGCTTCCTATGACTCCTGATTCTATTTTGAAAGATGATATTAATAGAGCTAGTAAAGCAAAGCAGGAGAAAAATAAGAGTGAAAATCAGATTGTGGCAAAAGAATTTGAGCAACAAATGAAGACTAATAATAAACCATCTAGTGTTGCTTCTGAAATTAAATTGAAAAGTGCATGCTTACTTGCCACCAAATCTGATATTGATGAGCTAGATTTCAGCAATTCTGTTTGCTATGCTTTTGTGTGCAAAGAGGCGTTATTTTCATTCGAGGACGTGCCTTCCTCTTTGCCTCCTGCGGTCACTAACATTTTGCAGGAGTTCGCTGACGTCTTTCCACAAGACGTGCCACCGGGATTACCACCTATTCGCGGGATTGAGCATCAGATTGACTTAATTCCCGGTGCTTCGTTGCCAAACCGTGCGCCATACCGTACCAATCCAGAGGAGACGAAGGAGATTATGCGTCAAGTACAGGAGCTGCTCGACAAAGGTTATATACGCGAATCTCTTAGTCCTTGTGCTGTTCCTATTATACTAGTGCCAAAAAAGGATGGTACGTCGCGTATGTGTGTTGATTGTAGAGGCATTAATAATATTACTATTCGTTATCGTCATCCTATTCCTAGGCTAGATGATATGCTTGATGAATTGAGTAGAGCCACTCAATTCATCAAGCATATCATCTAGCCTAGGAATAGGATGACGATAACGAATAGTAATATTATTAATGCCTCTACAATCAACACACATACGCGACGTACCATCCTTTTTTGGCACTAGTATAATAGGAACAACACAAGGACTAAGAGATTCGCGTATATAACCTTTGTCGAGCAGCTCCTGTACTTGACGCATAATCTCCTTCGTCTCCTCTGGATTGGTACGGTATGGCGCACGGTTTGGCAACGAAGCACCGGGAATTAAGTCAATCTGATGCTCAATCCCGCGAATAGGTGGTAATCCCGGTGGCACGTCTTGTGGAAAGACGTCAGCGAACTCCTGCAAAATGTTAGTGACCGCAGGAGGCAAAGAGGAAGGCACGTCCTCGAATGAAAATAACGCCTCTTTGCACACAAAAGCATAGCAAACAGAATTGCTGAAATCTAGCTCATCAATATCAGATTTGGTGGCAAGTAAGCATGCACTTTTCAATTTAATTTCAGAAGCAACACTAGATGGTTTATTATTAGTCTTCATTTGTTGCTCAAATTCTTTTGCCACAATCTGATTTTCACTCTTATTTTTCTCCTGCTTTGCTTTACTAGCTCTATTAATATCATCTTTCAAAATAGAATCAGGAGTCATAGGAAGCAAAGTAATATGTTTATCCTTATGAACAAGAGTATACTGATTGTTTCTACCATGGTGTACAGAATTTTTATCAAATTGCCATGGTCTACCAAGTAATAATGAACATGCTTGCATGGGTACCACATCACAATCAACATAATCAGCATATGTAGAGATACTAAAATGCACACGAACAGTACGTGTTACCTTAACCTTGCCGCTGTTGTTGAACCATTGGATATAGTAAGGATGTGGATGTGGTCTTGTGGTGAGAGATAGCTTCTCCACCATCTCCATGCTAGCCAAGTTGTTGGACAAGAAAGAGGAACCTTGGAGCAAGTTCAAGCATGGAGATGATGGCATGCGCAAGGGGAACAAGAACGGAGTTACAAGTGATGATTTCAGGACTTTGAAGCCACCATAATGAGTGCAGGAAGCCTTGGACAAAATATACAAGATGTCACTTCATAAATTTCGTCCAGAGGCTATTATAGGTGCTGCGTCACCTTATTATTGGGCCAGGCCCATGTAATTTCGAAATACTTGAGTATAGGCTGTTTTTAGAGTCCGTATGTGTGGGGAAACAAGAGATAGGGTTGGTTTCGGACCCCTCCTTCAAGGGCCACGAAATCCCCTCCTCTTCCTCCATATATACAGCCCTTAGGGCACCGTTTAGACTTTGGGTTTTGTTTAGATTAAAAGTTCGCCATAGCTGCAACTTCGCGTACTTCGTTTGTGTTCAACGACCAGACCAAGACGTCACAGAACCCCACCTTGATCAATAAAGCTTTCATCTTATATTCGCAATATCCAGATTGCAAATCTTAGTTTCTTGCTTGTTCTTCGTTTGCTTGCAGGAGATAGACCCTCGTGGTCAGGTTGATTGTGCTCCGGCGTGGTCAATAACCTCTCGGAGTTGGTTTAGCGATTGCTAAGGCGCGACGTCCTCGCACGTTCGTAGTCGGATCGTCAAAGTCTACGCCACCAAAAACGATTGCTATCATCTCATCGAAAGATCGGGACACCCTCGCCTCTATCAGTTCTACCAAGTAATAATGAACATGCTTGCATGGGTACCACATCACAATCAACATAATCAGCATATGTAGAGATACTAAAATGCACACGAACAGTACGTGTTACCTTAACCTTGCCGCTGTTGTTGAACCATTGGATATAGTAAGGATGTGGATGTGGTCTTGTGGTGAGAGATAGCTTCTCCACCATCTCCATGCTAGCCAAGTTGTTGCAGCTCCCTCCATCTATGATGACGCGAACAGAACGTTCCTTCACAACTCCCTTTGTATGGAACAAATTATGCCTCTGATTTTGCTCAGCTTGTGTGACCTGCACACTCAAAACACGTTGAGCAACTAAACATTCATACCTGTCAGCGTCTTCAGGAGCCATGTATTGCGTCTCATGATCAGAATCATCTCCACCGTGTTCTTCACTTGTAATAAGAGCCAAAGTCTCCTCATCATAATCACTAGCGGACTCGTACCCACCATCCTCAGTAGCAATCATAACACGCGGAGATTGGCATTCTCTTGCATAATGACCTCTTCCCTTACAACGACGACAAATAATATCATGTGTGTGCCCTGTTGATGCCATAGATGAAGAAGAGCTCTGGGCAGGCCCAGAAGGTGTACTCTTGGCAGATGGTGGTGGTGGTGCCTGTTTTCTTGTATCTCGGTTGAATTGGCGGCTGAAGTCAGTGGTGCCGCAGTAGGACGTGTGGGAGTAGAGGAGGCACGCGGTGTCCATGATGAAGATCGACCTGCAAAAAAATTAGTTCGCGCCCATGCCTGTCGATCCTGCACTTCACGTTCAGCTTTACAAGCAAGATGGAATAAACGAGTGATATTATTATACTCCTTATACTCTAGAATGGTCTGAATCTCTCTATTTAATCCACCCATGAAACGTGCAAGCATAGCTTCATTCTCCTCAACAATACCACATCTAATCATGCCAGTTTGTAATTCCTGATAATATTCTTCTACATAATTTTTTCCTTGTCTTAAGCGCTGCAATTTTTGAAGCAAATTCAACAAAACAAAAACCCTAAAAAGATTATGCAAAGGCTCAGATTGGTTCGGATATGATGAACTAACCCTAAATTTTTTTTTTGGCTTTTTCCTGGACTGTAGGTATGAAGAACAGACTCGATCTAAACTACGAAAAACTGTAAATCTCACCGAGCAACCTGGGAATCTGATACCACTTGATAGAGGCGAGGGTGTCCCGATCTTTCGATGAGATGATATCTATTGTTTTTGGTGGAGTAGACTTTGACGATCCGACTACGAACGTGCGAGGACGTCGCGCCTTAGCAATCGCTAAACCAACTCCGAGAGGTTATTGACCACGCCGGAGCACAATCAACCTGACCCCGAGGGTCTATCTCCTGCAAGCAAACGAAGAACAAGCAAGAAACTAAGATTTGCAATCTGGATATTGCGAATATAAGATGAAAGCTTTATTGATCGAGGTGGGGTTCTGTGACGTCTTGGTCTGGTTGTTGAACACAAACGAAGTACGCGAAGTTGCAGCTATGGCGAACTTTTAATCTAAACAAAACCCAAAGTCTAAACGGTGCCCTAAGGGCTGTATATATGGAGGAAGAGGGGGGGATTTCGTGGCCCTTGAAGGAGGGGTCCGAAACCAACCCTATCTCTTGTTTCCCCACACATACGGACTCTAAAAATAGCCTATACTCAAGTATTTCGAAATTACATGGGCCTGGCCCAATAATAAGGTGACGCAGCACCTATAATAGCCTCTTGACGAAATTTATGAAGTGGCATCTTGTATATTTCGTCCAAGGCTTCCTGCACTCCTTATGGTGGCTTCAAAGTCCTGAAATCATCACTTGTAACTCCGTTCTTGTTCCCCTTGCGCATGCCATCATCTCCATGCTTGAACTTGCTCCAAGGTTCCTCTTTCTTGTCCAAGCTAGGCCCTTCATTTGTAAGCAAAACAAATGTATCCAATTTAGGCAGCATCATATTCTCATGAACTTTAGAATCATTACCAAGAAACGAAAGTACCTGATAATTTAATTGGCGTGCGCGAGCTCTAGTAATTGGTCCAGTATGTATAGAAGCAGAGGCTGTGGGTGTAACAATGGTATTGATGTCCTCATCAGCAGCGGTGGTGGTATATGGTGCGGCGGCGGCGTGACAAACTGTGACAGAACTCGAAACTCTAAGGACTAGACGCTAAGACCAGCAACTAGACACGACGATGCAACCGCAAACTCAACAAAGCAAAAACCCTAAAAAGATTATGCAAAGGCTCAGATTGGTTTGGATATGATGAACTAACCCTAATTTTTTTTTTTGGCTTTTTCGTGGACTGTAGGTATGAAGAACAGACTCGATCTAAACTACGAAAAACTGTAAAATCTCACCGAGCAACCTGGAAATCTGATACCACTTGATAGAGGCGAGGGTGTCCCGATCTTTCGATGAGATGATAGCTATCGTTTTTGGTGGAGTAGACTTTGACGATCCGACTACGAACGTGCGAGGACGTCGCGCCTTAGCAATCGCTAAACTAACTCCGAGAGGTTATTGACCACGCCGGAGCACAATCAACCTGACCACGAGGGTCTATCTCCTGCAAGCAAACGAAGAACAAGCAAGAAACTAAGATTTGCAATCTGGATATTGCGAATATAAGATGAAAGCTTTATTGATCGAGGTGGGGTTCTGTGACGTCTTGGTCTGGTCGTTGAACACAAACGAAGTACGCGAAGTTGCAGCTATGGCGAACTTTTAATCTAAACAAAACCCAAAGTCTAAACGGTGCCCTAAGGGCTGTATATATGGAGGAAGAGGGGGGGATTTCGTGGCCCTTGAAGGAGGGGTCCGAAACCAACCCTATCTCTTGTTTCCCCACACATACGGACTCTAAAAATAGCCTATACTCAAGTATTTCGAAATTACATGGGCCTGGCCCAATAATAAGGTGACGCAGCACCTATAATAGCCTCTGGACAAAATTTATGAAGTGGCATCTTGTATATTTCGTCCAAGGCTTCCTGCACTCCTTATGGTGGCTTCAAAGTCCTGAAATCATCACTTGTAACTCCGTTCTTGTTCCCCTTGCGCATGCCATCTTCTCCATGCTTGAACTTGCTCCAAGGTTCCTCTTTCTTGTCCAAGCTAGGCCCTGATAATTTAATTGGCGTGCGCGAGCTCTAGTAATTGGTCCAGTATGTATAGAAGCAGGGGCTGTGGGTGTAACAATGGTATTGATGTCCTCATCAGTTTGTATGGATCAACTATATGCCACTTATCGTACATGCAACTCTTTTCTGAATCGTATTGGATGGCTCCGCCATCGCACGGTTCGTTTTATTGATGATGGTTTTATTACCATGTCGTTTACGATTCGTACATCGCACACAGTTTGGTCGAATGGCTCCTATACATGTGTTGTCTTAGGACCTTCCTGCAGTAGTGACAAGGCCAATGCAAAGAGCATGTTCTAAACTGATGCGGAGCATCCTACGATGATAGAGGCGAGGGTGTCCCGATCTTTCGATGAGATGATAGCTATCGTTTTTGGTGGAGTAGACTTTGACGATCCGACTACGAACGTGCGAGGACGTCGCGCCTTAGCAATCGCTAAACCAATTCCTAGAGGTTATTGACCACGCCGGAGCACAATCAACCTGACCACGAGGGTCTATCTCCTGCAAGCAAACGAAGAACAAGCAAGAAACTAAGATTTGCAATCTGGATATTGCGAATATAAGATGAAAGCTTTATTGATCAAGGTGGGGTTCTGTGACGTCTTGGTCTGGTCGTTGAACACAAACGAAGTACGCGAAGTTGCAGCTATGGCGAACTTTTAATCTAAACAAAACCCAAAGTCTAAACGGTGCCCTAAGGGCTGTATATATGGAAGAAGAGGAGGGGATTTCGTGGCCCTTGAAGGAGGGGTCCGAAACCAACCCTATCTCTTGTTTCCCCACACATACGGACTCTAAAAACAGCCTATACTCAAGTATTTCGAAATTACATGGGCCTGGCCCAATAATAAGGTGACGCAGCACCTATAATAGCCTCTGGACGAAATTTATGAAGTGACATCTTGTATATTTCGTCCAAGACTTCCTGCACTCATTATGGTGGCTTCAAAGTCCTGAAATCATCACTTGTAACTCCGTTCTTGTTCCCCTTGCGCATGCCATCATCTCCATGCTTGAACTTGCTCCAAGGTTCCTCTTTCTTGTCCAAGCTAGGCCCTTCATTTGTAAGCAAAACAAATGTATCCAATTTAGGCAGCATCATATTCTCATGAACTTTAGAATCATTACCAAGAAACGAAAGTACCTGATATTTTAATTGGCGTGCGCGAGCTCTAGTAATTGGTCCAGTATGTATAGAAGCAGGGGCTGTGGGTGTAACAATGGTATTGATGTCCTCATCATGTGGTGTGGTGTCACAAATCCGTCAAGCAAATCTCAAATTCTTACCAGTTCTTACCCAGCAGCAGGTGGTGATCGGCAACCTTTGTAGTCAAAACTCTCAGAGCTTGGACAGAGCGATTGCCAGGTGGTGTCAAACGCACGATGTAGATGTATGTGGAGCTGGGAAGGCTTATGATATGGTAGCAAAAAGGGTCAGCAATAATCAATTCAGAGATGCAATGTTGAATAAACTCTCAACGACGGTACTGTGCTGGTCCTAGGCTAGACCGTGCTAGAGACGCGAGCCTAGAACACTAACAAAAATCACGGCGCTTGATAGAGGCGAGGGTGTCCCGATCTTTCGATGAGATGATAGCTATCGTTTTTGGTGGAGTAGACTTTGACGATCCGACTATGAACGTGCGAGGACGTCGCGCCTTAGCAATCGCTAAACCAACTCCGAGAGGTTATTGACCACGCCGGAGCACAATCAACCTGACCACGAGGGTCTATCTCCTGCAAGCAAACGAAGAACAAGCAAGAAACTAAGATTTGCAATCTGGATATTGCGAATATAAGATGAAAGCTTTATTGATCAAGGTGGGGTTCTGTGACGTCTTGGTCTGGTCGTTGAACACAAACGAAGTACGCGAAGTTGCAGCTATGGCGAACTTTAATCTAAACAAAACCCAAAGTCTAAACGGTGCCCTAAGGGCTGTATATATGGAGGAAGAGGAGGGGATTTCGTGGCCCTTGAAGGAGGGGTCCGAAACCAACCCTATCTCTTGTTTCCCCACACATACGGACTCTAAAAACAGCCTATACTCAAGTATTTCGAAATTACATGGGCCTGGCCCAATAATAAGGTGACGCAGCACCTATAATAGCCTCTGGACGAAATTTATAAAGTGACATCTTGTATATTTCGTCCAAGGCTTCCTGCACTCATTATGGTGGCTTCAAAGTCCTGAAATCATCACTTGTAACTCCGTTCTTGTTCCCCTTGTGCATGCCATCATCTCCATGCTTGAACTTGCTCCAAGGTTCCTCTTTCTTGTCCAAGCTAGGCCCTTCATTTGTAAGCAAAACAAATGTATCCAATTTAGGCAGCATCATATTCTCATGAACTTTAGAATCATTACCAAGAAACGAAAGTACCTGATATTTTAATTGACGTGCGCGAGCTCTAGTAATTGGTCCAGTATGTATAGAAGCAGGGGCTGTGGGTGTAACAATGGTATTGATGTCCTCATCACACATATACTACCGTCATATACCATCACCAGTCCGAGTTCCACCATATTCATCTCTGCCACCAGTCCTAGTCCAAGTCCAGTATTTATTCCTTTATTTTAGAGTTCCAGATCACGCGATACTACGAGTCGTGAACAAGTCTGATAGAGGCGAGGGTGTCCCGATCTTTCGATGAGATGATAGCTATCGTTTTTGGTGGAGTAGACTTTGACGATCCGACTACGAACGTGCGAGGACGTCGCGCCTTAGCAATCGCTAAACCAACTCCGAGAGGTTATTGACCACGCCGGAGCACAATCAACCTGACCACGAGGGTCTATCTCCTGCAAGCAAACAAAGAACAAGCAAGAAACTAAGATTTGCAATCTGGATATTGCGAATATAAGATGAAAGCTTTATTGATCAAGGTGGGGTTCTGTGACGTCTTGGTCTGGTCATTGAACACAAACGAAGTACGCGAAGTTGCAGCTATGGCGAACTTTTAATCTAAACAAAACACAAGGAAATAGCTACTAGATGGATCTACTTATATAGGAGTAAGGGGTGGCGGCCAAGGAGGTGGGAGGACGTCCCAAGGTAGCCTAAAACTAACCCTAGGTCGTACAAGGCTCATGGGCCCAAGTGGAGGTGATGCAACACCTTTGGACTTGTAGTTTGATTCGGATTCTGTTGCAGCGTCAGATTGTTTCGTCAAGAACTCAACGCTCCCGACGAATTTGAAGGTGAATCCAACTGGGTTGGAAAGAGCACGAAATCTACTTTCCACCAAAAAAAGAATCACCCAATTCGGAGTCCGTATGAAAGAGTTCTTGGCATTTTGAGTCAGGTATGTCTGTGCAGTCCGAATCTGAATCCAGAACGTGAGAGACTTGGACTCTATCTTATCTTGGCCCAAAAGTGACGTGAGAGGACTTTTTGAACAACACCTAAACATCTCTTTTCCCCTTATCTTCATATGTGGATTGTACAAATGTCCCATACACCTGCAATTAGACATGACACAAAAGTTTGTGAAGTATTTTTGTCCTGGATGACATAAATAAATTATTGCATAGTTTGCATTAGAAATCACCTCACAAATATACATGTATGCAATATTTTTGGTCGTATCCAAGGTAGTCATGTCCACTTGATAGAGGCGAGGGTGTCCCGATCTTTCGATGAGATGGTAACTATCGATTTGGTGGAGCCGACTTTGACGATCCGACTTCAAACGTGCACGACGTTGCGCCTTAGCAATCGCTAAACCAATCTCCTGAGGTTACTGACGATGCTGGAAGCACGATCAGCCTGACCACGAAGGTTTATTCCTGCACGCAATCGAAGAACAAGCAAGAATATGATAATGCAATCTGAATATTGCGAATATAGATGAAGTATTGATAATGGTGGGGATCCGAAAGCGGTCTTGGTCTGGTCGTTGGACACAAACGAAGTACACGAAGTTGCAATGGCTAACTTTTAACTAAACAAATCCCAAAGTCTAAACGGTGCCCTAAGGGCTGTATATATGGAGGAAGAGGAGGGGATTTCGTGGCCCTTGAAGGAGGGGTCCGAAACCAACCCTATCTCTTGTTTCCCCACACATACGGACTCTAAAAACAGCCTATACTCAAGTATTTCAAAATTACATGGGCCTGGCCCAATAATAAGGTGACGCAGCACCTATAATAGCCTCTGGACGAAATTTATGAAGTGACATCTTGTATATTTCGTCCAAGGCTTCCTGCACTCATTATGGTGGCTTCAAAGTCCTGAAATCATCACTTGTAACTCCGTTCTTGTTCCCCTTGTGCATGCCATCATCTCCATGCTTGAACTTGCTCCAAGGTTCCTCTTTCTTGTCCAAGCTAGGCCCTTCATTTGTAAGCAAAACAAATGTATCCAATTTAGTCAGCATCATATTCTCATGAACTTTAGAATCACTACCAAGATACGAAAGTACCTGATATTTTAATTGGCGTGCGCGAGCTCTAGTAATTGGTCCAGTATGTATAGAAGCAGGGGCTATGGGTGTAACAATGGTATTGATGTCCTCATCATCCTCCCCTTCTTGAAATGAAGTCGTCCTCGACGGAAGCTCATCTTCCTCACCCAAATAAGGCTTCAGATCTGCAATGTTAAAAGTGGGACTAACCCCAAAATCTGCAGGCAACTCAAGTTTATATGCATTATCATTTATTTTCTCTAACACCTTAAAAGGACCATCAGCACGTGGCATTAGCTTTGATTTGCGCAAATCAGGAAATCTATCCTTACGCAAATGTAACCAAACAAGATCTCCAGGTGCAAACACAACATGTTTTCTACCCTTATCTCCAGCAAGTTTATATTTAGCATTCATACGCTCAATGTTCTCCTTAGTTAACTCATGCATTTTTAAGATCAATTCAGCACGTTGTTTAGCATCAAAATTAACCTTCTCCGAAGATGGAAGAGGCAACAAATCAATTGGTGCACGAGGAAGGAAACCATACACAATTTCAAAAGGACACATCTTAGTAGTAGAATGCAAGGAACGATTATAAGCAAATTCAATATGAGGCAAGCATTCTTCCCACATTTTCTTGTTATTCTTCAAAACAGCCCTAAGCATAGTAGACAATGTTCTATTGACTACTTCAGTTTGTCCATCAGTTTGGGGGTGACATGTAGTACTAAAAAGCAGTTTAGTCCCCAACTTAGCCCATAAACATCTCCAAAAGTGGCTAAGAAATTTAGTATCACGATCTGAAACAATAGTATTTGGCACACCATGCAAGCGTATAATTTCACGAAAGAACAAATCAGCAACATTAACAGCATCATCGCTTTTATGACATGGTATAAAGTGTGCCATTTTCGAGAACCTATCCACGACAACAAATATGCTATCCCTCCCCTTCTTTGTTCGAGGTAAACCTAAAACAAAGTCCATTGATATATCCTCCCAAGGAACACTAGGTACAGGCAAAGGCATATATAAACCATGAGGATTGAGTCGTGACTTAGCTTTTTGACATGTAGTGCAGCGAGCAACAAAACGCTCAACATCGCGTCTCATCTTTGGCCAAAAGAAATGTGTAGCAAGTATATCCTCCGTCTTCTTCACGCCAAAGTGTCCCATTAATCCTCCTCCATGCGCCTCCTGCAACAACAAAAGACGAACGGAGCTAGCTGGAATGCATAGCTTGTTAGCACGAAACACAAATCCATCGTTAACGACGAACTTGTTCCATGTTCTCCCTTCCTTACAATTCTGCAATACATCTTTAAATTCAGCATCATGCACATATTGATCTTTGATGGTCTCCAAACCAAATATTTTAAAGTCAAGTTGTGAAAGCATAGTATAACGACGAGACAATGCATCAGCAATAACATTTTCTTTACCCTTCTAGTGTTTAATGACATAAGGGAAAGTCTCAATAAATTCAACCCATTTAGCATGTCTACGGTTCAGTTTTGCTTGACTTTTAATGTGTTTCAAAGATTCATGATCAGAATGTATAACAAATTCTTTGGGCCATAAATAATGTTGCCATGTTTCTAAGGTCCGAACAAGAGCATATAATTCTTTATCATAAGTAGAATAGTTCAGACTAGGCCCACTCAATTTTTCAGAAAAGTATGCAACAGGTTTGCCATCTTGTAATAAAACACCTCCTAATCCAATTCCACTAGCATCACATCCAAGCTCAAAAGTCTTATTAAAATCAGGAAGTTGGAGTAAAGGAGCATGTGTCAACTTATCTTTCAATACCGTGAAGGCTTCTTCCTGTGAGGTACCCCAAACAAAAGGCACATCCTTCTTTGTAAGCTCATTGAGAGGTGCAGCAATGGTGCTGAAATCTCTCACAAAACGCCTATAGAAACCAGCGAGTCCAAGAAAACTCCTCACTTGAGTGACCGTTTTGGGCTGTGGCCAACTCTCAATAGCTTCAATCTTGGCTTTATCAACTTCAATTCCCTGTGGAGTAACAACATAGCCAAGAAAAGATACTCGGTCGGTGCAAAAGGTGCACTTCCCAAGGTTACCAAACAAACGTGCATCACGTAAAGCTATAAAAACAGCACGTAAATGTTCCAAATGTTCCTCCAAAGATCTGCTATAAATCAGTATATCATCAAAATAGACTACCACAAATCGTCCAATGAAAGCACGTAAAACTTCGTTCATTAATCTCATGAAAGTACTAGGTGCATTAGTTAACCCAAAAGGCATGACTAACCACTCATATAAACCGAACTTAGTTTTAAATGCTGTTTTCCATTCATCTCCCAATTTCATACGAATTTGATGGTATCCACTACGCAAATCAACTTTGGAGAATATTGTAGAGCCACTCAATTCATCAAGCATATCATCTAGCCTTGGAATAGGATGACGATAACGAATAGTAATATTATTAATGCCTCTACAATCAACACACATACGCGACGTACCATCCTTTTTTGGCACTAGTATAATAGGAACAGCACAAGGACTAAGAGATTCGCGTATATAACCTTTGTCGAGCAGCTCCTGTACTTGACGCATAATCTCCTTCGTCTCCTCTGGATTGGTACGGTATGGCGCACGGTTTGGCAACGAAGCACCGGGAATTAAGTCAATCTGATGCTCAATCCCGCGAATAGGTGGTAATCCCGGTGGCACGTCTTGTGGAAAGACGTCAGCGAACTCCTGCAAAATGTTAGTGACCGCAGGAGGCAAAGAGGAAGGCACGTCCTCGAATGAAAATAACGCCTCTTTGCACACAAAAGCATAGCAAACAGAATTGCTGAAATCTAGCTCATCAATATCAGATTTGGTGGCAAGTAAGCATGCACTTTTCAATTTAATTTCGGAAGCAACACTAGATGGTTTATTATTAGGCTTCATTTGTTGCTCAAATTCTTTTGCCACAATCTGATTTTCACTCTTATTTTTCTCCTGTTTTGCTTTACTAGCTCTATTAATATCATCTTTCAAAATAGAATCAGGAGTCATAGGAAGCAAAGTAATATGTTTATCCTTATGAACAAGAGTATACTGATTGTTTCTACCATGGTGTACAGAATTTTTATCAAATTGCCATGGTCTACCTAGTAATAATGAACATGCTTGCATGGGTACCACATCACAATCAACATAATCAGCATATGTAGAGATACTAAAATGCACACGAACAGTACGTGTTACCTTAACCTTGCCGCTGTTGTTGAACCATTGGATATAGTAAGGATGTGGATGTGGTCTTGTGGTGAGAGATAGCTTCTCCACCATCTCCATGCTAGCCAAGTTGTTGCAGCTCCCTCCATCTATGATGACGCGAACAGAACGTTCCTTCACAACTCCCTTTGTATGGAACAAATTATGCCTCTGATTTTGCTCAGCTTGTGTGACCTGCACACTCAAAACACATTGAGCAACTAAACATTCATACCTGTCAGCGTCTTCAGGAGCCATGTATTGCGTCTCATGATCAGAATCATCTCCACCGTGTTCTTCACTTGTAATAAGAGCCAAAGTCTCCTCATCATAATCACTAGCGGACTCATACCCACCATCCTCAGTAGCAATCATAACACGCGGAGATTGTCATTCTCTCGCATAATGACCTCTTCCCTTACAACGACGACAAATAATATCATGTGTGTGCCCTGTTGATGCCATAGATGAAGAAGAGCTCTGGGCAGGCCCAGAAGGTGTACTCTTGGCTGATGGTGGTGGTGGTGCCTGTTTTCTTGTATCTCGGTTGGAGTTGGCGGCTGAAGTCAGTGGTGCTGCAGTAGGACGTGTGGGAGTAGAGGAGGCACGCGGTGTCCATGATGAAGATCGACCTGCAGAAAAATTAGTTCGCGCCAATGCCTGTCGATCCTGCACTTCACGTTCAGCTTTACAAGCAAGATGGAATAAACGAGTGATATTATTATACTCCTTATACTCTAGAATAGTCTGAATCTCTCTATTTAATCCACCCATGAAACGTGCAAGCATAGCTTCATTCTCCTCAACAATACCACATCTAATCATGCCAGTTTGTAATTCCTGATAATATTCTTCTACAGAATTTTTTCCTTGTCTTAAGCGCTGCAATTTTTGAAGTAATTCATGTTGATAATATGGTGGAACCCAACGAGTACGCATAGCAGTTTTCAAAGCAGCCCAAGTAGCTGGAATAGGATATAATCTACAATGTTCAGACCACCATACACATGCAAAACTAGTAAAAGCACAAACAGCAACAGCAACACGTCTCTCCTCGGGATATTGTAAACATGTAAAACGTTGTTCAGTTTCTAACTCCCAAGTAAGATATATATCAGGAACATATCTACCCTCAAATGGTGGAATATTCAATTTCAGTTTAGGAAGATGGTCATGATCTCGTACCTGAGCTGGTAATGCAGCCCTACCATTGCGATTACTGGCATGTGGACGACCTGGTGCTGGTACGTAGTTCTGATTTTGATCAACCTCATCCTCGTAATCGCCCGCATAATCGTCCTCCTCAGTGGCAGCAGGAGCCATAGAAGCATCAACAGTAGGTGCAGCGGCACCAGAAGTTTGACCAGGCTCAAGGGGAACGTGCTGTGCTCGTCCCACTTGATTTGGAAGGCGATGTTGTTGTTGTTGTAGAGGTGCGACAGGTGCAGCCGGCGGTGGTTGTGGAATACGCGTGAGCAATTCATTAAACTTCTTATCGAGCTTGGTTTCGAACGTCTTCTCAATTCCATCTATCTTTTCCATGGCCTCTTCAAATCTGTTTAGCACATCTTGCACCTGTCCACTTATCATTTGCTGAAATTTATCATGTAGCTGTTTGTTCATCATGTTCTCCCAATCAGTCTCATCGGCTTGTGATCCTGCCATGGTTAGCAGCAATAGAAACACACAAGAATATGATCCTACAGACTACTAGGAAGTGGTGGTGGTGGTGTATCACAAATCCGTCAAGCGAATCTCAAATGCTTACCAGTTCTTACCCAACAGCAGGTGGTGATCGGCCACCGTTGTAGTCGAAACTCTCAAAGATTGGACAGAGCGATTGCCAGGTGGTGTCAAACGCACGACGTAGATGTATGTGGAGCTGGGAAGGCTTATGATATGGTAGCAAAAATGTCAGCAATAATCAATTCAGAGATGCAAAGTTGAATAAACGCTCAACGACGGTACTGTGCTGGTCCTAGGCTAGACCGTACTAGAGATGCGAGCCTAGAACACTAACAAAATCACGGCGCGACACATAAACAAGGGAAGAGCACACTCTAAAAAAAATTCATTTTTTTTGCGCTCCTTTTTTTTTGCAAAAAATCACTATAATGGCGAGTGTCTCAAAACTCTTCCCAAGTCAAACTATCAGGATTGGCACGAAATTTGTTTTGACAATATTTTTTTCAGAAATCATGGCAGCGACGACGAAAAAGTGCGAGAAAAAATCACTATGATGGCTAGTGCCTCAAAACACTCCCTGGGACCTAAAAATAGGATAGGGAAAAAATATTTTTGACTGCCGAAATTTTGGCCTAAAAACTGCCCGGGGGTCTCCAGACTTTTTTTTTCTTCCGAATCCTACTCAGGCAAGGAAACACGAATCGGAAAATAGATGGGTCTCGAAAACAAACCTAATATGAAAAGAACTCGGATTGGTGGTGGATATATGGTGGTAGAATATGGCAGCGGTGATGGTATATGGCAGCGGTGGTGGTATATGGCAGCGGTGGTGGTATATGGTGCGGCGGCGGCGTGACAAACTGTGACAGAACTCGAAACTCTAAAGGACTAGACGCTAAGACCAGCAACTAGACACGACGATGCAACCGCAAATTCAACAATGCAAAAACCCTAAAAAGATTATGCAAAGGCTCAGATTGGTTCGGATATGATGAACTAACCCTAATTTTTTTTTGCTTTTTCGTGGACTGTAGGTATGAAGAACAGACTCGATCTAAACTACGAAAAACTGTAAAATCTCACCGAGCAACCTGGAAATCTGATACCACTTGATAGAGGCGAGGGTGTCCCGATCTTTCGATGAGATGATAGCTATCGTTTTTAGTGGAGTAGACTTTGACGATCCGACTATGAACGTGCGAGGACATCGCGCCTTAGCAATAGCTAAACCAACTCTGAGAGGTTGATGAGGACATCAATACCATTGTTACACCCACAGCCCCTGCTGCTATACATACTGTACCAATTACTAGAGCTCGCGCACGCTAATTAAATTATCAGGTACTTTCGTTTCTTGGTAATGATTCTAATGTTCATGAGAATATGATGCTGCCTAAAGTGGATACATTTGTTTTTCTTATGAATGAAGGGCCTAGGTTGGACAAGAAATAGGAACATTGGAGCAAGTTCAAGCATGGAGATGATGGCATGCGCACGGGAAACAAGAACGGAGTTACAAGTGATGATTTCAGGACTTTAAAGCCACCATAATGAGTGCATGAAGCCTTGGACGAAATATACAAGATGCCACTTCATAAATTTCGTCTAGAGGCTATTATAGGTGCTGCGTCACCTTATTATTGGGCCAGGCCCATGTAATTTCGAAATACTTGAGTATAGGCTGTTTTTAGAGTCCGTATGTGTGGGGAAACAAGAGATAGGGTTGGTTTCGGACCCCTCCTTCAAGGGCCACGAAATTCCCCCCCTCTTCCTCCATATATACAGCCCTTAGGGCACCGTTTAGACTTTGGGTTTTGTTTAGATTAAAAGTTCGCCATAGCTGCAACTTCGCGTACTTCGTTTGTGTTCAACGACCAGACCAAGACGTCACAGAACCCCACCTTGATCAATATAGCTTACATCTTATATTCGCAATATCCAGATTGCAAATCTTAGTTTCTTGCTTGTTCTTCGTTTGCTTGCAGGAAATAGACCCTCGTGGTTAGGTTGATCGTGCTCCGGCGTGGTCAATAACCTCTCGGAGTTGGTTTAGCGATTGCTAAGGCGCGACGTCCTCGCACGTTCGTAGTCGGATTGTGAAAGTCTACTCCACCAAAAACAATAGCCTCCATCTAATCGAAAGACGGGACACCTCTGCCTAGATTTCGTGCTCTTTCCAACCCAATTGGATTCACCTTAAAATTCATCCGGAGCTATGAGTTATCGACGAAACAATCTGACGCTGTAGCAGAATCCGAGTCAAACTACAAGTCCAAAGGTGTTGCATCACCTCCATTTGGGCCCATGAGCCTTGTACGACCTAGGGTTAGTTTTAGGCTGCCTTGGGACGTCCTCCCACCTCCTTGGCCGCCACCCCTTACTCCTATATAAGTAGATCCATCTAGTAGCTTTTTCCTTGGGATTTGTTTAGTTAAAAGTTAGCCATTGCAACTTCGTGTACTTCGTTTGTGTCCAACGACCAGACCAAGACCGCTTTCGGATCCCCACCTTTATCAATACTTCATCTATATTCGCAATATTCAGATTGCATTATCATATTCTTGCTTGTTCTTCGATTGCGTGCAGGAATAGACCTTCGTGGTCAGGCTGATCGTGCTTTCAGCATCGTCAGTAACCTCGGGAGATTGGTTTAGCGATTGCTAAGGCGCAACGTCATGCACGTTTGTAGTTGGATCGTCAAAGTCGACTCCACCAAATCGATAGCTATCATCTCATCGAAAGATCGGGACACCCCCACCTCTATCACATCCTCAGTAGCAATCATAACACGCGGAGATTGGCATTCTCTCGCATAATGACCTCTTCCCTTACAACGACGACAAATAATATCATGTGTGTGCCCTGTTGATGCCATAGATGAAGAAGAGCTCTGGGCAGGCCCAGAAGGTGTACTCTTGGCAGATGGTGGTGGTGGTGCCTGTTTTCTTATATCTCGGTTGGAATTGGCGGCTGAAGTCAGTGGTGCCGCAGTTGGATGTGTGGGAGTAGAGGAGGCACGCGGTGTCCATGATGAAGATCGACCTGCAGAAAAATTAGTTCGCGCCAATGCCTGTCGATCCTGCACTTCACGTTCAGCTTTACAAGCAAGATGGAATAAACGAGTGATATTATTATACTCCTTATACTCTAGAATGGTCTGAATCTCTCTATTTAATCCACCCATGAAACGTGCAAGCATAGCTTCATTCTCCTCAACAATACCACATCTAATCATGCCAGTTTGTAATTCCTGATAATATTCTTCTACAGAATTTTTTCCTTGTCTTAAGCGCTGCAATCTTTGAAGTAATTCACGTTGATAATATGGTGGAACCCAACGAGTACGCATAGCAGTTTTCAAAGCAGCCCACGTAGCTGGAATAGGATATAATCTACAATGTTCAGACCACCATACACATGCAAAACTAGTGAAAGCACAAACAGCAGCAGCAACACGTCGTTCCTCGGGATATTGTAAACATGTAAAACGTTGTTCAGTTTCTAACTCCCAAGTAAGATATATATCAGGAACATATCTACCCTCGAATGCTGGAATATTCAATTTTAATTTAGGAAGATGGTCATGATCTCGTACCTGAAGTGGTGGTGCAGGCCTACCATTGCGATTATTTGCATGTGGACGACCTGGTGCTGGTGGTTGCACGTAGTTATGATTTTGATCAACCTCATCCTCATAATCGCCCGCGTAATCATCCTCCTCCTCGGCACCAGCAGCAGCAGGAGCAGGAGCCAAAGAAGCATCAACAGTAGGTATAGCAGCACCAGAAGTTTGGCCATCCTCAAGAGGAACACGCTTCGCTCGTCCGAACTGATTTGGAAGGGGGCGTTGTTGTTGTCGTTGCAGAGGTGCGACAGGTGCAGCCGGTGGTGGTTGGGGAAGACGCGTGAGCAATTCATTAAACTTGTTATCCAGCTTTGTCTCGAACGACTTCTCCATGCCATCTATCTTCTCCATGGCCTCTTCAAATCTGTTTAGCACATCTCCCACCTGGCCACTCATCATTTGCTGAAATTTATCATGCAACTCCTTGTTCGTCAACTTATCTTATTAAAATCAGGAAGTTGGAGTAAAGGAGCATGTGTCAACTTATCTTTCAATACCGTGAAGGCTTCTTCCTGTGAGGTACCCCAAACAAAAGGCACATCCTTCTTTGTAAGCTCATTGAGAGGTGCAGCAATGGTGCTGAAATCTCTCACAAAACGCCTATAGAAACCAGCGAGTCCAAGAAAACTCCTCACTTGAGTGACCGTTTTGGGCTGTGGCCAACTCTCAATAGCTTCAATCTTGGCTTTATCAACTTCAATTCCCTGTGGAGTAACAACATAGCCAAGAAAAGATACTCGGTCGGTGCAAAAGGTGCACTTCCCAAGGTTACCAAACAAACGTGCATCACGTAAAGCAATAAAAACAGCACGTAAATGTTCCAAATGTTCCTCCAAAGATCTGCTATAAATCAGTATATCATCAAAATAGACTACCACAAATCGTCCAATGAAAGCACGTAAAACTTCGTTCATTAATCTCATGAAAGTACTAGGTGCATTAGTTAACCCAAAAGGCATGACTAACCACTCATATAAACCGAACTTAGTTTTAAATGCTGTTTTCCATTCATCTCCCAATTTCATACGAATTTGATGGCATCCACTACGCAAATCAACTTTGGAGAATATTGTAGAGCCACTCAATTCATCAAGCATATCATCTAGCCTAGGAATAGGATGACGATAACGAATAGTAATATTATTAATGCCTCTACAATCAACACACATACGCGACGTACCATCCTTTTTTGGCACTAGTATAATAGGAACAGCACAAGGACTAAGAGATTCGCGTATATAACCTTTGTCGAGCAGCTCCTGTACTTGACGCATAATCTCCTTCGTCTCCTCTGGATTGGTACGGTATGGCGCACGGTTTGGCAACGAAGCACCGGGAATTAAGTCAATCTGATGCTCAATCCCGCGAATAGGTGGTAATCCCGGTGGCACGTCTTGTGGAAAGACGTCAGCGAACTCCTGCAAAATGTTAGTGACCGCAGGAGGCAAAGAGGAAGGCACGTCCTCGAATGAAAATAACGCCTCTTTGCACACAAAAGCATAGCAAACAGAATTGCTGAAATCTAGCTCATCAATATCAGATTTGGTGGCAAGTAAGCATGCACTTTTCAATTTAATTTCGGAAGCAACACTAGATGGTTTATTATTAGGCTTCATTTGTTGCTCAAATTCTTTTGCCACAATCTGATTTTCACTCTTATTTTTCTCCTGTTTTGCTTTACTAGCTCTATTAATATCATCTTTCAAAATAGAATCAGGAGTCATAGGAAGCAAAGTAATATGTTTATCCTTATGAACAAGAGTATACTGATTGTTTCTACCATGGTGTACAGAATTTTTATCAAATTGCCATGGTCTACCTAGTAATAATGAACATGCTTGCATGGGTACCACATCACAATCAACATAATCAGCATATGTAGAGATACTAAAATGCACACGAACAGTACGTGTTACCTTAACCTTGCCGCTGTTGTTGAACCATTGGATATAGTAAGGATGTGGATGTGGTCTTGTGGTGAGAGATAGCTTCTCCACCATCTCCATGCTAGCCAAGTTGTTGCAGCTCCCTCCATCTATGATGACGCGAACAGAACGTTCCTTCACAACTCCCTTTGTATGGAACAAATTATGCCTCTGATTTTGCTCAGCTTGTGTGACCTGCACACTCAAAACACGTTGAGCAACTAAACATTCATACCTGTCAGCGTCTTCAGGAGCCATGTATTGCGTCTCATGATCAGAATCATCTCCACCGTGTTCTTCACTTGTAATAAGAGCCAAAGTCTCCTCATCATAATCACTAGCGGACTCATACCCACCATCCTCAGTAGCAATCATAACACGCGGATATTGGCATTCTCTCGCATAATGACCTCTTCCCTTACAACAACGACAAATAATATCATGTGTGTGCCCTGTTGATGCCATAGATGAAGAAGAGCTCTGGGCAGGCCCAGAAGGTGTACTCTTGGCAGATGGTGGTGGTGGTTCCTGTTTTCTTGTATCTCGGTTGGAATTGGCGGCTGAAGTCAGTGGTGCCGCAGTAGGACGTGTGGGAGTAGAGGAGGCACGCGGTGTCCATGATGAAGATCGACCTGCAGAAAAATTAGTTCGCGCCAATGCCTGTCGATCCTGCACTTCACGTTCAGCTTTACAAGCAAGATGGAATAAACGAGTGATATTATTATACTCCTTATACTCTAGAATGGTCTGAATCTCTCTATTTAATCCACCCATGAAACGTGCAAGCATAGCTTCATTCTCCTCAACAATACCACATCTAATCATGCCAGTTTGTAATTCCTGATAATATTCTTCTACAGAATTTTTTCCTTCTCTTAAGCGCTGCAATTTTTGAAGTAATTCACGTTGATAATATGGTGGAACCCAACGAGTACGCATAGCAGTTTTCAAAGCAGCCCACGTAGCTGGAATAGGATATAATCTACAATGTTCAGACCACCATACACATGCAAAACTAGTGAAAGCACAAACAGCAGCAGCAACACGTCGTTCCTCGGGATATTGTAAACATGCAATCTGAATATTGCGAATATAGATGAAGTATTGATAATGGTGGGGATCCGAAAGCGGTCTTGGTCTGGTCGTTGGACAAAGGATGAATAGATCTAACTTTTTTTTGTGGCTTTTTCTTGAACAATAGGTAAGAAAATAAATCTAATCTAGGGAAAACTGGAAATTCTCACCGAGCAACCTGAAAACTGATACCACTTGATAGAGGCGAGGGTGTCCCGATCTTTCGATGAGATGATAGCTATCGTTTTTGGTGGAGTAGACTTTGACGATCCGACTACGAACGTGCGAGGACGTCGCGCCTTAGCAATCGCTAAACCAACTCCGAGAGGTTATTGACCACGCCGGAGCACAATCAACCTGACCACGAGGGTCTATCTCCTGCAAGCAAACGAAGAACAAGCAAGAAACTAAGATTTGCAATCTGGATATTGCGAACATAAGATGAAAGCTTTATTGATCAAGGTGGGGTTCTGTGACGTCTTGGTCTGGTCGTTGAACACAAACGAAGTACGCGAAGTTGCAGCTATGGCGAACTTTTAATCTAAACAAAACCCAAGGAAAAAGCTACTAGATGGATCTACTTATATAGGAGTAAGGGGTGGCGGCCAAGGAGGTGGGAGGACGTCCCAAGGCAGCCTAAAACTAACCCTAGGTCGTACAAGGCTCATGGGCCCAAGTGGAGGTGATGCAACACCTTTGGACTTGTAGTTTGACTCGGACTCTTGTGACGGTTGTTGTATTTTCTTAGGTGATGGCAAATCTCCCACGATCGATGAAGCCCAAGAACTAACAACTCCGGAACCTGCCATAGTTAGTAGAAAACAAGAAACAAAATCCAAGAATAATGTTCCTATGAACTACTAGGATGTGGTGGTAAAACGCTCACAGTGTAGCAAATATCAATATCTTACAAGTTCTTACCATGCAGCAGGTGGTGACAGGCAACCAGCGGTGTCAAATAACTCCGAAGATTGAGTAAAACGATTGCCAGAAGAACGTACGTATACACGGTGTAGAAATATGTGGAGCTTGGAAGGCTTAAATATTTGATAGCAAAAGACTAGCAATAATCAATTCAGAGATGCAATGTTGAATAAACGCTCAATGACGGTACTGTGCTGGTCCTAGGCTAGACCGGACTAGAGACGCGAGCCTAGAACACTAATGAGGTCACGGCGTAGCACAACTAGCATCAATAAAGGATATGAAGTAGCTCTGGACAGCAAAATATAAGTGAAGATCACAATGGCAGTAAAGATAATGATGAGAAATAACTACCAAGTAGCATATACCAATAATTCTCTCTCCAACTTTATTCTATAAAAGTTTGTGCCAATTTTATGATAATTTTTCTCAAGAATGGCACTGACTCAAGCTTTCAAATGCAAAAAGAATCACTCAATTCCGAGTTGATATGAGGAGTCAAAAAATTCTAAAACTGGCCTGAAAAACTGGAACAAGCTGTGTTCACGAACTTCGGAGGGCAAAAAGACCTATTTAGAAGCCGATTTTGAGGTGTCAAATATTGAACTTGCTTCTGCAACTATTTTGATGCGGCTCGTCGCTAGCTTTAATTTGAGTACTCACGGAGCCAAAACAGACTTCGTATGAAAAAGATATGCCTGTTTTACTGAACACTGCGCAAAACAGATTCCAGTCCGAATTCAGCTACGAGATTGAGTCTAGATAGATCCGAATTTTGTTTTTTTTTTTCTCTCTTTTTTTTTTCACACTTTTTTTCTTTTTCTTTCTCTCTTTTTTTTCTCTGACTTTTTTTTAACTTTTTTTTCTCTTTTTTCTCTCTCCCTTTTTCCAAGACAAACTAGATAAGATGTAGATTGGATCAAGCACAGATGTGAACGACCTCAACTATGATCATGACAATGAATGGTGGGTAGCACGATTTGGAAATTGATGGATGGGATGGTGGACAGCGGAAGGAATAACGATGCAGCGGCGGCGTGACTAATGTGAACAGAACTCAAAACTCTAAACGAACTAGACACTAAGACCAGCAACTCGACACGACGATGTAACCGATAATTCAACTATGCAAGCAATGAAAAGAAAATTGCAAAGGCTCAGACTGGCTTGGACAAAGGATGAATAGATCTAACTTTTTTTTTTGTGGCTTTTTTTGGACAATAGGTAAGAAAATAAATCTAATCTAGGGAAAACTGGAAATTCTCACCGAGCAACCTGAAAATTGATACCACTTGATAGAGGCGAGAGTGTCCCGATCTTTCGATGAGATGATAGCTATCGTTTTTGGTGGAGTAGACTTTGACGATCCGACTACGAACGTGCGAGGACGTCGCGCCTTAGCAATCGCTAAACCAACTCCGAGAGGTTATTGACCACGCCGGAGCACAATCAACCTGACCACGAGGGTCTATCTCCTGCAAGCAAACGAAGAACAAGCAAGAAACTAAGATTTGCAATCTGGATATTGCGAACATAAGATGAAAGCTTTATTGATCAAGGTGGGGTTCTGTGACGTCTTGGTCTGGTCGTTGAACACAAACGAAGTACGCGAAGTTGCAGCTATGGCGAACTTTTAATCTAAACAAAACCCAAGGAAAAAGCTACTAGATGGATCTACTTATATAGGAGTAAGGGGTGGCGGCCAAGGAGGTGGGAGGACGTCCCAAGGCAGCCTAAAACTAACCCTAGGTCGTACAAGGCTCATGGGCCCAAGTGGAGGTGATGCAACACCTTTGGACTTGTAGTTTGACTCGGATTCTGCTGGAGTGTCAGATTGTTTCGTCGATAACTCATAGCTCCGGATGAATTTTAAGGTGAATCCAATTGGGTTGGAAAGAGCAGGAAATCTACTTTCCAACAAAAAAAGAATCACCCAATTCGGAGTCCGTATGAAAGAGTTCTTGGTGTTTTGAGTCAGGTATGTCTGTGCAGTCCGAATCTGAATCTAGAACGTGAGAGACTTGGTGATAGAGGCGAGGGTGTCCCGATCTTTCGATGAGGTGATAGCTATCGTTTTTGGTGGAGTAGACTTTGACGATCCGACTACGAACGTGCGAGGACGTCGTGCCTTAGCAATCGCTAAACCAACTCCGAGAGGTTATTGACCACGCCGGAGCACAATCAACCTGACCACGAGGGTCTATCTCCTGCAAGCAAACGAAGAACAAGCAAGAAACTAAGATTTGCAATCTGGATATTGCGAATATAAGATGAAAGCTTTATTGATCAAGGTGGGGTTCTGTGACGTCTTGGTCTGGTCGTTGAACACAAACGAAGTACGCGAAGTTGCAGCTATGGCGAACTTTTAATCTAAACAAAACCCAAAGTCTAAACGGTGCCCTAAGGGCTGTATATATGGAGGAAGAGGAGGGGATTTCGTGGCCCTTGAAGGAGGGGTCCGAAACCAACCCTATCTCTTGTTTCCCCACACATACGGACTCTAAAAACAGCCTATACTCAAGTATTTCGAAATTACATGGGCCTGGCCCAATAATAAGGTGGCGCAGCACCTATAATAGCCTCTGGACGAAATTTATGAAGTGGCATCTTGTATATTTCGTCCAAGGCTTCCTGCACTCATTATGGTGGCTTCAAAGTCCTGAAATCATCACTTGTAACTCCGTTCTTGTTCCCCTTGCGCATGCCATCATCTCCATGCTTGAACTTGCTCCAAGGTTCCTCTTTCTTGTCCAAGCTAGGCCCTTCATTTGTAAGCAAAACAAATGTATCCAATTTAGGCAGCATCATATTCTCATGAACATTAGAATCATTACCAAGAAACGAAAGTACCTGATAATTTAATTGGCGTGCGCGAGCTCTAGTAATTGGTCCAGTATGTATAGCAGCAGGGGCTGTGGGTGTAACAATGGTATTGATGTCCTCATCATCCTCCCCTTCTTGAAATGAAGTCGTCCTCGACGGAAGCTCATCTTCCTCACCCAAATAAGGCTTTAAATCTCTAATGTTAAAAGTGGGACTAACCCCAAAATCTGCAGGTAGCTCAAGTTTATATGCATTATCATTTATTTTCTCTAACACCTTAAAAGGACCATCAGCACGTGGCATTAGCTTTGATTTGCACAAATCAGGAAATCTATCCTTACGCAAATGTAACCAAACAAGATCTCCAGGTGCAAACACAACATGTTTTCTACCCTTATCTCCAGCAAGTTTATATTTAGCATTCATACGCTCAATGTTCTTCTTAGTTAACTCATGCATTTTTAAGATCAATTCAGCACGTTGTTTAGCATCAAAATTAACCTTCTCCGAAGATGGAAGAGGCAACAAATCAATAGGTGCACGAGGTAGGAAACCATATACAATTTCAAAAGGGCACATCTTAGTAGTAGAATGCAACGAACGATTATAAGCAAATTCAATATGAGGCAAGCATTCTTCTCACATTTTCTTGCTATTCTTCAAAACAGCCCTAAGCATAGTAGACAAAGTTCTATTGACTACTTCGGTTTGTCCATCAGTTTGGGGGTGACAAGTAGTACTAAAAAGCAGTTTAGTCCCCAACTTAGCCCATAAACATCTCCAAAAGTGGCTAAGAAATTTGGTATCACGATCTGAAATAATAGTATTTGGCACACCACGCAAGCGAATAATTTCACGAAAGAACAAATCAGCAACATTAGCAGCATCATCGCTTTTATGACATGGTATAAAGTGTGCCATTTTCGAGAACCTATCCACGACAACAAATATGCTATCCCTCCCCTTCTTTGTTCGAGGTAAACCCAAAACAAAGTCCATAGATATATCCTCCCATGGAACACTAGGTACAGGCAAAGGCATATATAAACCATGAGGATTGAGTCGTGACTTAGCTTTTTGACATGTAGTGCAGCGAGCAACAAAGCGCTCAACATCCCGTCTCATCTTTGGCCAAAAGAAATGTGTAGCAAGTACATCCTCCATCTTCTTTACGCCAAAGTGTCCCATTAATCCTCCTCCATGCGCCTCCTGCAACAACAAAATACGAACGGAGCTAGCTGGAATGCATAGCTTGTTAGCACGAAACACAAATCCATCGTTAACGACGAACTTGTTCCATGTTCTCCCTTCTTTACAATTCTGCAATACATCTTTAAATTCAGCATCATGCACATATTGATCTTTGATGGTCTCCAAACCAAATATTTTAAAGTCAAGTTGTGAAAGCATAGTATAACGACGAGACAATGCATCAGCAATAACATTTTCTTTACCCTTCTTGTGTTTAATGATATAAGGGAAAGTCTCAATGAATTCAACCCATTTAGCATGTCTACGGTTCAGTTTGGCTTGACTTTTAATATGTTTCAAAGATTCATGATCAGAATGAATAACAAATTCTTTGGGCCATAAATAATGTTGCCATGTTTCCAAAGTCCGAACAAGAGCATATAATTCCTTATCATAAGTAGAGTAATTCAGACTAGGCCCACTCAATTTTTCAGAAAAGTATGCAACAGGTTTGCCATCTTGTAATAACACACCTCCTAATCCAATTCCACTAGCATCACATTCAAGCTCAAAAGTCTTATTAAAATCAGGAAGTTGGAGTAAAGGAGCATGTGTTAACTTATCTTTCAACACCGTGAAGGCTTCTTCTTGTGCGGTACCCCAAACAAAAGGCACATCCTTCTTTGTAAGCTCGTTGAGAGGTGCAGCAATGGTACTGAAATCTCTCACAAAACGCCTATAGAAACCAGCGAGGCCAAGGAAACTCCTCACTTGTGTGACCGTTTTGGGCTGCGGCCAACTCTCAATAGCTTCAATCTTGGCTTTATCAACTTCAATTCCCTGTGGAGTAACAACATAGCGAAGAAAAGATACTCGGTCGGTGCAAAAGGTGCACTTCCCAAGGTTACCAAACAAACGTGCATCATGTAGAGCAATAAAAACAACACGTAAATGTTCCAAATGTTCCTCCAAAGATCTGCTATAAATCAATATATCATCAAAGTAAACTACCACAAATCGTCCAATGAAAGCACGTAAAACTTCATTCATTAATCTCATGAAAGTACTAGGTGCATTAGTTAACCCAAAAGGCATGACTAACCACTCATATAAACCGAACTTAGTTTTAAATGCTGTTTTCCATTCATCTCCCAATTTCATACAAATTTGATGGTATCCACTACGCAAATCAACTTTGGAGAATATTGTAGAGCCACTCAATTCATCAAGCATATCATCTAGCCTAGGAATAGGATGACGATAACGAATAGTAATATTATTAATGCCTCTACAATCAACACACATACGCGACGTACCATCCTTTTTTGGCACTAGTATAATAGGAACAGCACAAGGACTAAGAGATTCGCGTATATAACCTTTGTCGAGCAGCTCCTGTACTTGACGCATAATCTCCTTCGTCTCCTCTGGATTGGTACGGTATGGCGCACGGTTTGGCAACGAAGCACCGGGAATTAAGTCAATCTGATGCTCAATCCCGCGAATAGGTGGTAATCCCGGTGGCACGTCTTGTGGAAAGACGTCAGCGAACTCCTGCAAAATGTTAGTGACCGCAGGAGGCAAAGAGGAAGGCACGTCCTCGAATGAAAATAACGCCTCTTTGCACACAAAAGCATAGCAAACAGAATTGCTGAAATCTAGCTCATCAATATCAGATTTGGTGGCAAGTAAGCATGCACTTTTCAATTTAATTTCGGAAGCAACACTAGATGGTTTATTATTAGGCTTCATTTGTTGCTCAAATTCTTTTGCCACAATCTGATTTTCACTCTTATTTTTCTCCTGTTTTGCTTTACTAGCTCTATTAATATCATCTTTCAAAATAGAATCAGGAGTCATAGGAAGCAAAGTAATATGTTTATCCTTATGAACAAGAGTATACTGATTGTTTCTACCATGGTGTACAGAATTTTTATCAAATTGCCATGGTCTACCTAGTAATAATGAACATGCTTGCATGGGTACCACATCACAATCAACATAATCAGCATATGTAGAGATACTAAAATGCACACGAACAGTACGTGTTACCTTAACCTTGCCGCTGTTGTTGAACCATTGGATATAGTAAGGATGTGGATGTGGTCTTGTGGTGAGAGATAGCTTCTCCACCATCTCCATGCTAGCCAAGTTGTTGCAGCTCCCTCCATCTATGATGACGCGAACAGAACGTTCCTTCACAACTCCCTTTGTATGGAACAAATTATGCCTCTGATTTTGCTCAGCTTGTGTGACCTGCACACTCAAAACACGTTTAGCAACTAAACATTCATACCTGTCAGCGTCTTCAGGAGCCATGTATTGCGTCTCATGATCAGAATCATCTCCACCGTGTTCTTCACTTGTAATAAGAGCCAAAGTCTCCTCATCATAATCACTAGCGGACTCATACCCACCATCCTCAGTAGCAATCATAACACGCGGAGATTGGCATTCTCTCGCATAATGACCTCTTCCCTTACAACGACGACAAATAATATCATGTGTGTGCCCTGTTGATGCCATAGATGAAGAAGAGCTCTGGGCAGGCCCAGAAGGTGTACTCTTGGCAGATGGTGGTGGTGGTGCCTGTTTTCTTGTATCTCGATTGGAATTGGCGGCTGAAGTCAGTGGTGCCGCAGTAGGACGTGTGGGAGTAGAGGAGGCACGCGGTGTCCATGATGAAGATCGACCTGCAGAAAAATTAGTTCGCGCCAATGCCTGTCGATCCTGCACTTCACGTTCAGCTTTACAACAAGATGGAATAAACGAGTGATATTATTATACTCCTTATACTCTAGAATGGTCTGAATCTCTCTATTTAATCCACCCATGAAACGTGCAAGCATAGCTTCATTCTCCTCAACAATACCACATCTAATCATGCCAGTTTGTAATTCCTGATAATATTCTTCTACAGAATTTTTTCCTTGTCTTAAGCGCTGCAATTTTTGAAGTAATTCATGTTGATAATATGGTGGAACCCAACGAGTACGCATAGCAGTTTTCAAAGCAGCCCACGTAGCTGGAATAGGATATAATCTACAATGTTCAGACCACCATACACATGCAAAACTAGTGAAAGCACAAACAGCAGCAGCAACACGTCGTTCCTCGGGATATTGTAAACATGTAAAACGTTGTTCAGTTTCTAACTCCCAAGTAAGATATATATCAGGAACATATCTACCCTCGAATGGTGGAATATTCAATTTTAATTTAGGAAGATGGTCATGATCTCGTACCTGAAGTGGTGGTGCAGACCTACCATTGCAATTATTTGCATGTGGACGACCTGGTGCTGGTGGTTGCACGTAGTTATGATTTTGATCAACCTCATCCTCATAATCGCCCGCGTAATCATCCTCCTCCTCGGCACCAGCAGCAGCAGGAGCAGGAGCCAAAGAAGCATCAACAGTAGGTACAGCAGCACCAGAAGTTTGGCCATCCTCAAGAGGAACACGCTTTGCTCGTCCGAACTGATTTGGAAGGGGGCGTTGTTGTTGTCGTTGCAGAGGTGCGACAGGTGCAGCCGGTGGTGGTTGGGGAAGACGCGTGAGCAATTCATTAAACTTGTTATCCAGCTTTATCTCGAACGACTTCTCCATGCCATCTATCTTCTCCATGGCCTCTTCAAATCTGTTTAGCACATCTCCCACCTGGCCACTCATCATTTGCTGAAATTTATCATGCAACTCCTTGTTCGTCATGTTCTCCCAGTCAATCTCGTCGGCTTGTGATCCTGCCATGGTTAGCAGCAATAGAAACACACAAGAATATGATCCTACAGACTACTAGAAAGTGGTGGTGGTGTGGTGTGGTGTCACAAATCCGTCAAGCAAATCTCAAATTCTTACCAGTTCTTACCCAGCAGCAGGTGGTGATCGGCAACCTTTGTAGTCAAAACTCTCAGAGCTTGGACAGAGCGATTGCCAGGTGGTGTCAAACGCACGATGTAGATGTATGTGGAGCTGGGAAGGCTTATGATATGGTAGCAAAAAGGGTCAGCAATAATCAATTCAGAGATGCAATGTTGAATAAACTCTCAACGACGGTACTGTGCTGGTCCTAGGCTAGACCGTGCTAGAGACGCGAGCCTAGAACACTAACAAAAGTCACGGCGCTGCACGTAAACAAGGGAGGAGCACACTCTGAATTTTTTTCTTTTTTTTTTTGCACTTTATTTTTTCCTCTTTCTTTTTTTTTGCTCCGCAACAATTTTTTTTTAAAAAGTCTACAAATGGTCTAAAAACTGCCTAGCCAGAATTTTCCAGACTTAGTTTTTTTTTTTTAAACTGGAACTATTTTTCTTCTGCGGGTAGCACGAAAATTGGGGAATCCGACTTGTTCACGACTCGTAGTATCGCGTGATCTGGAACTCTAAAATAAAGGAATAAATACTGGACTCGGACTAGGACTGGTGGCAGAGATGAATATGGTGGAACTCGGACTGGTGATGGTATATGACGGTAGTATATGTTGGCTCGGATTGGTGGTGGTATATGGACTCGGATCGGTGGTGGTATATGGACTCGGATCGGTGGTGGTATATGGACTCAGAGAAATAGCAGATAAGCTGTGGTGGTATATGGTAGGGGCGATGATGATGGTGCGGCGGCGGCGTGACAACTTGTGAACAGAACTCGAAACTCTAAAGAACTAGACGCTAAGACCAGCAACTTGACACGACGATGCAACCGCAAATTCAACAAAGCAAAAACCCTAAAAAGATTATGCAAAGGCTCCGATTGGTTCGGATATGATGAACTAACCCTAAATTTTTTTTTTTGGCTTTTTCCTGGACTGTAGGTATGAAGAACAGACTCGATCTAAACTACGAAAAACTGTAAATCTCACCGAGCAACCTGGGAATCTGATACCACTTGATAGAGGCGAGGGTGTCCCGATCTTTCGATGAGATGATATCTATCGTTTTTGGTGGAGTAGACTTTGACGATCCGACTACGAACGTGCGAGGACGTCGCGCCTTAGCAATCGCTAAACCAACTCCGAGAGGTTATTGACCACGCCGGAGCACAATCAACCTGACCCCGAGGGTCTATCTCCTGCAAGCAAACGAAGAACAAGCAAGAAACTAAGATTTGCAATCTGGATATTGCGAATATAAGATGAAAGCTTTATTGATCGAGGTGGGGTTCTGTGACGTCTTGGTCTGGTCGTTGAACACAAACGAAGTACGCGAAGTTGCAGCTATGGCGAACTTTTAATCTAAACAAAACCCAAAGTCTAAACGGTGCCCTAAGGGCTGTATATATGGAGGAAGAGGGGGGGGGATTTCGTGGCCCTTGAAGGAGGGGTCCGAAACCAACCCTATCTCTTGTTTCCCCACACATACGAACTCTAAAAATAGCCTATACTCAAGTATTTCGAAATTACATGGGCCTGGCCCAATAATAAGGTGACGCAGCACCTATAATAGCCTCTGGACGAAATTTATGAAGTGGCATCTTGTATATTTCGTCCAAGGCTTCCTGCACTCCTTATGGTGGCTTCAAAGTCCTGAAATCATCACTTGTAACTCCGTTCTTGTTCCCCTTGCGCATGCCATCATCTCCATGCTTGAACTTGCTCCAAGGTTCCTCTTTCTTGTCCAAGCTAGGCCCTTCATTTGTAAGCAAAACAAATGTATCCAATTTAGGCAGCATCATATTCTCATGAACATTAGAATCATTACCAAGAAACGAAAGTACCTGATAATTTAATTGGCGTGCGCGAGCTCTAGTAATTGGTCCAGTATGTATAGCAGCAGGGGCTGTGGGTGTAACAATGGTATTGATGTCCTCATCAACGTGTTGCTGCTGCTGTTTGTGCTTTCACTAGTTTTGCATGTGTATGGTGGTCTGAACATTGTAGATTATATCCTATTCCAGCTACGTGGGCTGCTTTGAAAACTGCTATGCGTACTCGTTGGGTTCCACCATATTATCAACGTGAATTACTTCAAAAATTGCAGCGCTTAAGACAAGGAAAAAATTCTGTAGAAGAATATTATCAGGAATTACAAACTGGCATGATTAGATGTGGTATTGTTGAGGAGAATGAAGCTATGCTTGCATGTTTCATGGGTGGATTAAATAGAGAGATTCAGACCATTCTAGAGTATAAGGAGTATAATAATATCACTCGTTTATTCCATCTTGCTTGTAAAGCTGAACGTGAAGTGCAGGATCGACAGGCATTGGCGCAAACTAATTTTTCTGCAGGTCGATCTTCATCATGGACACCGCGTGCCTCCTCTACTCCCACACGTCCTACTGCGGCACCACTGACTTCAGCCGCCAATTCCAATCGAGATACAAGAAAACAGGCACCACCACCACCATCTGCCAAGAGTACACCTTCTGGGCCTGCCCAGAGCTCTTCTTCATCTATGGCATCAACAGGGCACACACATGATATTATTTGTCGTCGTTGTAAGGGAAGAGGTCATTATGCGAGAGAATGCCAATCTCCGCGTGTTATGATTGCTACTGAGGATGGTGGGTATGAGTCCGCTAGTGATTATGATGAGGAGACTTTGGCTCTTATTACAAGTGAAGAACACGGTGGAGATGATTCTGATCATGAGACGCAATACATGGCTCCTGAAGACGCTGACAGGTATGAATGTTTAGTTGCTAAACGTGTTTTGAGTGTGCAGGTCACACAAGCTGAGCAAAATCAGAGGCATAATTTGTTCCATACAAAGGGAGTTGTGAAGGAACGTTCTGTTCGCGTCATCATAGATGGAGGGAGCTGCAACAACTTGGCTAGCATGGAGATGGTGGAGAAGCTATCTCTCACCACAAGACCACATCCACATCCTTACTATATCCAATGGTTCAACAACAGCGGCAAGGTTAAGGTAACACGTACTGTTCGTGTGCATTTTAGTATCTCTACATATGCTGATTATGTTGATTGTGATGTGGTACCCATGCAAGCATGTTCATTATTACTAGGTAGACCATGGCAATTTGATAAAAATTCTGTACACCATGGTAGAAACAATCAGTATACTCTTGTTCATAAGGATAAACATATTACTTTGCTTCCTATGACTCCTGATTCTATTTTGAAAGATGATATTAATAGAGCTAGTAAAGCAAAACAGGAGAAAAATAAGAGTGAAAATCAGATTGTGGCAAAAGAATTTGAGCAACAAATGAAGCCTAATAATAAACCATCTAGTGTTGCTTCCGAAATTAAATTGAAAAGTGCATGCTTACTTGCCACCAAATCTGATATTGATGAGCTAGATTTCAGCAATTCTGTTTGCTATGCTTTTGTGTGCAAAGAGGCGTTATTTTCATTCGAGGACGTGCCTTCCTCTTTGCCTCCTGCGGTCACTAACATTTTGCAGGAGTTCGCTGACGTCTTTCCACAAGACGTGCCACCGGGATTACCACCTATTCGCGGGATTGAGCATCAGATTGACTTAATTCCCGGTGCTTCGTTGCCAAACCGTGCGCCATACCGTACCAATCCAGAGGAGACGAAGGAGATTATGCGTCAAGTACAGGAGCTGCTCGACAAAGGTTATATACGCGAATCTCTTAGTCCTTGTGCTGTTCCTATTATACTAGTGCCAAAAAAGGATGGTACGTCGCGTATGTGTGTTGATTGTAGAGGCATTAATAATATTACTATTCGTTATCGTCATCCTATTCCTAGGCTAGATGATATGCTTGATGAATTTAGTGGCTCTACAATATTCTCCAAAGTTGATTTGCGTAGTGGATACCATCAAATTCGTATGAAATTGGGAGATGAATGGAAAACAGCATTTAAAACTAAGTTCGGTTTATATGAGTGGTTAGTCATGCCTTTTGGGTTAACTAATGCACCTAGTACTTTCATGAGATTAATGAACGAAGTTTTACGTGCTTTCATTGGACGATTTGTGGTAGTTTACTTTGATGATATATTGATTTATACTAGATCTTTGGAGGAACATTTACGTGTTGTTTTTATTGCTCTACGTGATGCACGTTTGTTTGGTAACCTTGGGAAGTGCACCTTTTGCACCGACCGAGTATCTTTTCTTGGCTATGTTGTTACTCCACAGGGAATTGAAGTTGATAAAGCCAAGATTGAAGCTATTGAGAGTTGGCCGCAGCCCAAAACGGTCACACAACTGAGGAGTTTCCTTGGCCTCGCTGGTTTCTATAGGCGTTTTGTGAGAGATTTCAGTACCATTGCTGCACCTCTCAACAAGCTTACAAAGAAGGATGTGCCTTTTGTTTGGGGTACCGCACAGGAAGAAGCCTTCACGGTGTTGAAAGATAAGTTAACACATGCTCCTTTACTCCAACTTCCTGATTTTAATAAGACTTTTGAGCTTGAATGTGATGCTAGTGGAATTGGATTAGGAGGTGTGTTATTACAAGATGGCAAACCTGTTGCATACTTTTCTGAAAAATTGAGTGGGCCTAGTCTGAATTACTCTACTTATGATAAGGAATTATATGCTCTTGTTCGGACTTTGGAAACATGGCAACATTATTTATGGCCCAAAGAATTTGTTATTCATTCTGATCATGAATCTTTGAAACATATTAAAAGTCAAGCCAAACTGAACCGTAGACATGCTAAATGGGTTGAATTCATTGAGACTTTCCCTTATATCATTAAACACAAGAAGGGTAAAGAAAATGTTATTGCTGATGCATTGTCTCGTCGTTATACTATGCTTTCACAACTTGACTTTAAAATATTTGGTTTGGAGACCATCAAAGATCAATATGTGCATGATGCTGAATTTAAAGATGTATTGCAGAATTGTAAAGAAGGGAGAACATGGAACAAGTTCGTCGTTAACGATGGATTTGTGTTTCGTGCTAACAAGCTATGCATTCCAGCTAGCTCCGTTCGTATTTTGTTGTTGCAGGAGGCGCATGGAGGAGGATTAATGGGACACTTTGGCGTAAAGAAGATGGAGGATGTACTTGCTACACATTTCTTTTGGCCAAAGATGAGACGGGATGTTGAGCGCTTTGTTGCTCGCTGCACTACATGTCAAAAAGCTAAGTCACGACTCAATCCTCATGGTTTATATATGCCTTTGCCTGTACCTAGTGTTCCATGGGAGGATATATCTATGGACTTTGTTTTGGGTTTACCTCGAACAAAGAAGGGGAGGGATAGCATATTTGTTGTCGTGGATAGGTTCTCGAAAATGGCACACTTTATACCATGTCATAAAAGCGATGATGCTGCTAATGTTGCTGATTTGTTCTTTCGTGAAATTATTCGCTTGCGTGGTGTGCCAAATACTATTATTTCAGATCGTGATACCAAATTTCTTAGCCACTTTTGGAGATGTTTATGGGCTAAGTTGGGGACTAAACTGCTTTTTAGTACTACTTGTCACCCCCAAACTGATGGACAAACCGAAGTAGTCAATAGAACTTTGTCTACTATGCTTAGGGCTGTTTTGAAGAATAGCAAGAAAATGTGAGAAGAATGCTTGCCTCATATTGAATTTGCTTATAATCGTTCGTTGCATTCTACTACTAAGATGTGCCCTTTTGAAATTGTATATGGTTTCCTACCTCGTGCACCTATTGATTTGTTGCCTCTTCCATCTTCGGAGAAGGTTAATTTTGATGCTAAACAACGTGCTGAATTGATCTTAAAAATGCATGAGTTAACTAAGAAGAACATTGAGCGTATGAATGCTAAATATAAACTTGCTGGAGATAAGGGTAGAAAACATGTTGTGTTTGCACCTGGAGATCTTGTTTGGTTACATTTGCGTAAGGATAGATTTCCTGATTTGTGCAAATCAAAGCTAATGCCACGTGCTGATGGTCCTTTTAAGGTGTTAGAGAAAATAAATGATAATGCATATAAACTTGAGCTACCTGCAGATTTTGGGGTTAGTCCCACTTTTAACATTAGAGATTTAAAGCCTTATTTGGGTGAGGAAGATGAGCTTCCGTCGAGGACGACTTCATTTCAAGAAGGGGAGGATGATGAGGACATCAATACCATTGTTACACCCACAGCCCCTGCTGCTATACATACTGGACCAATTACTAGAGCTCGCGCACGCCAATTAAATTATCAGGTACTTTCGTTTCTTGGTAATGATTCTAATGTTCATGAGAATATGATGCTGCCTAAATTGGATACATTTGTTTTGCTTACAAATGAAGGGCCTAGCTTGGACAAGAAAGAGGAACCTTGGAGCAAGTTCAAGCATGGAGATGATGGCATGCGCAAGGGGAACAAGAACGGAGTTACAAGTGATGATTTCAGGACTTTGAAGCCACCATAATGAGTGCAGGAAGCCTTGGACGAAATATACAAGATGCCACTTCATAAATTTCGTCCAGAGGCTATTATAGGTGCTGCGCCACCTTATTATTGGGCCAGGCCCATGTAATTTCGAAATACTTGAGTATAGGCTGTTTTTAGAGTCCGTATGTGTGGGGAAACAAGAGATAGGGTTGGTTTCGGACCCCTCCTTCAAGGGCCACGAAATCCCCTCCTCTTCCTCCATATATACAGCCCTTAGGGCACCGTTTAGACTTTGGGTTTTGTTTAGATTAAAAGTTCGCCATAGCTGCAACTTCGCGTACTTCGTTTGTGTTCAACGACCAGACCAAGACGTCACAGAACCCCACCTTGATCAATAAAGCTTTCATCTTATATTCGCAATATCCAGATTGCAAATCTTAGTTTCTTGCTTGTTCTTCGTTTGCTTGCAGGAGATAGACCCTCGTGGTCAGGTTGATTGTGCTCCGGCGTGGTCAATAACCTCTTGGAGTTGGTTTAGCGATTGCTAAGGCGCGACGTCCTCGCACGTTCGTAGTCGGATCGTCAAAGTCTACTCCACCAAAAACGATAGCTATCATCTCATCGAAAGATCGGGACACCCTCGCCTCTATCAGTTTGGGGGTGACATGTAGTACTAAAAAGCAGTTTAGTCCCCAACTTAGCCCATAAACATCTCCAAAAGTGGCTAAGAAATTTAGTATCACGATCTGAAACAATAGTATTTGGCACACCATGCAAGCGTATAATTTCACGAAAGAACAAATCGGCAACATTAACAGCATCATCGCTTTTATGACATGGTATAAAGTGTGCCATTTTCGAGAACCTATCCACGAGAACAAATATGCTATCCCTCCCCTTCTTTGTTCGAGGTAAACCTAAAACAAAGTCCATAGATATATCCTCCCAAGGAACACTAGGTACAGGCAAAGGCATATATAAACCATGAGGATTGAGTCGTGACTTAGCTTTTTGACATGTAGTGCTGCGAGCAACAAAACGCTCAACATCCCGTCTCATCTTTGGCCAAAAGAAATGTGTAGCAAGTATATCCTCCGTCTTCTTCACGCCAAAGTGTCCCATTAATCCTCCTCCATGCGCCTCCTGCAACAACAAAAGACGAACGAAGCTAGCTGGAATGCATAGCTTGTTAGCACGAAACACAAATCCATCGTTAACGACGAACTTGTTCCATGTTCTCCCTTCCTTACAATTCTGCAATACATCTTTAAATTCAGCATCATGCACATATTGATCTTTGATGGTCTCCAAACCAAATATTTTAAAGTCAAGTTGTGAAAGCAAAGTATAACGACGAGACAATGCATCAGCAATAACATTTTCTTTACCCTTCTTGTGTTTAATGACATAAGGGAAAGTCTCAATAAATTCAACCCATTTAGCATGTCTACGGTTCAGTTTTGCTTGACTTTTAATGTGTTTCAAAGATTCATGATCAGAATGTATAACAAATTCTTTGGGCCATAAATAATGTTGCCATGTTTCTAAGGTCCGAACAAGAGCATATAATTCTTTATCATAAGTAGAATAGTTCAGACTAGGCCCACTCAATTTTTCAGAAAAGTATGCAACAGGTTTGCCATCTTGTAATAAAACACCTCCTAATCCAATTCCACTAGCATCACATCCAAGCTCAAAAGTCTTATTAAAATCAGGAAGTTGGAGTAAAGGAGCATGTGTCAACTTATCTTTCAATACCGTGAAGGCTTCTTCCTGTGAGGTACCCCAAACAAAAGGCACATCCTTCTTTGTAAGCTCATTGAGAGGTGCAGCAATGGTGCTGAAATCTCTCACAAAACGCCTATAGAAACCAGCGAGTCCAAGAAAACTCCTCACTTGAGTGACCGTTTTGGGCTGTGGCCAACTCTCAATAGCTTCAATCTTGGCTTTATCAACTTCAATTCCCTGTGGAGTAACAACATAGCCAAGAAAAGATACTCGGTCGGTGCAAAAGGTGCACTTCCCAAGGTTACCAAACAAACGTGCATCACGTAAAGCTATAAAAACAGCACGTAAATGTTCCAAATGTTCCTCCAAAGATCTGCTATAAATCAGTATATCATCAAAATAGACTACCACAAATCGTCCAATGAAAGCACGTAAAACTTCGTTCATTAATCTCATGAAAGTACTAGGTGCATTAGTTAACCCAAAAGGCATGACTAACCACTCATATAAACCGAACTTAGTTTTAAATGCTGTTTTCCATTCATCTCCCAATTTCATACGAATTTGATGGTATCCACTACGCAAATCAACTTTGGAGAATATTGTAGAGCCACTCAATTCATCAAGCATATCATCTAGCCTTGGAATAGGATGACGATAACGAATAGTAATATTATTAATGCCTCTACAATCAACACACATACGCGACGTACCATCCTTTTTTGGCACTAGTATAATAGGAACAGCACAAGGACTAAGAGATTCGCGTATATAACCTTTGTCGAGCAGCTCCTGTACTTGACGCATAATCTCCTTCGTCTCCTCTGGATTGGTACGGTATGGCGCACGGTTTGGCAACGAAGCACCGGGAATTAAGTCAATCTGATGCTCAATCCCGCGAATAGGTGGTAATCCCGGTGGCACGTCTTGTGGAAAGACGTCAGCGAACTCCTGCAAAATGTTAGTGACCGCAGGAGGCAAAGAGGAAGGCACGTCCTCGAATGAAAATAACGCCTCTTTGCACACAAAAGCATAGCAAACAGAATTGCTGAAATCTAGCTCATCAATATCAGATTTGGTGGCAAGTAAGCATGCACTTTTCAATTTAATTTCAGAAGTAACACTAGATGGTTTATTATTAGGCTTCATTTGTTGCTCAAATTCTTTTGCCACAATCTGATTTTCACTCTTATTTTTCTCCTGCTTTGCTTTACTAGCTCTATTAATATCATCTTTCAAAATAGAATCAGGAGTCATAGGAAGCAAAGTAATATGTTTATCCTTATGAACAAGAGTATACTGATTGTTTCTACCATGGTGTACAGAATTTTTATCAAATTGCCATGGTCTACCAAGTAATAATGAACATGCTTGCATGGGTACCACATCACAATCAACATAATCAGCATATGTAGAGATACTAAAATGCACACGAACAGTACGTGTTACCTTAACCTTGCCGCTGTTGTTGAACCATTGGATATAGTAAGGATGTGGATGTGGTCTTGTGGTGAGAGATAGCTTCTCCACCATCTCCATGCTAGCCAAGTTGTTGCAGCTCCCTCCATCTATGATGACGCGAACATAACGTTCCTTCACAACTCCCTTTGTATGGAACAAATTATGCCTCTGATTTTGCTCAGCTTGTGTGACCTGCACACTCAAAACACGTTGAGCAACTAAACATTCATACCTGTCAGCGTCTTCAGGAGCCATGTATTGCGTCTCATGATCAGAATCATCTCCACCGTGTTCTTCACTTGTAATAAGAGCCAAAGTCTCCTCATCATAATCACTAGCGAACTCATACCCACCATCCTCAGTAGCAATCATAACACGCGGAGATTGGCATTCTCTTGCATAATGACCTCTTCCCTTACAACGACGACAAATAATATCATGTGTGTGCCCTGTTGATGCCATAGATGAAGAAGAGCTCTGGGCAGGCCCAGAAGGTGTACTCTTGGCAGATGGTGGTGGTGGTGCCTGTTCTCTTGTATCTCGGTTGAATTGGCGGCTGAAGTCAGTGGTGCCGCAGTAGGACGTGTGGGAGTAGAGGAGGCACGCGGTGTCCATGATGAAGACCGACCTGCAAAAAAATTAGTTCGCGCCCATGCCTGTCGATCCTGCACTTCACGTTCAGCTTTACAAGCAAGATGGAATAAACGAGTGATATTATTATACTCCTTATACTCTAGAATGGTCTGAATCTCTCTATTTAATCCACCCATGAAACATGCAAGCATAGCTTCATTCTCCTCAACAATACCACATCTAATCATGCCAGTTTGTAATTCCTGATAATATTCTTCTACAGAATTTTTTCCTTGTCTTAAGCGCTGCAATTTTTGAAGCAAATTCAACAAACCAAAAACCCTAAAAAGATTATGCAAAGGCTCAGATTGGTTCGGATATGATGAACTAACCCTAAATTTTTTTTTTGGCTTTTTCCTGGACTGTAGGTATGAAGAACAGACTCGATCTAAACTACGAAAAACTATAAATCTCACCGAGCAACCTGGGAATCTGATACCACTTGATAGAGGCGAGGGTGTCCCGATCTTTCGATGAGATGATATCTATCGTTTTTGGTGGAGTAGACTTTGATGATCCGACTACGAACGTGCGAGGACGTCGCGCCTTAGCAATCGCTAAACCAACTCCGAGAGGTTATTGACCACGCCGGAGCACAATCAACCTGACCCCGAGGGTCTATCTCCTGCAAGCAAATGAAGAACAAGCAAGAAACTAAGATTTGCAATCTGGATATTGCGAATATAAGATGAAAGCTTTATTGATCGAGGTGGGGTTCTGTGACGTCTTGGTCTGGTTGTTGAACACAAACGAAGTACGCGAAGTTGCAGCTATGGCGAACTTTTAATCTAAACAAAACCCAAAGTCTAAACGGTGCCCTAAGGGCTGTATATATGGAGGAAGAGGGGGGGATTTCGTGGCCCTTGAAGGAGGGGGCCGAAACCAACCCTATCTCTTGTTTCCCCACACATACGGACTCTAAAAATAGCCTATACTCAAGTATTTCGAAATTACATGGGCCTGGCCCAATAATAAGGTGACGCAGCACCTATAATAGCCTCTGGACGAAATTTATGAAGTGGCATCTTGTATATTTCGTCCAAGGCTTCCTGCACTCCTTATGGTGGCTTCAAAGTCCTGAAATCATCACTTGTAACTCCGTTCTTGTTCCCCTTGCGCATGCCATCATCTCCATGCTTGAACTTGCTCCAAGGTTCCTCTTTCTTGTCCAAGCTAGGCCCTTCATTTGTAAGCAAAACAAATGTATCCAATTTAGGCAGCATCATATTCTCATGAACTTTTGAATCATTACCAAGAAACGAAAGTACCTGATAATTTAATTGGCGTGCGCGAGCTCTTGTAATTGGTCCAGTATGTATAGAAGCAGGGGCTGTGGGTGTAACAATGGTATTGATGTCCTCATCATGCTATAAATCAATATATCATCAAAGTAAACTACCACAAATCGTCCAATGAAAGCACGTAAAACTTCGTTCATTAATCTCATGAAAGTACTAGGTGCATTAGTTAACCCAAAAGGCATGACTAACCACTCATATAAACCGAACTTAGTTTTAAATGCTGTTTTCCATTCATCTCCCAATTTCATACGAATTTGATGGTATCCACTACGCAAATCAACTTTGGAGAATATTGTAGAGCCACTCAATTCATCAAGCATATCATCTATCCTAGGAATAGGATGACGATAACGAATAGTAATATTATTAATGCCTCTACAATCAACACACATACGCGACGTACCATCCTTTTTTGGCACTAGTATAATAGGAACAGCACAAGGACTAAGAGATTCGCGTATATAACCTTTGTCGAGCAGCTCCTGTACTTGACGCATAATCTCCTTCGTCTCCTCTGGATTGGTACGGTATGGCGCACGGTTTGGCAACGAAGCACCGGGAATTAAGTCAATCTGATGCTCAATCCCGCGAATAGGTGGTAATCCCGGTGGCACGTCTTGTGGAAAGACGTCAGCGAACTCCTGCAAAATGTTAGTGACCGCAGGAGGCAAAGAGGAAGGCACGTCCTCGAATGAAAATAACGCCTCTTTGCACACAAAAGCATAGCAAACAGAATTGCTGAAATCTAGCTCATCAATATCAGATTTGGTGGCAAGTAAGCATGCACTTTTCAATTTAATTTCGGAAGCAACACTAGATGGTTTATTATTAGGCTTCATTTGTTGCTCAAATTCTTTTGCCACAATCTGATTTTCACTCTTATTTTTCTCCTGTTTTGCTTTACTAGCTCTATTAATATCATCTTTCAAAATAGAATCAGGAGTCATAGGAAGCAAAGTAATATGTTTATCCTTATGAACAAGAGTATACTGATTGTTTCTACCATGGTGTACAGAATTTTTATCAAATTGCCATGGTCTACCTAGTAATAATGAACATGCTTGCATGGGTACCACATCACAATCAACATAATCAGCATATGTAGAGATACTAAAATGCACACGAACAGTACGTGTTACCTTAACCTTGCCGCTGTTGTTGAACCATTGGATATAGTAAGGATGTGGATGTGGTCTTGTGGTGAGAGATAGCTTCTCCACCATCTCCATGCTAGCCAAGTTGTTGCAGCTCCCTCCATCTATGATGACGCGAACAGAACGTTCCTTCACAACTCCCTTTGTATGGAACAAATTATGCCTCTGATTTTGCTTAGCTTGTGTGACCTGCACACTCAAAACACGTTGAGCAACTAAACATTCATACCTGTCAGCGTCTTCAGGAGCCATGTATTGCGTCTCATGATCAGAATCATCTCCACCGTGTTCTTCACTTGTAATAAGAGCCAAAGTCTCCTCATCATAGTCACTAGCGGACTCATACCCACCATCCTCAGTAGCAATCATAACACGCGGAGATTGGCATTCTCTTGCATAATGACCTCTTCCCTTACAACGACGACAAATAATATCATGTGTGTGCCCTGTTGATGCCATAGATGAAGAAGAGCTCTGGGCAGGCCCAGAAGGTGTACTCTTGGCAGATGGTGGTGGTGGTGCCTGTTTTCTTGTATCTCGGTTGAATTGGCGGCTGAAGTCAGTGGTGCCGCAGTAGGACGTGTGGGAGTAGAGGAGGCACGCGGTGTCCATGATGAAGATCGACCTGCAAAAAAATTAGTTCGCGCCCATGCCTGTCGATCCTGCACTTCACGTTCAGCTTTACAAGCAAGATGGAATAAACGAGTGATATTATTATACTCCTTATACTCTAGAATGGTCTGAATCTCTCTATTTAATCCACCCATGAAACGTGCAAGCATAGCTTCATTCTCCTCAACAATACCACATCTAATCATGCCAGTTTGTAATTCCTGATAATATTCTTCTATAGAATTTTTTCCTTGTCTTAAGCGCTGCAATTTTTGAAGCAAATTCAACAAACCAAAAACCCTAAAAAGATTATGCAAAGGCTCAGATTGGTTCGGATATGATGAACTAACCCTAAATTTTTTTTTTGGCTTTTTCCTGGACTGTAGGTATGAAGAACAGACTCGATCTAAACTACGAAAAACTATAAATCTCACCGAGCAACCTGGGAATCTGATACCACTTGATAGAGGCGAGGGTGTCCCGATCTTTCGATGAGATGATATCTATCGTTTTTGGTGGAGTAGACTTTGATGATCCGACTACGAACGTGCGAGGACGTCGCGCCTTAGCAATCGCTAAACCAACTCCGAGAGGTTATTGACCACGCCGGAGCACAATCAACCTGACCCCGAGGGTCTATCTCCTGCAAGCAAATGAAGAACAAGCAAGAAACTAAGATTTGCAATCTGGATATTGCGAATATAAGATGAAAGCTTTATTGATCGAGGTGGGGTTCTGTGACGTCTTGGTCTGGTTGTTGAACACAAACGAAGTACGCGAAGTTGCAGCTATGGTGAACTTTTAATCTAAACAAAACCCAAAGTCTAAACGGTGCCCTAAGGGCTGTATATATGGAGGAAGAGGGGGGGATTTCGTGGCCCTTGAAGGAGGGGTCCGAAACCAACCCTATCTCTTGTTTCCCCACACATACGGACTCTAAAAATAGTCTATACTCAAGTATTTCGAAATTACATGGGCCTGGCCCAATAATAAGGTGACGCAGCACCTATAATAGCCTCTGGACGAAATTTATGAAGTGGCATCTTGTATATTTCGTCCAAGGCTTCCTGCACTCCTTATGGTGGCTTCAAAGTCCTGAAATCATCACTTGTAACTCCGTTCTTGTTCCCCTTGCACATGCCATCATCTCCATGCTTGAACTTGCTCCAAGGTTCCTCTTTCTTGTCCAAGCTAGGCCCTTCATTTGTAAGCAACACAAATGTATCCAATTTAGGCAGCATCATATTCTCATGAACATTAGAATCATTACCAAGAAACGAAAGTACCTGATAATTTAATTGGCGTGCGCGAGCTCTAGTAATTGGTCCAGTATGTATAGCAGCAGGGGCTGTGGGTGTAACAATGGTATTGATGTCCTCATCACCTGCTTTTTGGTGGATTGAGTGGAAGAACACAACGAGCATGCAGTGCTCAAGCCCGGCAAGGATGCCTCGGGGAGTGCAGCTACGCGCGTACAAGTGTGCGAGGGTCTAAATCCTTCTCTAGTTTGCCATGGCTCTCCTTTTATAGGCTAAGGGGTAACCACAGTGGCAAAACAGTCATTATCTAGTGATTAGATAGCTAACAGTGCTATCATACCTAACTCTGGCAGTTAGGACAAAGTGCATTAAATGCACTGCTAGGTGTCATGCTGAGGATGAAGCCCGGCAAGCCTGTCGCGCCGCTTAATCATCTTCTGCTTATCTGCTTGACACGCCGCTGGACGGGTGTCATTTGGATAAACCTTGTCTTCCAATGGGCCGCCACGTGCTTAGCAGAGGCCACTTAATCATCTCGGGGGGTCGACACCGCATTGATAGGTGACTTGCGTCGCGGTGAGGTGGAGCCTTGGCGGGGAGATTTGCCCTTGGCGGCCCCAGCAAGCCTGCCGGGGAAACCTTGGACTTGTCTTTGGGGCGGCCTCGATCTGACCAGGCTCTCCTGCCCGGCAAGGGAGGCCTTCCCAAAGTGACATCTTGCTGCCTTGGCTTGTCTTGGTCTTCTTGATCCGCTCTTTGATCTCTTAAAGAGCTGCTTCTCTGGCTTGGTCTTGATTTGGATGTTTGGTGTAGCTGTCTTCTTGCCGAGCCTTGGCTGTCGGGGTGGAGGCCTACTGTCCGTGCACAAGTCAGAGGAAACATACACCCCTATTTGTGTACCCCGATTAGGTATTTCTCTTGAGAAATGAAGATGCCATTGGGTTGTTGACGAATTTGAAGACCAAGGAAGAATTTAAATTCTCCCATAATAGACATATTATATTCTTCATGCATCATGTTTGCAAATTCATCACTGAAATGCTTGTTAGTGCAACCAAAGATAATATCATCAACATATATTTGGCATATGAACAGTTCACCATCATAAGATTTAGTGAAAAGAGTAGGATCAAGAGAGCCGAGTTTGAAACCCTTTTTCTTCAGGAATTCCTTCAGTGTATCATGCCAAGCCCGTGGGGCTTGCTTGAGGCCATAGAGAGCCTTGTTCAGTCTGAAGACTTTGTCTGGATGCTTTGGATCCTCAAAACCTGGCGGTTGAGCAACATATACTTCTTCCTCAAGCTTACCATTGAGGAATGCACTTTTCACATCCATTTGATATAAAAGAATATTGTGATGGTTAGCATATGCAAGCAGTATAAGAATAGCTTCAAGCCTAGCAACAGGTGCAAATGTTTCACTGAAATCAATACCCTCAACCTGTGTGTATCCTTGTGCTACAAGACGAGCCTTATTTCTTACCACTTGGCCATTTTCGTCTTGCTTGTTGCGGTAGATCCACTTAGTGCCGATGATATTGTGCTTGCGTGGATAAGGTCGATTCACAAGCTCCCACACATTGTTGAGCTCGAATTGTTGCAATTCTTCTTGCATGGCTTGAATCCACCCAGGCTCTAGAAATGCTTCATCAACTTTGGTGGGCTCTGTGATAGAGACAAAAGCATAATGCCCACAAAAGTTAGCAAGATGTGAAGCCCTTGAGCGGGTGAGGGGAGCAGGTGCATTGATATTGCTGAGGATCTTCTCAATCTGCACTTCATTCGCCACTCGTGGATGAGTTGGACGAGGGCCTTGTTGAGGTTCAGCATTTTCCTCAGAATCATTTTCTTCAGGAGTAGCAGTTTCTTCAGGACGAGGAATGATTACTTCTTCCTCAGCTATTTCTTCACTGGGCACTATTTCACTAGTGCCCATCAGCTTGATAGATTCCTTAGGAGGCATTTCATCTAGCACAGGAGGCAGGTGCTCTCTTTGCGAGCCGTTAGTTTCATGGAACCGCACGTCTACAGTTTCAACAGCCTTGTTGTGATAGCTATTGAATACTCTGTAGGCATGCGAGTCCTTTTCGTAACCAGGCATAAAACCCTTGTGTGCTTTTGGTGCAAATTTAGAATTGTGATGAGGATCTCTAATCCAACATTTAGCACCGAAGACTTTGAAATAACTTACATTGGGCTTTTTGTCAGTGAGGAGCTCATATGAGGTCTTCTTGAGGAATTTGTGAAGATATACCCGATTTATGATGTGACAAGCAGTATCAATTGCTTCAGGCCACCATCGACGAGGTGTCTTGTATTCATCAAGCATAGTGCGGGCCATCTTGATGAGTGTCATGTTCTTGCGCTCAGCAATTCCATTCTGCTGAGGAGTATAAGGAGCAGAGAGCTCATGAGTGATACCAAGTTCATCAAGATAGTCATCAAGGCCTGTTCTCTTGAACTCGGTGCCGTTGTCGCTTCTGATATGCTTGATCTTGATGCCATAATTCGTCATGGCATGGTTAGCGAATCGTCTGAAGATGCCCTGCACTTCAGTCTTGATGGTAATGATATGCACCCAGGTGTAATGAGAATAGTCATCAACAATGACAAATCCATAGAGAGATGCTGCATTTGTTAGTGTAGCATAATGAGTGGGACCAAAGAGATCCATGTGAAGTAATTCAAAGGGACGAGAAGTGGTCATGATTGTCTTTGCAGAGTTCTTGGATCTGGTCATCTTTCCAGCTTCACAAGCACCGCAAAGGTGATCTTTGACGAATTTGACGCCCTTGATGCCAATGATATGCTTCTTCTTGACGAGCGTGCTCAAATTCCTCATGCAAGCATGTCCAAGTCGTCGATGCCATAGCCAGCACTCTAAAGCTTTTGCCAGTAGACATGTGGCTGGTTGAGGACCTAAAGAGAAATCTACAATATACAAGTCACCTCTCCTAAAGCCTTCGAAGACTTTGGACTTGTCAGATTCCATTAGCACAATGCATCTATATTTGCCAAAGATGACAACCATATCAAGATCACAAAGCATTGAGACAGACATGAGGTTGTATCCTAAGGACTCGACAAGCATCACTTTTTCCATGTATCGATCCTTTGAGATAGCAACCTTACCTAGACCCAATACCTTGTTTTTTTCCTTTGTCGGTGTAGGTGATATGCTTCAGATGAGATGGAGTAAGGGGAGCATTGATGAGGAGATTCCTATCACCAGTCATATGATTTGTGTAGCCACTGTCCAGAACCCATTCAGTAGCTTTTGGAGTGTCATCCTGTAGAAGCATTAGTCTCACTTACACATTCATATACTTCAGTTAAAGAATATGATGATCAATTTCATTAGTGAATTTCATCAGTAAGCATATAACAAGCAGCATGGGATGTGTGAAATGAAGAATTCATTTCATCATGATTAGCTTGCATCCCAACAAGCATCTATGTCAGGTCTTCAACAAATTCATCAGACATTTATTGTGTCTGAAGACCTGAACCTGCAGAAGAGATTAGTTCTTCTTAACCACCCACATCTGAATGGGTGGCTGAGAAGCAATGTAGTGCAAAGCATTGATAGAGAATTTAGGCATTGAAGAATATCCATTTCTCTTCACAGGAGGAGTATAGTACTCATAAGAATATGCAGATAAATTCTTAGCAGTTTTGTGCACATAGTGATTTGAAGAATAATGCACATATTCATCATATCTCTGTCTGTTTCCCTGCACAGAAGTGTTAGTACGAGCATGATTTGGCATGCGTCCATTTGACGTCTTTGGTCCAGGTGAAGAATTTGCCCTGGGATAGTTCTTTTTCTTTGGTGGTGTCATGATGACATTCATCTGAAGATTTTGATGGACAAATTTGGGCACCCAGATTTTCTTCACTGGGGAACCATTCCTACAGTTAGTACCAACAAATCTAGCAAATGCTTCACCATTCTGATTTTTGAATAGCTTATAGTTGGAGTGAAATGACTCATTAGAAGAATGTGGAGTATCACAGTTAAAGCCAGATAGAGTGGATGGATCAACTGGTGGTCCTTTTGCAGCAACCCATGTGGTTTTGGGATACTGCTCAGGTTTCCAATAAAATCCATCAGCATTCAACTTTCTCTCAAAAGCAATACCCTCTTTCCTAGGATTCCTGTTTAGAATCTGCTTCTTGAGCACATCACAAAGGGTTTGGTGCCCTTTGGGGCTTTTGTACATGCTTGTGACACATAATTCCTTCAGACCTGCATTTTCGTCAGTAACACTTGTGGTCTCCTCAGATGAGGGGATTGAAACCACAGAGATATTTGAAGAAAGAGCAACAATTGAAGCATTTGAACATTCAGCTGAAGAGTTTGCATTATCATGTTCAAGGCATTTTAAGCAAGGAGCAACAAATTCTTCCTGAGACGCGCTGATCTGTTGAGTGAGTAATGAATCCTTGTCTTTTTGAAGATCATCATGAGACACTCTCAACTTTTTGAGTTCTTGCTTACTTTGAATAAATTCATAGGACAGCTTCTCATGTGTAGCTGAGAGGGCCACATGACGACTTTCAAGTTCGTCATATTGTGACTTTAGGCGCCTGAGATCCTCAGACAAACCTTGACTGCAATTCATTTCCTCATCTAACAGATCATCACTTTTGTCTAGCAGTTTTTGAATCTTTTCCATGGCATTTTGTTGTTCACTTGCAATTTTAACAAGTTTATTGTAGCTAGGTTTTGCTTCACATTTAGAGTTATCATCACTGGAAGTATTAAAGTAAGCTTCTCGTGAGGTTACCTTGGCACCTCTTGCCATGAAGCAATAGGTGGGAGCATAGTCATCAGCACAGTCTTCAATGTTGGTGGAGTCACCCTTTTCTTCATGATCGAAGATGGACTTGCTGATGAACTCCGTAGCGAGGGCCAAGCTTGCAACCCCAGAGTCAGATTCCTCCTCAGATTCCATTTCCTTCCCCATGAAAGCGTGAGCTCTGCCGGAGGTGCTTTTCTTCTTTGACGAGGACTTTGACGACTTCTTCTTCTTATCATCAGAATCGTCATCTTTGCTAGATCTTTTCATCTTTGACCCCTTTTTCCAGAGGGGGCAATCAGTGATGTAATGGCCTGTCTTCTTGCATTTGTGGCAAGTTATTTTGTCGTAGTCACAAGCAGAAGCTTCAGTGTTCTTTGAATCATATTTTGAAGACTTTCCAAAGCGGGCCCTTTTGGAGAACTTCTGGAACTTCCTCACAAGCATAGCCAGTTCTCTGCCAATTTCCTCAGCATCATCTGTAGTGCATTTAGATACTTCTTCTTCTTCTTCAGATGAAGAAATTGCCTTTGCTTTAGCCTTTGCATTCAGAGTGCAAGGTCGTCCATAGTTGGGACCATACATATCTCTCATCTCAGCTTCTTGAAATTCATTAGTATTGAGCCTCTCAAGAATATCATCGGGGTCAAGTGACTTGTAATCAGGACGCTCTTGTATCATCAGGGCCAAGGTATCAAAGGAGCTATCAAGAGACCTCAGCAATTTCTTCACCACCTCGTGGTCAGTGATGTCAGCAGCACCGAGTGCTTGTAGCTCATTGGAGATATCTGTGAGGTGATCGAAAGTTTGCTGATCATTTTCATTATCAAGCCTCTTGAAGTGATTGAATAGATTGCGAAGCACGTCAACTCGAGAGTCACATTGAGTGTAAACTCCCTCATTGACCTTGGAGAGCCTATCCCAGATCAGCTTTGATGTTTCCAGTGCACTCACTCGGCCATACTGCCCTCTATTGAGGTGGCCACATATGATGTTCTTCGCTTGAGAGTCGAGTTGCTTGAATCTCTTCACATCAGCAGCATTGATGCTAGGAGCGACAGAGGGAATGCCGTTCTCGACGACGAACCAGATATCGTTGTCAATTGCCTCAAGATGCATGCGCATCTTGTTCTTTCAGTAAGGATAGTCTGTGCCATCGAAGATAGGGCACACAGCAGAAACCTTGATCATACCTGCGGTTGACATAACTAAAACTCTAGGTGGTTAAACCAAAATCACACAGAACAAGGGAGTACCTTGCTCTGATACCAATTGAAAGCGCAGGTTTACTCCCAGAGGGGGGTGAATGGGAGATTTTTAGAAATTCATCAAACTCTAAAGAATTTGACGAAGATCAGAGTGAAGAAATAGAAACATAAGGGAAACTAAGTCATCACAGAATCAGAGTACATGCAACCAGGACAAGTAAGAGTGAAGAACATGCAATCATACAATCATACACGCATGAGGAAAGTGAACTGAGGAAATGAATGAGAGTGATATGAAATTCTTCAGTTCAAATTCGTCAGAGCACAGATCACAAATTCTGCAGCAACGGAATAAAGTAAGAGAGGGTTGAGGAATTAGAAACCATGTTGGCTCGGTGAAGACAATGGAATTTGGTAGACTAGTTCCAGTTACTGCATCAACTGTACATCTGGTTGAGGCGGCTGAGTCGCAACTCAGAGGACACACAGTCCTCACCGTATTCCTCTTGAGCTAAGGTCACTTAGTCCTCGCCCAATCACTCGTGGTAAGTCTTCAAGGTAGACTTCCAAAACCTTCACCGACTTGTTCACCGGCACACCATAATGACTCTTGGTGTACTTAGAACTTGACGCCTAACCGTCTGGAAGGATGACAGTCTTCAAAGGTAACACGCGTCGGATCACACAGATCAATCTCTTCAGTGATGTTCGATCACTTTGGCTCTGGGGTTTTCCTCACTTAGGATTCTCTCAAAGTCGTCGGAGGATGGGTTGCTCTCTTATGACAAGTGTCAGTTTCTCTCGGAGCAGCCAACCAACAAGTGGTTGTGGGGGGCGGCTATTTATAGCCAGGGTGCAACCCGACATGACTTGTCATAAATGCCCTTCTCTGATTCGACCGTTGTCAGGATAAGGATCCACTCGACAGCTGGCATGCGGCGCCTCAACTGTCGGAATTTGAACTCTCAAATTCATCGGGGCACTCAATTTCCTCACTTTTAGGCAGAACGCACTAGCGAACTCCTAACTCTTCAGCATGACCAAATTCGTCAGCGACTAGATGAACCTCATCACTATCGCTAGCAATTGCGTCAACTGTACTAGAGATTTCCAAAGGCTTCACTCAAAGTGGATTTTGTGTATAGGTTTGAGTAGGTTTGAGCATCACTTTGGAAATGTGAAATATGATTCACCTAGACCCCTTTAACAGTATGGTTTTTCTTATGACTCAAAGAAGAAGAAAAGAAACTATGAAAACAAAGTCTTCAAGCTTCAAAGTCTTCACATCAATTTCTTCAAAGGCCGTACCAATTTCATCACCTGAAGAAATACATTTTTAGGGGTCATCTTCCATGTGTTAAACCAAATCTTCTGTGACTCTGTCACCTGTGTATACTCACAAACTCATTAGTTCCTCAACCTATTTGTCGTCAATACTCCAAAACCACTAAGGGGGCACTTGATGCACTTACATAGCTGCAGCTGCTGCCTGAATCTTCTCTTGTTCCTGAGCAGAAGTAGGGTGTGAAGGATCCATCACCACTACATTGTCCTCAAACTCTGGATATAATGAGAGATGCTCGCGATCAAGAAGATATGTGCTCGTGCCAATCCTAGAGTTGACGAGCAACTGTATATGCGGAGCAAAACCACATGATCTCTTTTGGTCAGCCGCGGTTCTCTTGATTGTCTCAACAATAAGTCTCATCACTTTGAACTTCTGCGATCTATCAAATAGATGTAGCAAGTTGATGGAGTGGCCACGAATCATCTTGTCATCTCCAGACTTGGGCAAAAGAGTGCGCCTCAATATAGTGTTGATGGTGGCCAAACTAGCTAGCAAGTGTTTCACAGAACCAAACTGTGAGTCTTAACATCTTTGGCAGGAATAGGCTTGTACATGTTAGCCATAGAATTGTGGTCCATCTTGGGCTTTGCATATACATCAATATCATTCTCTTCTTCTTCAGGTGCACCAAGAAGAGTAGCCCACTCTGAGATGGTTGACTGGTACCTGTTTCCCTCAGTCATCCACACTATCCTTCCATCTGGATAGAAATGAGCAGTAGAGTAGAATTGCATAATCATCTCATCATTCCACTTTTTACGCTTCTTCCCAACAAAATCATCTATACCAGCAAGCTTGAAGCTCTCATGAACATGGGGGAAGTTGTCTTCATTTTCATCAATGTACTTCCAGTACACCCATTTCATATCACTGACAATAGGCTTCTTATCTAGCAACATAGTCTCATAGAAGTCTTGTTGCTGTCTGGTGTGGAAACGGTAATCACAAGCATTTCTTCTCCTTGCAGCATATGGATCTGACAATCTCCACTGACGCAGACCTTTATGCTTCCTCAGCATCATGTTCTCAGCAACTAGATGTGTGTTGTCATGATCTGGGATCTTGAGTCCCAATCTCCTGAGCACTAGTGGATCATCATCAACATCAACTTCAGGCACTGGAGCCTTGTTCTTCTCACTAGCAGAAATGTTTCTTGTTGACCTCTTGGGTGCTGGAGCTTGGTGATGTATGGTGGAACCCTAGGGGCCAATCTTTCACGATTTGGAGGGGATTCCCGAAGATCACGAAGAACACAAGGGGAAAATAAGAGGAAACACTCAAATTGACGAGATCCAATCACACATATGCTAAATCCACATACGCAAAGGGGATATAAAGGTCCAAATCCAACACAAGATGGTAACAAGAGGTAACTAGTTCATCCCAATCCATGGAGGAGTTGAGGTCTTGAATCCTTGGAGGATCTTCCCTAGATGGGGTCTTGAATCCACTAGGGATCTTCTCACATGGAGGTCTTGAACTCCATGGGAGTGATCTCTCTCTCTCTCAAGAGTAGAGTAGGTAGGAGCAAATCTCACTTACAAATGAGCTATCCTATTTGCTGACCCTAGAAAAGAAGAGGGGGAGGTCTATTTCTAGTCTAAGCCACGAAGGGGTAAGTGGGAGAGAGATACAAGGCCAAAGGCCCGGCTGCACACAGGTAGTGCCAGACGTCCGAGGAACGTCGGGTGTTCGGTGCCTTGCGGGGGTCCGTACGTTCGAAGGGCGTCAGACTTCTGGCGTTTTGGCTCTGGACAGGTGGCACCGGATTTCCAGTGGGCGTCGGACGTCCGGAGGCTGGGACTTGTCGGACGTCCGGCCGCTGCAGCGTCTTCGTCTGCGATTCTTCTGGCTGAGTCTTCCGCATCAGGTACCGGATGTCCGGTGGCGTCCGGATGTCCGGTGGCTGTAGCTTGCAGCAACTTTGTTTCTTCCGTCTTCGCTTCCACGCTTCCCTCGCGGATGGTGTAGGTGATCCTTGGCGCTTGCACTCCTCCTCGTCATCCGTGAAGCTCCGACAATACCTATGCATGCACACGAGAGGGGTGTCAAGTAGTATACCATCCTTGAAGGGGTCAAGTGAGCACGTGTAAAGGCGATGATTCACCTTTATGTATGTGAAGTAGATGTCGCACGTGTCACTTGCCAAACGGGCTCTTGACATGGTGATGTCCATAGGATGCTCCGCATCATCTCCCCTCCCCTTGGGAAAGATCCGACCACGGATCGAAAACCAAATCACCATGGGAAAGGGATGGCTTCGCCGTGTAGAAGTGGACGATCACCAAGTACTCATCATCTTCAAGCTCGGAATGGGCACTCTCCAATGTTGCACCGTCTCGTGATTCCTTCAAAAGGAGCAAGGACAACAAACACTTGGAAAAACAAATGTGGTTAGCGTTAGTGCAAAACCAAGCATTGAAGCGGTGATTCACCCAACAAGTGTCATCATCAAGCATAGCATATGGTGTGACATGGCATGTAAGCACATAAATTGAGCACAATCAAGGACATCATGGAAACAAGCATGGAAATGGGAGGTGGAGATGCTAATAAGTGTGACAATAGAATAAGCATCTATCTCAAGTTCATAGCAAGCATGCAAAAAGCGCTCAACAAATGGTCTATGGTATGCATATGAACCATTCACAACACCAAATAAAATGAAGTGTCTAAACACATGGGTCAAGTGCAAGACAATCCAAGTATAACGTGCATAGGGTGTAGTGAAAATCATGTGGCACTCAACACAATAGAAAGAGCAATTGTTCATCATGTGTGAGGCAATCAAGTCAATCATGTGACAAGCAATGGGACATGGCATATGTGAAGAGGTGATATTGTTGCAACCAAACATATGATAGGACCAAGTAATCCACAAGTCAGATGCAACACACAAGGTATATATGTCATGAGGCATGGAAAGGCGAAAATGACAAGTCGAAGCAAGATCTCTAACATGTGCGCAATCAAGTGGACCAATATGGCCAATAAGTCGCATGGTGCAAGCAACACAAGTAGTATGATCCACAATATCCATGCTCAAGAAGGATGTCACCTTGAAAGCATGTCCTTGTGCGTCCTTCACAATGTCGAAGTGGTAGCAAATGCGTTGTAGAAGCGCATCGGTCAAAGGTGGCTCACTCTCAAGAGCTCGAATGATCAACTCACGTGAAGTGGAAGTCGACACAAAGTCCAAGTATCCTACACATGCACAAAACAAAGCAAAGAACGTATGCGCATTGTAGATAAACACATCATCCATCATGATGGTTCTCTTCTCTTGCACATAACCATTAGAAGAACAAGTGCATGAATAATATGATGCAACAATGGCGATATTCATGGCACTAGGTATATGGTGCAAAGAAGTAAGACAAGCATGCTTCACAAGAAATATGTCAAAATCTCCAAATATATGCGAGAATGCTATGGGGGCAATCTCATGAGCAAGACTATAATCATTGTTGCACTCAATACATGGCAAATCATTTAGCATGAGAGAGACAACATATGGAGATATATGACAAGAAGCAATAGCAATCATGTGCAAAGCATGGCAATGGTTGCTATCAAGCGCATGAAATGAGCAAGTATGAATCATGGGTGATGCAACATAAGCAAGCAAATCAATCATGTCATGCAAACTAGTGGAGCGAAGATGCAACACACTAGAGGAAATCATGGCAATCATGTCATGTGAGCAAATAATAGGCATAGACAATGCACATGACATATCGCAAGTACGAAAGCAAATCATGGTCAAAGTATCATCATAGGCATGGGGTAGAAAGCAAACATGACAATAACAACCAATATCTCCACCAAGCTTGCAAATACACATACAAGTATGAGAATCAATCATCATGTGTAATGCAAAGCATGGGTCAGAAATGCATGTCAAAGGCATAGGAATGAGCATATCATGCAAAGTGAACATGGCAAAATGGACAAAGGATATATAGTGGACAATAACCCATAACCATGTGAGGGCCATGTAGAAGAAATGCGCGACGTTTTTGCGCAATGGGAACGGTGTGAAAAACAATCCACGGGATCCCAAGTCATCCTTTCTCTCTAGAGCTTGTTTCGTCAACTCATGGGATTGTGAGGTTGACAAGTATTCATGGGTACCTACACAAAAGAGACACGAACGAAAGAAATTGTGTGTGTGGTAAATGTACACATCATCCATCATGATGTGTATGTGCACGTGAGAGTTATCACAAGAAAAGCATCGCTCAAAGACATTTGATGCATGGTACAAGAACATGTTATCCATCATGAAAGAATAGTTGTTATGTATAATACGTCGGGGACACAAATTGAGCATGCAATTATATGGCACATCAATAGCATTTTTATTCATGTGGAGTACAAGGTGCGCACAATTATTAGGATCATGCAATGGATGGGATGGATCAAAATCTCCTAACATGTATGAGGAAACTATGGGGGTCTCCTCATGAGCAATATCGGAAACATCATATGGAGAAAATGGAAAACATCCAAAACAACGCATATCCGAAGCTAGGTGGTCATGGCATGGCATATGAGATAAATGATGCAAAGGGAGCATATCAATATCATCACAAGAGAAACAAATGCCAATAACCATGGGCTTGTCATCTATGCCATAAGTGCAAATTGGGTTTATTGTAATGGCATATGCGTAGTCACTACGATGAGATTGCAAATATGACATATGGTTGATCTCATGCATAGCATATGACAAGTCAAGCGGACTGTCAAACATGATGTGACCGAGAGAATTATCACAAGAAATCCTATGCAGCATGGCATCACAACTAATAGATTCCACATGGCAATCATCAAACTCATCATAAATGTGTAATCATCGCATGGGGAAATCATACTAGCATGAAGCATGATAATAGGGGGATCAACATCATGCAAGCAATCAATATCCACTAGTGGGATAAGAGCGTCACCTTCACCTATGTTACCTTTGTCATTCCACTCATGTGGTATAGTGGGGTGGCAAATACCAACGCATGGTCATCATCTTTATCTTGATGGAACCATGTGGGGGGGGGGGTGCATCATATTCCTCCATGGCCATCATCTTGTCCAAAGGAAGGACAAAGTCGTCAAGGGTCAGCGCGTCATCGTATATGGGACATAGCACCAAATGAAAAGACACAATAGAGGTAGAGGTTAAGTCGTTAGATTTCAAAATGTCCTCACATGACCTATCAACTATCACACTCTCTCTATCTGGTGACTCACTCACTCCCTCAAAAAAGATGCACTCAAAGTCACATATGGTGGAGTCACTCATCTCACTCAAGTGGTGGGGGGTTGTGGCTCTCCTCACATGGGAATTGGGCCAATTCATCATATATGGGGCTAGTGGTGAACTCGCTCTCACTCTTAATATGGTGGCACAAGTCACTCAAGTCATCTCGAAACACCGTCGTGGTCGATGTGAAATGCTCAACCATCTTGTCACCGTCGCCGTGGATGAAGGCCGAAGATGGCACACCATCACTCGCCTCCATGACCGAAGGGAAAATCCCATGATCGATCATCTCACTCTCACCTCCAAAGATGGAAGCATCATCCTTTCTCGCCACCATGTCGCTCGCCTCCAAAGCATGTTCCTTGAGAGACTCCATAGTCATAGTCGTCGCCGCGCCGTCTTCAAAAAGAATCATGGTAGACTCGGCATCGTCAATGCCACAAAGAGGAATGGCGGTGAAGTCGAACTTGGGAGTGTCGTCTTGGAGCTCGTTGGGCTTGGACATCTTGGTGGTACTATCCTCATGCTCGTTGCCATGGAGCTTGGTCGTCGCGAAGTTTGCTTGGGGTGAAGAAGCCTTGGCCTTCAAATGTTCTTGTTCCGCCTTGAGAGCACCAATGTAGTTGTCGTTGAGGGACTTGTAGTTCTCGAGGAAGATAGTCTTGGAGATGTCGTTGTTCAATCCCATCATGAAGTGGAACTTCATCGAAATGGGGTCGTGCACGCCGGCTTGTTGCAAGGCTTTCTTCATCTCCTTGAAGTACTCGTTGATGGACTTGGATCCTTGGATGGTGTTCTCCAATTGGCGTTGAAGGTGTTCCGTGTAGGTGGAAGGCAAAAACTCTCGCCGCATAGCTCTCTTTATCTTGGTCCAACTCATGTTGAAGCTCTTCGAAGGTGTGTGAAGCCACCATGTCGATGTGTAGGCGTGGAAGTTCCTTATGGCGCACTTCACTTGATCTCCGGGAGGGACTTGAAGTAGCTTGAGGTAGTCGTCCATCTTGCGCTCCCACTCGAGATACTCCTCGGGGTCTTGAGTTCCATAGAAAGGAATCACATGGTTGGTGTCGAGGTTGTAGTAGCTCGTGGAAGTCGCAGACTTGAGCTTGGGGAGCTTCTCTTGAGCGTAATCTTGAGGTGCTTGTTGGCGAAGATGCCGCATATCTATAGGCGAAGATGCCTTAAAGTCGCTCGGCGAAGATGCTAAGGTATATGGTGAAGTAATAGAGCGGAGGTTGGTGTTGAGCTCTTGACTTTCACGTGCTCGTCGGTGATGGTGTCGATGCCGATGTGATCTTGCCGGATATGTTAGCTCGAAAGGATGTGCACTTGAGCGTCTTCTCAAAGACGAGGAAGACTGCTTGTAGGCCTTGATGAGGGCTTTGAGCTCCTCCATTTGAGCATCCATCTTGGCGTCAAAGAAGTTTTTCGTGGCATCGAACTCGTCTTTGTTATCGTAGACCGAAGTAGATGTGCTTTGCCTATCCATCACAAGACTCGAGCAAATGTGAGTGGAAGAAAGGAAAGAACTAGACCAATGTACCTTATCCAATGTTGAAGATGGATCAATGATCACTCAATAATGTATTATGGAAATAGCACAATTGGTACCGGATCTTGTCAATTCTCACACCTACACAAATAAGGCTTATGGAGTAGCTTGGTGAGGATAGTGGCACAAAAATTTGACGCAAAATGTTAGCAAGAGTCAATAATGTTGAAAGAGATTCACAAATTTGCAAGTGCGACAAGTAGACCAATAGCAATGAATGGCACACGGAAACACACACACGGATAGATAAATGAGGTCGTGCAACCAAGGAATGAGCACAAAATGTGGAATCCATGGAAAACGCTCGTGTTGCACAACTCTAGAGGGACACTAGCATGATTGCTCAATAGGCGGATACGAAACTTGTTCACAACCTATAAGATGCAAAATGTATCAACTTTCTATCCCAAGTATGCTATGTATGTATGGTTCCCGGTGTTTCGCACATGATGATCCAAGATGATCAATGATGGTATGTGATATGCAATGTGGCGATGCTATGGCTATTGCTTACAAGCTCTTTGTTCAATCTTTTTCTTTTACTTAAAAGCTTATTCTTTTTTTCTTTTTTATGGCCATTATGCGAAATGCACAAACCAAGATAGCAATTGTGTATATGCAGGAACAATCTTGTTACACAAGAGATGATACGATGATACCAAGATGAGGATACCAAGATGATATGGTATGTATGCAATGGAAGGTGCGAATCACTAATGTGCACAAGTAATGTTGCCGGCAATACTCAATGGCTAGTCTCGATAGGCAAGTGACGCAAAATGGGCTAGGGGTTAACAATGCAATGACAAGGGAATATACAATGTTGGGATACAACGATACCAAGATGATATATAGGTTACCGTTCTTATGTATGGTTGATGGTGTCAAAATGGTGAACTGGTCATTGTCGATGACGACCTCGTGGCGATGATGAGTGGCGGTGTTCTCAACGTCGAACCGATCCTAATTAGCCGAAACACCTTAGGAAACGAAAAAATCGCGAACTCAAAATCTCAAATGTCAAATGGTGGTAACGAAATGCGGTGGTGGTTTTGCGGAAGCTCAAAGGGATTGCAGAAGTGCAATGATGGGCTTTGGAGTAGGCAATGTGGAAGTGGAGGGGGTTATGTGAATCGAAGTTGAGGTCACCGTCCCTAAGTAGCCGAAACACCTTAGGAGACACAACTCACAACGCAAACAAAATTTGGTTAAGTTGGGGTGGCGGAAGTGTATGGTGGGCAAGGTTATGCGGAAGTTATGGTGGTGGCTGATCAAGAAGTAACCATCCCTAAGTAGCCGAAACACCTTAGGAGAGTCGAATCACTACTCAAGCAACCACAAATGCTATATGGATAAAAAAGGGTTAAGTTGCGGAAAGCTATGGTGGAAATGTGTATGAGATGGTGGAAGGCCTAGGTAAAGATGCCAAAGTTCCAAAACTTTGATGAAGTCAAATTATGGTGGTAGTATTTTCGTGAGATGGGGGATGTCAATAGCTTCAAAACGAGCTAAAGAACGTCAAAATTCGAGTCCGGATGAATTAGTTATGGCCGAAACAAAATTTCATCCGAGTGAGTTTCTACAGGTTACGGACGTCAGGAAAAGGACGGATGTCCGGCGGATGGACGTCCGGAAAGTCCGGAAATCTATGATTTTCGTTCTGTTGCGGGGTACCGGATTTCCGAAAAGTACCGGTCGTCCGGTGCTTTGGGAGGCTCCGGGCGTCCGGTAAACGCCGGTCGACCGGTGGGTCGGGGTCAGCTCGAGATCCGAGATTCGGGATGCGATTTTGGGCGCAAATTGTGGATTTTGGAGGCAAAATTGAGGAGATTTCGTGGATGGAAGGTGGGAAAACTTGTGGAGATGCTAGATCCACGCGAAACATAGCAAATCCATGGATTAAATACAACAAAATATCATCAAATCAATAAATCATAAAAAAAATTGGTGCTATTTTTGATGGGGATTTTCGAATTGGGGACGAAACAAAGCAAAATTAGGCTAGAAAATGGTGGGGGAGACTCCAAGTTCGTGATCAACCTTGGCTCATGATACCAAGATGATGTAGGGTGAAACCCTAGGGGCCGATCTTTCATGATTTGGAGGGGGATTCCCGAAGATCACGAAGAACACATGAAGAACACAAAGGGAAAATAAGAGGAAACACTGAAATTGTCGAGATCCAATCACACATATGCTAAATCCACATACACAAAGGGGATACAAAGGTCCAAATCCAACACAAGATGATAACAAGAGGTAACTAGTTCATCCCAATCCTTGGAGGAGTTGAGGTCTTGAATCCTTGGAGGATCTTCCCTAGATGGGGTCTTGAATCCACAAGGGATCTTCTCACATGGAGGTCTTGAACTCCATGGGAGTGGTCTCTCTCTCTCAAGAGTAGAGTAGGTAGGAGCAAAGCTCACTTACAAATGAGCTATCCAATTTGCTGACCCTAGAAAAGAGGAGGGGGAGGTATATTTATAGTCTAAGCCACGAAGGGGTAAGTGGGAGAGAGATACAAGGCCAAAGGCCCGGCTACGCACAGGTAGTGCCGGACGACCGAGGGACGTCGATCGTTCGGTGGCTCGCGGGGGTCCGGACGTCCGGAGGGCGTCAGACTTCTGACGTTTTGGCTCTGGACAGGTGGCACCGGATTTTCGGTGGGTGTCGGACGTCCAGAGGCTGGGACTTGTCAGACGCCCGATGGTCGTCGGTCATCCGGCCGCTGTAGCGTCTTCGTCTGCGGTTCTTCTGGCTGAGTCTTCCGCATGAGGTACCGGATGTTCAGTGGCATCCGGACGTCCGATGGCTATAGCTTGCAGCAACTCCATTTCTTCTGTCTTCGCTTCCACGCTTCCCTCGCGGATGGTGTAGGTGATCCTTAGCGCTTGCACTCCTCCTCGTCGTCCGTGAAGCTCTAACAATACTATGCATGCACACGAGAGGGGTGTCAAGTAGTATACCATCCTCGAAGGGGTCAAGTGAGCACGTGTAAAGGGGATGATTCACCTTTATGTATGTGAAGTAGATGTCGCACGTGTCACTTGCCAAACGGGCTCTTGACATGGTGATGTCTGAAGGATGCTCCGCATCATTTGGGCTTGGACTTGGAGGGGGCAGCAGACTTCATAGCATCTGCCATAAGCTTTTGAGTTTTGGCAGGAGGTGGATTAGCTACTGGATCCTCCTCTTCCTCTTCACTCTCGGGCATATCATCTCTTCTCATTGAAGTGGGTTTGAAGACCACTTTCACAGACTGTTTCCTGATCCGCTTTTTCTTTGGTTGCTCCTCCTCAGAAATCTTGTCCTTCTTGGACAAACGAACTTTCCTAACAGCATTTCTTTCCTTGGAGCCAGCTGAAGGTTTTGTGCTAGCAGCTGTGCCATATTCCTTTCTCAGCACAGTTTTCTTCTTTGATATTGCTTCAACTGCAACAAAATCGTCATCCACATCATCTGAGGTTCTCTTCCGTCTTGCCCTTGTGGCAGCTTTGGGCAACTCTGGAGAACTCCTCTCTCCCTCATAATAGCTGCCCTCAGGACTTGATCCTTCACTAAGATCAACATTGGCTTCTGAGGCATTATGACTGTCACTTGCTTCTGACATCTTGCAAACAGACCCTGTGAATAGATAGGTATGGGCAGAGTAGATGAGTCATCACAAAAAGCATATATTTTTGAAGAAAAACGAGTTCAAATCTTAGTTTCAAGTTTTCGCAGAAGGAATATCGGATCAACCGAGTTGAACATTTCGGTGAATTCGAAGCATGAGATAGAGACTGGCACACCACTTCGGTCAGACCGAGATGGGATTCGGTCTTCCCGAGATGCTAGGGTTTCAGAGAAACTGCTTTTCGGTCTCACCGATTAGTACAACTTGGTGGAACCGAGACGTACTAGTGCAATGGCCTAAACCAAATCGGTGACACCGAAAATTCCAAATTGGTGGGTCCGAGATACGTTCTGCAGAAACTTAACCCTAGAATTTTTGCTCGATTCTATTCTACGGAATTGATCTTGTGAACAGAAGTCTTTCTTACATGGTAAGAATCATGGTGAATCCCTAGTGCATAGAATCAGAAAATAGAAGCACAAGGGGGTGGGATTTTACCCTAACTTGGCGCAAATCCCCTACGGCGGCAATGGAGGGAAGGAAATCCGTTGACGGAGGCGGAATTCAATGGCAAGGGCGCACTGGATGCAACAATGAAGTCCGGAGACAGGGGTGATAGCAGCAGAGGGGGTGCGGGAACGAGTCATTTGAGAAAATTTCAATCATACGGGCCCGAGGGATTATATACCTAGCTGCTGTCGGTGGCACCGAGTGGAGCAAATCGGTGGCACCAAGACGTGTAACTGCGAGCGGTTACAACATATCGGTGACGCCGAGTTGATCAAATCGGTTACACCGAGATCAAAAACTCAGATCAATCAAATAGTTTCGGTGAGTCCGAATAGTTGTTGATTGGTCACGGTGAAACATATTTGAAGGTTTTGGAGTTCAGCCCTTTCAGATTGGTGACTCCGAGTGCGCCTCACCCGGGTGGTTCGAAAAAGACTTGTTCATTTTTTGTGATTTAGCAAGAATAGAATTTTAGACAAGAAAGCATAGATAGCTAGAGGAGGTGCTTAGGCAATCCTGTACATCCACTTGGCCAGAAAAACGAAGACATTCAAAACAACAAATGGATGTCCTCGAATGAAGAAAACATGCAAACCAACATGCTCACACAATAAGATAGCAAATGAAATATGTGTCAAACATGCACAACCAATTCTAGCATCTATCAAGCAATTGGCGATGACTAGGTCATCTATATATGAGTATATTGACTTAGGAGTCAAATGAGAACATTTGATCATAGGTCATACTCATCGTTTAAGCACAAGTGGGTTTACCACTTTTACATAAAGCATTAATGTGTTCACACCATTAGAGTTGCTTTAGCTCAATTTTTAGAGCAAAGCCCCCCCTAGATGTGATATCCCTGCAAAGAGGGATGAACTAACCTTGGGTTTTGTCGATGATGACTTCATGTAGATGTAGTCCATCAAGAGTTTGGAGCAATCCTTTAGAAATTTCACTTTCAATAACTACATGGGTTAGTTCGACAAGGAACATACAAGGATATCCATAGATATAGAGTGAATTGCACATATGATGATGTCCATGAATGCATTGAATACCTTCTCCCTTGTCTTACCAACAAGAGGGTTTGTGACTCCATGAACTAGTGCAAGATGTGGAAGTTGGTTGCACAAGTCCTTGCCAAAATGAATATGAGTGAAGTTTGTTGGCGGAGTCACCCTCAAGAACACTCTAGTTCTTCTTCTTTGGGACCCACATCAACTTGATGGGAATCCTTGGAGTTATAGTTAAACTTTATGAAGTAGAGCTTGATGAAGTCTTGGGAACCCATTTAACCATGGCTTTAGGTGCTTCTTCAAATGAGTCAATCTCTTCTTGAAGCGTGTCCTTGCCTTTTAGCTTGTGGTCTTGTGGTGGAAGATCATCTTGAGCTTGTGTTCCCTCAAAAGAAGTGGGGTCCTACTTCTCTTGTTGAGGAACAAACTTCGTCTTGGGGTATTGATCTTCTTCCCATTCAACTCCATTGGCATTGAACTTTCGTTCAAAACCAACACCTTGATTCTTCCGGTGCCTTCCTTGATTACGTACAATTTCCTCAAATTGCTTACTTCCAGCAAGACTCTTGTAAACACCTTTCTCTATAATTCCCTTCAATAAGCTATTTTCTTGCTCAAGTGTAACTTGGTGATAGAGGCGAGGGTGTCCCGATCTTTCAATGAGATGATAGCTATCGTTTTTGGTGGAGTAGACTTTGACGATCCGACTACGAACGTGCGAGGACGTCGCGCCTTAGCAATCGCTAAACCAACTCCGAGAGGTTATTGACCACGCCGGAGCACAATCAACCTGACCACGAGGGTCTATCTCCTGCAAGCAAACGAAGAACAAGCAAGAAACTAAGATTTGCAATCTGGATATTGCGAATATAAGATGAAAGCTTTATTGATCAAGGTGGGGTTCTATGACGTCTTGGTCTGGTCGTTGAACACAAACGAAGTACGCGAAGTTGCAGCTATGGCGAACTTTTAATCTAAACAAAACCCAAAGTCTAAACGGTGCCCTAAGGGCTGTATATATGGAGGAAGAGGAGGGGATTTCGTGGCCCTTGAAGGAGGGGTCCGAAACCAACCCTATCTCTTGTTTCCCCACACATACGGACTCTAAAAACAGCCTATACTCAAGTATTTCGAAATTACATGGGCCTGGCCCAATAATAAGGTGACACAGCACCTATAATGGCCTCTGGACGAAATTTATGAAGTGACATCTTGTATATTTTGTCCAAGGCTTCCTGCACTCATTATGGTGGCTTCAAAGTCCTGAAATCATCACTTGTAACTCCGTTCTTGTTCCCCTTGTGCATGCCATCATCTCCATGCTTGAACTTGCTCCAAGGTTCCTCTTTCTTGTCCAAGCTAGGCCCTTCATTTGTAAGCAAAACAAATGTATCCAATTTAGGCAGCATCATATTCTCATGAACTTTAGAATCATTACCAAGAAACGAAAGTACCTGATATTTTAATTGGCGTGCGCGAGCTCTAGTAATTGGTCCAGTATGTATAGAAGCAGGGGCTGTGGGTGTAACAATGGTATTGATGTCCTCATCATCCTCCCCTTCTTGAAATGAAGTCGTCCTCGACGGAAGCTCATCTTCCTCACCCAAATAAGGCTTCAGATCTGCAATGTTAAAAGTGGGACTAACCCCAAAATCTGCAGGCAGCTCAAGTTTATATGCATTATCATTTATTTTCTCTAACACCTTAAAAGGACCATCAGCACGTGACATTAGCTTTGATTTGCGCAAATCAGGAAATCTATCCTTACGCAAATGTAACCAAACAAGATCTCCAGGTGCAAACACAACATGTTTTCTACCCTTATCTCCAGCAAGTTTATATTTAGCATTCATACGCTCAATGTTCTCCTTAGTTAACTCATGCATTTTTAAGATCAATTCAGCACGTTGTTTAGCATCAAAATTAACCTTTTCCGAAGATGGAAGAGGCAACAAATCAATTGGTGCACGAGGAAGGAAACCATACACAATTTCAAAAGGACACATCTTAGTAGTAGAATGCAATGAACGATTATAAGCAAATTCAATATGAGGCAAGCATTCTTCCCACATTTTCTTGTTATTCTTCAAAACAGCCCTAAGCATAGTAGACAATGTTCTATTGACTACTTCAGTTTGTCCATCAGTTTGGGGGTGACATGTAGTACTAAAAAGCAGTTTAGTCCCCAACTTAGCCCATAAACATCTCCAAAAGTGGCTAAGAAATTTAGTATCACGATCTGAAACAATAGTATTTGGCACACCATGCAAGCGTATAATTTCACGAAAGAACAAATCAGCAACATTAACAGCATCATCGCTTTTATGACATGGTATAAAGTGTGCCATTTTAGAGAACCTATCCACGACAACAAATATGCTATCCCTCCCCTTCTTTGTTCGAGGTAAACCTAAAACAAAGTCCATAAATATATCCTCCCAAGGAACACTAGGTACAGGCAAAGGCATATATAAACCATGAGGATTGAGTCGTGACTTAGCTTTTTGACATGTAGTGCTGCGAGCAACAAAACGCTCAACATCCCGTCTCATCTTTGGCCAAAAGAAATGTGTAGCAAGTATATCCTCCGCCTTCTTCACGCCAAAGTGTCCCATTAATCCTCCTCCATGCGCCTCCTGCAACAACAAAAGACGAACAGAGCTAGCTGGAATGCATAGCTTGTTAGCACGAAACACAAATCCATCGTTAACGACGAACTTGTTCCATGTTCTCCCTTCCTTACAATTCTGCAATACATCTTTAAATTCAGCATCATGCACATATTGATCTTTGATGGTCTCCAAACCAAATATTTTAAAGTCAAGTTGTGAAAGCACAGTATAACGACGAGACAATGCATCAGCAATAACATTTTCTTTACCCTTCTTGTGTTTAATGACATAAGGAAAAGTCTCAATAAATTCAACCCATTTAGCATGTCTACGGTTCAGTTTTGCTTGACTTTTAATGTGTTTCAAAGATTCATGATCAGAATGTATAACAAATTCTTTGGGCCATAAATAATGTTGCCATGTTTCTAAGGTCCGAACAAGAGCATATAATTCTTTATCATAAGTAGAATAGTTCAGACTAGGCCCACTCAATTTTTCAGAAAAGTATGCAACAGGTTTGCCATCTTGTAATAAAACACCTCCTAATCCAATTCCACTAGCATGACATTCAAGCTCAAAAGTCTTATTAAAATCAGGAAGTTGGAGTAAAGGAGCATGTGTCAACTTATCTTTCAATACCGTGAAGGCTTCTTCCTGTGAGGTACCCCAAACAAAAGGCACATCCTTCTTTGTAAGCTCATTGAGAGGTGCAGCAATGGTGCTGAAATCTCTCACAAAACGCCTATAGAAACCAGCGAGTCCAAGAAAACTCCTCACTTGAGTGACCGTTTTGGGCTGTGGCCAACTCTCAATAGCTTCAATCTTGGCTTTATCAACTTCAATTCCCTGTGGAGTAACAACATAGCCAAGAAAAGATACTCGGTCGGTGCAAAAGGTGCACTTCCCAAGGTTACCAAACAAACGTGCATCACGTAAAGCAATAAAAATAGCACGTAAATGTTCTAAATGTTCCTCCAAAGATCTGCTATAAATCAGTATATCATCAAAATAGACTACCACAAATCGTCCAATGAAAGCACGTAAAACTTCGTTCATTAATCTCATGAAAGTACTAGGTGCATTAGTTAACCCAAAAGGCATGACTAACCACTCATATAATCCAAACTTTGTTTTAAATGCTGTTTTCCATTCATCCCCCAATTTCATACGAATTTGATGGTATCCACTACGCAAATCAACTTTGGAGAATATTGTAGAGCCACTCAATTCATCAAGCATATCATCTAGTCTAGGAATAGGATGACGATAACGAATAGTAATATTATTAATGCCTCTACAATCAACACACATACGCGATGTACCATCCTTTTTCGGCACTAGAATAATAGGAACAACACAAGGACTAAGGGATTAGCGTATATAACCTTTGTCGAGCAACTCCTGTACTTGACGCATAATCTCCTTCGTCTCCTCTGGATTGGTACGGTATGGCGCACGGTTTGGCAACGAAGCACCGGGAATTAAGTCAATCTGATGCTCAATCCCGCGAATAGGTGGTAATCCCGGTGGCACGTCTTGTGGAAAGACGTCAGCGAACTCCTGCAAAATGTTAGTGACCGCAGGAGGCAAAGAGGAAGGCACGTCCTCGAATGAAAATAACGCCTCTTTGCACACAAAAGCATAGCAAACAGAATTGCTGAAATCTAGATCATCAATATCAGATTTGGTGGCAAGTAAGCATGCACTTTTCAATTTAATTTCAGAAGCAACACTAGATGGTTTATTATTAGGCTTCATTTGTTGCTCAAATTCTTTTGCCACAATCTGATTTTCACTCTTATTTTTCTCCTGTTTTGCTTTACTAGCTCTATTAATATCATCTTTCAAAATAGAATCAGGAGTCATAGGAAGCAAAGTAATATGTTTATCCTTATGAACAAGAGTATACTTGATAGAGGCGAGGGTGTCCCGATCTTTCGATGAGATGATATCTATCGTTTTTGGTGGAGTAGACTTTGACGATCCGACTACGAACGTGCGAGGACGTCGCGCCTTAGCAATCGCTAAACCAACTCCGAGAGGTTATTGACCACGCCGGAGCACAATCAACCTGACCCCGAGGGTCTATCTCCTGCAAGCAAACGAAGAACAAGCAAGAAACTAAGATTTGCAATCTGGATATTGCGAATATAAGATGAAAGCTTTATTGATCGAGGTGGGGTTCTGTGACGTCTTGGTCTGGTCGTTGAACACAAACGAAGTACGCGAAGTTGCAGCTATGGCGAACTTTTAATCTAAACAAAACCCAAAGTCTAAACGGTGCCCTAAGGGCTGTATATATGGAGGAAGAGGAGGGGATTTCGTGGCCCTTGAAGGAGGGGTCCGAAACCAACCCTGTCTCTTGTTTCCCCACACATACGGACTCTAAAAACAGCCTATACTCAAGTATTTCGAAATTACATGGGCCTGGCCCAATAATAAGGTGACGCAGCACCTATAATAGCCTCTGGACGAAATTTATGAAGTGACATCTTGTATATTTCGTCCAAGGCTTCCTGCACTCATTATGGTGGCTTCAAAGTCCTGAAATCATCACTTGTAACTCCGTTCTTGTTCCCCTTGTGCATGCCATCATCTCCATGCTTGAACTTGCTCCAAGGTTCCTCTTTCTTGTCCAAGCTAGGCCCTTCATTTGTAAGCAAAACAAATGTATCCAATTTAGGCAGCATCATATTCTCATGAACTTTAGAATCATTACCAAGAAACGAAAGTACCTGATATTTTAATTGGCGTGCGCGAGCTCTAGTAATTGGTCCAGTATGTATAGAAGCAGGGGCTGTGGGTGTAACAATGGTATTGATGTCCTCATCATCAACATTTTCTTTACCCTTCTTGTGTTTAATGACATAAGGGAAAGTCTCAATAAATTCAACCCATTTAGCATGTCTACGGTTCAGTTTTGCTTGGCTTTTAATGTGTTTCAAAGATTCATGATCAGAATGTATAACAAATTCTTTGGGCCATAAATAATGTTGCCATGTTTCTAAGGTCCGAACAAGAGCATATAATTCTTTATCATAAGTAGAATAGTTCAGACTAGGCCCACTCAATTTTTCAGAAAAGTATGCAACAGGTTTGCCATCTTGTAATAAAACACCTCCTAATCCAATTCCACTAGCATCACATTCAAGCTCAAAAGTCTTATTAAAATCAGGAAGTTGGAGTAAAGGAGCATGTGTCAACTTATCTTTCAATACCGTGAAGGCTTCTTCCTGTGAGGTACCCCAAACAAAAGGCACATCCTTCTTTGTAAGCTCATTGAGAGGTGCAGCAATGGTGCTGAAATCTCTCACAAAACGCCTATAGAAACCAGCTAGTCCAAGAAAACTCCTCACTTGAGTGACCGTTTTGGGCTGTGGCCAACTCTCAATAGCTTCAATCTTGGCTTTATCAACTTCAATTCCCTGTGGAGTAACAACATAGCCAAGAAAAGATACTCGGTCGGTGCAAAAGGTGCACTTCCCAAGGTTACCAAACAAACGTGCATCACGTAAAGCAATAAAAACAGCACGTAAATGTTCCAAATGTTCCTCCAAAGATCTGCTATAAATCAGTATATCATCAAAATAGACTACCACAAATCGTCCAATGAAAGCACGTAAAACTTCGTTCATTAATCTCATGAAAGTACTAGGTGCATTAGTTAACCCAAAAGGCATGACTAACCACTCATATAATCCAAACTTTGTTTTAAATGCTGTTTTCCATTCATCCCCCAATTTCATACGAATTTGATGGTATCCACTACGCAAATCAACTTTAGAGAATATTGTAGAGCCACACAATTCATTAAGCATATCATCTAGTCTAGGAATAGGATGACGATAACGAATAGTAATATTATTAATGCCTCTACAATCAACACACATACGCGATGTACCATCCTTTTTCGGCACTAGAATAATAGGAACAGCACAAGGACTAAGGGATTCGCGTATATAACCTTTGTCGAGCAACTCCTGTACTTGACGCATAATCTCCTTCGTCTCCTCTGGATTGGTACGGTATGGCGCACGGTTTGGCAACGAAGCACCGGGAATTAAGTCAATCTGATGCTCAATCCCGCGAATAGGTGGTAATCCCGGTGGCACGTCTTGTGGAAAGACGTCAGCGAACTCCTGCAAAATGTTAGTGACCGCAGGAGGCAAAGAGGAAGGCACGTCCTCGAATGAAAATAACGCCTCTTTGCACACAAAAGCATAGCAAACAGAATTGCTGAAATCTAGATCAACAATATCAGATTTGGTGGCAAGTAAGCATGCACTTTTCAATTTAATTTCAGAAGCAACACTAGATGGTTTATTATTAGGCTTCATTTGTTGCTCAAATTCTTTTGCCACAATCTGATTTTCACTCTTATTTTTCTCCTGTTTTGCTTTACTAGCTCTATTAATATCATCTTTCAAAATAGAATCAGGAGTCATAGGAAGCAAAGTAATATGTTTATCCTTATGAACAAGAGTATACTGATTGTTTCTACCATGGTGTACAGAATTTTTATCAAATTGCCATGGTCTACCAAGTAATAATGAACATGCTTGCATGGGTACCACATCACAATCAACATAATCAGCATATGTAGAGATACTAAAATGCACACGAACAGTACGTGTTACCTTAACCTTGCCGCTGTTGTTGAACCATTGGATATAGTAAGGCTGTGGATGTGGTCTTGTGGTGAGAGATAGCTTCTCCACCATCTCCATGCTAGCCAAGTTGTTGCAGCTCCCTCCATCTATGATGACGCGAACAGAACGTTCCTTCACAACTCCCTTTGTATGGAACAAATTATGCCTCTGATTTTGCTCAGCTTGTGTGACCTGCACACTCAAAACACGTTGAGCAACTAAACATTCATACCTGTCAGCGTCTTCAGGAGCCATGTATTGCGTCTCATGATCAGAATCATCTCCACCGTGTTCTTCACTTGTAATAAGAGCCAAAGTCTCCTCATCATAGTCACTAGCGGACTCATACCCACCATCCTCAGTAGCAATCATAACACGCGGAGATTGGCATTCTCTCGCATAATGACCTCTTCCCTTACAACGACGACAAATAATATCATGTGTGTGCCCTGTTGATACCATAGATGAAGAAGAGCTCTGGGCAGGCCCAGAAGGTGTACTCTTGGCAGATGGTGGTGGTGGTGCCTGTTTTCTTGTATCTTGGTTGGAATTGGCGGCTGAAGTCAGTGGTGCCGCAGTAGGACATGTGGGAGTAGAGGAGGCACGCGGTGTCCATGATGAAGATCGACCTGCAGAAAAATTAGTTCGCGCCAATGCCTGTCGATCCTGCACTTCACGTTCAGCTTTACAAGCAAGATGGAATAAACGAGTGATATTATTATACTCCTTATACTCTAGAATGGTCTGAATCTCTCTATTTAATCCACCCATGAAACGTGCAAGCATAGCTTCATTCTCCTCAACAATACCACATCTAATCATGCCAGTTTGTAATTCCTGATAATATTCTTCTACAGAATTTTTTCCTTGTCTTAAGCGCTGCAATTTTTGAAGTAATTCACGTTGATAATATGATGGAACCCAACGAGTACGCATAGCAGTTTTCAAAGCAGCCCACGTAGCTGGAATAGGATATAATCTACAATGTTCAGACCACCATACACATGCAAAACTAGTGAAAGCACAAACAGCACCAGCAACACGTCGTTCCTCGGGATATTGTAAACATGTAAAATGTTGTTCAGTTTCTAACTCCCAAGTAAGATATATATCAGGAACATATCTACCCTCGAATGGTGGAATATTCAATTTTAATTTAGGAAGATGGTCATGATCTCGTACCTGAAGTGGTGGTGCAGATCTACCATTGCGATTATTTGCATGTGGACGACCTGGTGCTGGTGGTTGCACGTAGTTATGATTTTGATCAACCTCATCCTCATAATCGCCCGCGTAATCATCCTCCTTCTCGGCACCAGCAGCAGCAGGAGCAGGAGCCAAAGAAGCATCAACAGTAGGTACAGCAGCACCAGAAGTTTGGCCATCCTCAAGAGGAACACGCTTCGCTCGTCCGAACTGATTTGGAAGGGGGCGTTGTTGTTGTCGTTGCAGAGGTGCGACAGGTGCAGCCGGTGGTGGTTGGGGAAGACGCGTGAGCAATTCATTAAACTTGTTATCCAGCTTTGTCTCGAACGACTTCTCCATGCCATCTATCTTCTCCATGGCCTCTTCAAATCTATTTAGCACATCTCCCACCTGGCCACTCATCATTTGCTGAAATTTATCATGCAACTCCTTGTTCGTCATGTTCTCCCAGTCAATCTCGTCGGCTTGTGATCCTGCCATGGTTAGCAGCAATAGAAACACACGAGAATATGATCCTACAGACTACTAGAAAGTGGTGGTGGTGTGGTGTGGTGTCACAAATCCGTCAAGCAAATCTCAAATTCTTACTGGTGTGTCCCTAAGGGCTGTATATATGGAGGAAGAGGGGGGGGATTTCGTGGCCCTTGAAGGAGGGGTCCGAAACCAACCCTATCTCTTGTTTCCCCACACATACGGACTCTAAAAATAGCCTATACTCAAGTATTTCGAAATTACATGGGCCTGGCCCAATAATAAGGTGACGCAGCACCTATAATAGCCTCTGGACGAAATTTATGAAGTGGCATCTTGTATATTTCGTCCAAGGCTTCCTGCACTCCTTATGGTGGCTTCAAAGTCCTGAAATCATCACTTGTAACTCCGTTCTTGTTCCCCTTGCGCATGCCATCATCTCCATGCTTGAACTTGCTCCAAGGTTCCTCTTTCTTGTCCAAGCTAGGCCCTTCATTTGTAAGCAAAACAAATGTATCCAATTTAGGCAGCATCATATTCTCATGAACATTAGAATCATTACCAAGAAACGAAAGTACCTGATAATTTAATTGGCGTGCGCGAGCTCTAGTAATTGGTCCAGTATGTATAGCAGCAGGGGCTGTGGGTGTAACAATGGTATTGATGTCCTCATCAGCATAGCTTGTTAGCACGAAACACAAATCCATCGTTAACGACGAACTTGTTCCATGTTCTCCCTTCCTTACAATTCTACAATACATCTTTAAATTCAGCATCATGCACATATTGATCTTTGATGGTCTCCAAACCAAATATTTTAAAGTCAAGTTGTGAAAGCATAGTATAACGACGAGACAATGCATCAGCAATAACATTTTCTTTACCCTTCTTGTGTTTAATGACATAAGGGAAAGTCTCAATAAATTCAACCCATTTAGCATGTCTACGGTTCAGTTTTGCTTGACTTTTAATGTGTTTCAAAGATTCATGATCAGAATGTATAACAAATTCTTTGGGCCATAAATAATGTTGCCATGTTTCTAAGGTCCGAACAAGAGCATATAATTCTTTATCATAAGTAGAATAGTTCAGACTAGGCCCACTCAATTTTTCAGAAAAGTATGCAACAGGTTTGCCATCTTGTAATAAAACACCTCCTAATCCAATACCACTAGCATCACATTCAAGCTCAAAAGTCTTATTAAAATCAGGAAGTTGGAGTAAAGGAGCATGTGTCAACTTATCTTTCAATACCGTGAAGGCTTCTTCCTGTGAGGTACCCCAAACAAAAGGCACATCCTTCTTTGTAAGCTCATTGAGAGGTGCAGCAATGGTGCTGAAATCTCTCACAAAACGCCTATAGAAACCAGCGAGGCCAAGGAAACTCCTCACTTGTGTGACCGTTTTGGGCTGCGGCCAACTCTCAATAGCTTCAATCTTGGCTTTATCAACTTCAATTCCCTGTGGAGTAACAACATAGCCAAGAAAAGATACTCGGTCGGTGCAAAAGGTGCACTTCCCAAGGTTACCAAACAAACGTGATAGAGGCGAGGGTGTCCCGATCTTTCGATGAGATGATAGCTATCGTTTTTGGTGGAGTAGACTTTGACGATCCGACTACGAACGTGCGAGGACGTCGCGCCTTAGCAATCGCTATACCAACTCCGAGAGGTTATTGACCACGCCGGAGCACAATCAACCTGACCACGAGGGTCTATCTCCTGCAAGCAAACGAAGAACAAGCAAGAAACTAAGATTTGCAATCTGGATATTGCGAATATAAGATGAAAGCTTTATTGATCAAGGTGGGGTTCTGTGACGTCTTGGTCTGGTCGTTGAACACAAACGAAGTACGCGAAGTTGCAGCTATGGCGAACTTTTAATCTAAACAAAACCCAAAGTCTAAACGGTGCCCTAAGGGCTGTATATATGGAGGAAGAGGAGGGGATTTCGTGGCCCTTAAAGGAGGGGTCCGAAACCAACCCTATCTCTTGTTTCCCCACACATACGGACTCTAAAAACAGCCTATACTCAAGTATTTCGAAATTACATGGGCCTGGCCCAATAATAAGGTGACGCAGCACCTATAATAGCCTCTGGACGAAATTTATGAAGTGACATCTTGTATATTTCGTCCAAGGCTTCCTGCACTCATTATGGTGGCTTCAAAGTCCTGAAATCATCACTTGTAACTCCGTTCTTGTTCCCCTTGTGCATGCCATCATCTCCATGCTTGAACTTGCTCCAAGGTTCCTCTTTCTTGTCCAAGCTAGGCCCTTCATTTGTAAGCAAAACAAATGTATCCAATTTAGGCAGCATCATATTCTCATGAACTTTAGAATCATTACCAAGAAACGAAAGTACCTGATATTTTAATTGGCGTGCGCGAGCTCTAGTAATTGGTCCAGTATGTATAGAAGCAGGGGCTGTGGGTGTAACAATGGTATTGATGTCCTCATCATTAGGGCTATAAGTGATGCAAGGAATACAAGTCTGTCAACAAGGATTTCATTACCATGGCTTACACTAGAAGTTTGTCATTTGTATCCAGGAGTTTGAATGACTAGTGGGGAGGGCATATCAAAAAATGACATGTTGTGCAAGCTACATAGCTTTCAGAAATGAAGGAGTTAGATGCTCTAGCATCAAATAGAACTGATGCTGGATGGCAATTGACAAGGAGTGTACCAAGAACGACATCCGGATCATCATGAGCTTCAACAGCTGGGTGGGAGCTGGCTTGGCACTGATCATCTTGCCTGATGGCTTACCACGGCTAATAGACTTCTCAAACTAGGGTGGAGCATAACTGGCCTAAGAGCAGTCACGTGCATAGTGTCCTGGCTCTCCACATGTGACGCAAGTACATGAAATAGGATGTGGACCCACATTGGCAGGCGGTCCACCAATAGGCCTGGGTGGAGCATACGGCTGAACTGGACGAGGCACCACATAGGATGGCCTCGGTGCATATCCTGGTGGAAGAGCAGAGTTCGGAACACAAATCCAGCATGATGAGGACATCAATACCATTGTTACACCCACAACCCCTGCTTCTATACATACTGGACCAATTACTAGAGCTCGCGCACGCCAATTAAAATATCAGGTACTTTCGTTTCTTGGTAATGATTCTAAAGTTCATGAGAATATGATGCTGCCTAAATTGGATACATTTGTTTTGCTTACAAATGAAGGGCCTAGCTTGGACAAGAAAGAGGAACCTTGGAGCAAGTTCAAGCATGGAGATGATAGCATGCACAAGGGGAACAAGAACGGAGTTACAAGTGATGATTTCAGGACTTTGAAGCCACCATAATGAGTGCAGGAAGCCTTGGACGAAATATACAAGATGTCACTTCATAAATTTCGTCCAGAGGCTATTATAGGTGCTGCGTCACCTTATTATTGGGCCAGGCCCATGTAATTTCGAAATACTTGAGTATAGGCTGTTTTTAGAGTCCGTATGTGTGGGGAAACAAGAGATAGGGTTGGTTTCGGACCCCTCCTTCAAGGGCCACGAAATCCCCTCCTCTTCCTCCATATATACAGCCCTTAGGGCACCGTTTAGACTTTGGGATTTGTTTAGATTAAAAGTTAGCCATTGCAACTTCGTGTACTTCGTTTGTGTCCAACGACCAGACCAAGACCGCTTTCGGATCGCCACCTCTATCAATACTTCATCTATATTCGCAATATTCAGATTGCATTATCATATTCTTGCTTGTTCTTCGATTGCGTGCAGGAATAGACCTTAGTGGTCAGGCTGATCGTGCTTTCAGTATCGTCAGTAACCTCGGGAGATTGGTTTAGCGATTGCTAAGGCGCAACGTCGTGCACGTTTGTAGTCGGATCGTCAAAGTCGACTCCACCAAATCGATAGCTATCATCTCATCGAAAGATCGGGACACCCCCGCCTCTATCAAGTGGTATCAGAGCCCGGGACAACAAAAGACGAACGGAGCTAGCTGGAATGCATAGCTTGTTAGCACGAAACACAAATCCATCGTTAACGACGAACTTGTTCCATGTTCTCCCTTTCTTACAATTCTGCAATACATCTTTAAATTCAGCATCATGCACATATTGATCTTTGATGGTCTCCAAACCAAATATTTTAAAGTCAAGTTGTGAAAGCATAGTATAACGACGAGACAATGCATCAGCAATAACATTTTCTTTACCCTTCTTGTGTTTAATGACATAAGGGAAAGTCTCAATAAATTCAACCCATTTAGCATGTCTACGGTTCAGTTTTGCTTGACTTTTAATGTGTTTCAAAGATTCATGATCAGAATGTATAACAAATTCTTTGGGCCATAAATAATGTTGCCATGTTTCTAAGGTCCGAACAAGCGCATATAATTCTTTATCATAAGTAGAATAGTTCAGACTAGGCCCACTCAATTTTTCAGAAAAGTATGCAACAGGTTTGCCATCTTGTAATAAAACACCTCCTAATCCAATTCCACTAGCATCACATTCAAGCTCAAAAGTCTTATTAAAATCAGGAAGTTGGAGTAAAGGAGCATGTGTCAACTTATCTTTCAATACCGTGAAGGCTTCTTCCTGTGAGGTACCCCAAACAAAAGGCACATCCTTCTTTGTAAGCTCATTGAGAGGTGCAGCAATGGTGCTGAAATCTCTCACAAAACGCCTATAGAAACCAGCTAGTCCAAGAAAACTCCTCACTTGAGTGACCGTTTTGGGCTGTGGCCAACTCTCAATAGCTTCAATCTTGGCTTTATCAACTTCAATTCCCTGTGGAGTAACAACATAGCCAAGAAAAGATACTCGGTCGGTGCAAAAGGTGCACTTCCCAAGGTTACCAAACAAACGTGCATCACGTAAAGCAATAAAAACAGCACGTAAATGTTCCAAATGTTCCTCCAAAGATCTGCTATAAATCAGTATATCATCAAAATAGACTACCACAAATCGTCCAATGAAAGCACGTAAAACTTTGTTCATTAATCTCATGAAAGTACTAGGTGCATTAGTTAACCCAAAAGGCATGACTAACCACTCATATAAACCGAACTTAGTTTTAAATGCTGTTTTCCATTCATCTCCCAATTTCATATGAATTTGATGGTATCCACTACGCAAATCAACTTTGGAGAATATTGTAGAGCCACTCAATTCATCAAGCATATCATCTAGACTAGGAATAGGATGACGATAACGAATATAAGATGAAAGCTTTATTGATCAAGGTGGGGTTCTGTGACGTCTTGGTCTGGTCGTTGAACACAAACGAAGTACGCGAAGTTGCAGCTATGGCGAACTTTTAATCTAAACAAAACCCAAAGTCTAAACGGTGCCCTAAGGGCTGTATATATGGAGGAAGAGGAGGGGATTTCGTGGCCCTTGAAGGAGGGGTCCGAAACCAACCCTATCTCTTGTTTCCCCACACATACGGACTCTAAAAACAGCCTATACTCAAGTATTTCGAAATTACATGGGCCTGGCCCAATAATAAGGTGACGCAGCACCTATAATAGCCTTTGGACGAAATTTATGGAGTGACATCTTGTATATTTCGTCCAAGGCTTCCTGCACTCATTATGGTGGCTTCAAAGTCCTGAAATCATCACTTGTAACTCCGTTCTTGTTCCCCTTGTGCATGCCATCATCTCCATGCTTGAACTTGCTCCAAGGTTCCTCTTTCTTGTCCAAGCTAGGCCCTTCATTTGTAAGCAAAACAAATGTATCCAATTTAGGCAGCATCATATTCTCATGAACTTTAGAATCATTACCAAGAAACGAAAGTACCTGATATTTTAATTGGTGTGCGCGAGCTCTAGTAATTGGTCCAGTATGTATAGAAGCAGGGGCTGTGGGTGTAACAATGGTATTGATGTCCTCATCACAAAGGCTCAGATTGGTTCGGATATGATGAACTAACCCTAAATTTTTTTTTTGGCTTTTTCCTGGACTGTAGGTATGAAGAACAGACTCGATCTAAACTACGAAAAACTGTAAATCTCACTGAGCAACTTGGGAATCTGATACCACTTGATAGAGGCGAGGGTGTCCCGATCTTTCGATGAGATGATAGCTATCGTTTTTGGTGGAGTAGACTTTGACGATCCGACTACGAACGTGCGAGGACGTCGCGCCTTAGCAATCGCTGAACCAACTCCGAGAGGTTATTGACCACGCCGGAGCACAATCAACCTGACCACGAGGGTCTATCTCCTGCAAGCAAACGAAGAACAAGCAAGAAACTAAGATTTGCAATCTGGATATTGCGAATATAAGATGAAAGCTTTATTGATCAAGGTGGGGTTCTGTGACGTCTTGGTCTGGTCGTTGAACACAAACGAAGTACGCGAAGTTGCAGCTATGGCGAACTTTTAATCTAAACAAAACCCAAAGTCTAAACGGTGCCCTAAGGGCTGTATATATGGAGGAAGAGGAGGGGATTTCGTGGCCCTTGAAGGAGGGGTCCGAAACAAACCCTATCTCTTGTTTCCCCACACATACGGACTCTAAAAACAGCCTATACTCAAGTATTTCGAAATTACATGGGCCTGGCCCAATAATAAGGTGACGCAGCACCTATAATAGCCTCTGGACGAAATTTATGAAGTGACATCTTGTATATTTCGTCCAAGGCTTCCTGCACTCATTATGGTGGCTTCAAAGTCCTGAAATCATCACTTGTAACTCCGTTCTTGTTCCCCTTGTGCATGCCATCATCTCCATGCTTGAACTTGCGCCAAGGTTCCTCTTTCTTGTCCAAGCTAGGCCCTTCATTTGTAAGCAAAACAAATGTATCCAATTTAGGCAGCATCATATTCTCATGAACTTTAGAATCATTACCAAGAAACGAAAGTACCTGATATTTTAATTGGCGTGCGCGAGCTCTAGTAATTGGTCCAGTATGTATAGAAGCAGGGGCTGTGGGTGTAACAATGGTATTGATGTCCTCATCAGTGGTGGTATTGCAGAGGATGTGGTGGAAGCCCTAGGCAAAGATGACAAAGTTCCAAAAATTTGATGGAGTCAAATGGTGATGGTAGTATTTTTGTGGTATGGGGGATGTCAATAGCTTCAAAACGAGCTAAAGAACATTAAAATCGGACTCCGGATGAATTAGTTATGGTCAAAACGGTGAAACACGGAAGGCTGAAATCCCAGGGGCCGGACATCTGGGGGTGGGGGTGATAGAGGCGAGGGTGTCCCGATCTTTCGATGAGATGATAGCTATCGTTTTTGGTGGAGTAGACTTTGACGATCCGACTATGAACGTGCGAGGACGTCGCGCCTTAGCAATCGCTAAACCAACTCCGAGAGGTTATTGACCACGCCGGAGCACAATCAACCTGACCACGAGGGTCTATCTCCTGCAAGCAAACGAAGAACAAGCAAGAAACTAAGATTTGCAATCTGGATATTGCGAATATAAGATGAAAGCTTTATTGATCAAGGTGGGGTTCTGTGACGTCTTGGTCTGGTCGTTGAACACAAACGAAGTACGCGAAGTTGCAGCTATGGCGAACTTTTAATCTAAACAAAACCCAAAGTCTAAACGGTGCCCTAAGGGCTGTATATATGGAGGAAGAGGAGGGGATTTCGTGGCCCTTAAAGGAGGGGTCCGAAACCAACCCTATCTCTTGTTTCCCCACACATACGGACTCTAAAAACAGCCTATACTCAAGTATTTCGAAATTACATGGGCCTGGCCCAATAATAAGGTGACGCAGCACCTATAATAGCCTCTGGACGAAATTTATGAAGTGACATCTTGTATATTTCGTCCAAGGCTTCCTGCACTCATTATGGTGGCTTCAAAGTCCTGAAATCATCACTTGTAACTCCGTTCTTGTTCCCCTTGTGCATGCCATCATCTCCATGCTTGAACTTGCTCCAAGGTTCCTCTTTCTTGTCCAAGCTAGGCCCTTCATTTGTAAGCAAAACAAATGTATCCAATTTAGGCAGCATCATATTCTCATGAACTTTAGAATCATTACCAAGAAACGAAAGTACCTGATATTTTAATTGGCGTGCGCGAGCTCTAGTAATTGGTCCAGTATGTATAGAAGCAGGGGTTGTGGGTGTAACAATGGTATTGATGTCCTCATCATTCTCCATGCCATCTATCTTCTCCATGGCCTCTTCAAATCTGTTTAGCACATCTCCCACCTGGCCACTCATCATTTGCTGAAATTTATCATGCAACTCCTTGTTCGTCATGTTCTCCCAGTCAATCTCGTCGGCTTGTGATCCTGCCATGGTTAGCAGCAATAGAAACACACAAGAATATGATCCTACAGACTACTAGAAAGTGGTGGTGGTGTGGTGTGGTGTCACAAATCCGTCAAGCAAATCTCAAATTCTTACCAGTTCTTACCCAGCAGCAGGTGGTGATCGGCAACCTTTGTAGTCAAAACTCTCAGAGCTTGGACAGAGCGATTGCCAGGTGGTGTCAAACGCACGATGTAGATGTATGTGGAGCTGGGAAGGCTTATGATATGGTAGCAAAAAGGGTCAGCAATAATCAATTCAGAGATGCAATGTTGAATAAACTCTCAACGACGGTACTGTGCTGGTCCTAGGCTAGACCGTGCTAGAGACGCGAGCCTAGAACACTAACAAAAATCACGGCGCTGCACGTAAACAAGGGAGTAGCACACTCTGAATTTTTTTCTTTTTTTTTTGCACTTTTTTTTCCTATTTTTTTTTTGCTCCGCAACAATTTTTTTTCGAAAAAGTCTACAAATGGTCTAAAAACTGCCTAGCCAGAATTTTCCAGACTTAGTTTTTTTTTTTTGAAACTGGAACTATTTTTCTTCTGCGGGTAGCACGAAAATTGGGGAATCCGACTTGTTCACGACTCGTAGTATCGCGATGATGGTGCGGCGGCGGCGTGACAACTTGTGAACAGAACTCGAAACTCTAAAGAACTAGACGCTAAGACCAGCAACTTGACACGACGATGCAACCGCAAATTCAACAAAGCAAAAACCCTAAAAAGATTATGCAAAGGCTCAGATTGGTTCGGATATGATGAACTAACCCTAAAAATTTTTTTTGGCTTTTTCCTGGACTGTAGGTATGAAGAACAGACTCGATCTAAACTACGAAAAACTGTAAATCTCACCGAGCAACCTGGGAATCTGATACCACTTGATAGAATCGAGGGTGTCCCGATCTTTCGATGAGATGATAGCTATCGTTTTTGGTGGAGTAGACTTTGACGATCCGACTACGAACGTGCGAGGACGTCGCGCCTTAGCAATCGCTAAACCAACTCCGAGAGGTTATTGACCACGCCGGAGCACAATCAACCTGACCACGAGGGTCTATCTCCTGCAAGCAAACGAAGAACAAGCAAGAAACTAAGATTTGCAATCTGGATATTGCGAATATAAGATGAAAGCTTTATTGATCAAGGTGGGGTTCTGTGACGTCTTGGTCTGGTCGTTGAACACAAACGAAGTACGCGAAGTTGCAGCTATGGCGAACTTTTAATCTAAACAAAACCCAAAGTCTAAACGGTGCCCTAAGGGCTGTATATATGGAGGAAGAGGAGGGGATTTCGTGGCCCTTGAAGGAGGGGTCCGAAATCAACCCTATCTCTTGTTTCCCCACACATACGGACTCTAAAAACAGCCTATACTCAAGTATTTCGAAATTACATGGGCCTGGCCCAATAATAAGGTGACGCAGCACCTATAATGTCCTCTGGACGAAATTTATGAAGTGACATCTTGTATATTTCGTCCAAGGCTTCCTGCACTCATTATGGTGGCTTCAAAGTCCTGAAATCATCACTTGTAACTCCGTTCTTGTTCCCCTTGTGCATGCCATCATCTCCATGCTTGAACTTGCTCCAAGGTTCCTCTTTCTTGTCCAAGCTAGGCCCTTCATTTGTAAGCAAAACAAATGTATCCAATTTAGGCAGCATCATATTCTCATGAACTTTAGAATCATTACCAAGAAACGAAAGTACCTGATATTTTAATTGGCGTGCGCGAGCTCTAGTAATTGGTCCAGTATGTATAGAAGCAGGGGCTGTGGGTGTAACAATGGTATTGATGTCCTCATCACTTGGCTAAGAGAATCATTAGTGGAATCAAGAGAATTACTAGAAGCAACAGTATTGAATTTAGAATGGTTGTTGTTACTACTAGAAGAAGATCTTTCTTGCTCTTGTTACTAGGCTTAAATTGTGCCATATAAGTAGACAAGAGGAGATGTTTGGCAATGTAAAAAGAACTCTTCTTTCGAAGATCGTCATTGATACCTTTTAGAAACTCATGCTCTTGCTCTAAATTTAGCTTCTCGAAGCGTAGCTTCTCATGATTTCTTAGGAGCTCTCTATGATCCTCTTGAGTTGTTTCATGAGCTAACTTAAGATTGTTTAGTTCTTTAGTGAGACGCTCAATTTCCTTCTTATCATTGTTGCTCCTTTCATCTTGATTAGCATGATTACTAGCAAGTTCATTATAGCTCACATCACTAGTTTTGTCAACAAGTAAATCATAATATCCTAGCAAATCATCTTCATCACTATTGAAATCAAGATACTTGGGGTGTGATACCTTGGGGCCTTTAGCCATGAAGCATCTTTCAATTCCTTCATTTGGTGAATCGAATATGTCGTGGGAGTTGGATGATACTAGAGAAAGTCCGGCAACACCTTCATCTTGAGTATATTCGGAGTCGGAGTGATAACTTCTCTCAGAGTAGTTGTCAGAGTTAGAACCGGAAACCCATTCACCAACATGAGCTTGATGTCTTTGTCTTGTGTAGCTCTTTGATGACTTGTCCTTCTTTTCCGAATCCTTGCTTCTCCGAGAGGGTCTTCGTTCATAATGATCATCTCTACTCCTTCTCTCTTTATAAGGTGATTCATCTCTTCTACTTCTCCTTTTGGGTGAGCCTTTTCTTTTCTTGTAGGGTGTTGTACACTCATTGGAGTAGTGTCCGGGTCTTCCACAATTGTAGCAATTACGGTTACGACTAGAAGATCTTTTCTCATTGTAGGGCCTTGACTTGGAGCTTCTATCTTTGCTTCTACTCTTGTAGAATTTGTTGAAGTTCTTCACCATTAGAATTATTTCCTCATTGGAGACTAGTTTGTCACTTGATGTTGTGGTAGCATCACTTGAAGCTTTGTATGCACCACTTGACTTGTTGTGGAGCTCTTCCTTATCCTTGAGTGACATCTCATGAGCAACAATTCTTCCAATGACTTCCGTGGGATTGAGATCTTTGTAGTTGGGCATCATTTGGATCAAAGTGCACACGGTATCATATTTTCCATCCAAGGCTCTAAGGATCTTCTTGATGATGAACTTGTCGGTCATCTCTTCACTTCCTAAGCCGACAATCTCATTTGTGATGAGAGCAAGCCTAGAGTACATTTCAGTGACTCCTTCACCATCCTTCATCTTGAACTTGTCAAATTGACTTTGAAGCACATCCAACTTGGATTCCTTACCATCATGCATATCAACCAAAGTATCCCAAATCTCCTTTGCATTCTCAAGGCGGCTGATTTTGTTGAATTCCTCGGGGCACAATCCATTGAAGAGAATGTCACAAGCTTGAGCATTGTATTGCAACATCTTTAATTCTTCTGTGGTCGCTTCATGATCCGGTTCTCTACCATCTTCGGAGAATTCACCTTGCAAGCCAATACAAACAACAACCCAAACAGCGGGGTTGTAACCAAGAATATGAAAATCTTATGCTTCCAACTAGCAAAATTTGTACCATCAAAATAAGGACCTCTACGGTGATAGTTACCCTCACTGGACGCCATACTCTCCTAGGTTGTGAAACCAAGGCTATGATCACCAAAGCAATGGAAATCAAGGGTTACAGAGACCAAAGCTCCGATACGACTTGTAGGATCGAAAGTATGTCTAGAGGGGGGGTGATTAGACTACTTGACAAAATAAAACCTAGACTTTTCCCAAATTTAGTTGTAGGCAGATTTTAGTGATTATGGCAAGTCAAGCAATCAAACAACACATGCAATTCTAAGAGTATAGCATCGGAAAGTAAAACATTGCACGTGAAGGTAAAGGGAAGGGTTTGGATAAGGCAAACGCAATGGGGACACAAAGAATTTTGGCGTGGTTCCGATAGGTTGTGCTATCGTACATCCATGTTCATGCAGACTTCAACCCACGAAGGGTAACGGCTGCACGAGTCCATGGAGGGCTCCACCCATGAAGGGTCCATGAAGAAGCAACCTTGTCTATCCCACCATGGCCATCGCCCACGAAGAACTTGCCTCACTCAGGTAGATCTTCATGATGTAGGCGATTTCCTTGCCCTTACAAACTTCTTGGTTCAACTCCACATCATGTCGGAGGCTCCCAAGAGACACCTAACCAATCTAGGAGACACCACTCTCCAAAAGGTAATAGACGGTGTATTGATGATGAAGTCCTTGATCTTATGCTTCAAATGATAGTCTCCCCAACACTCAACTCTCTCACACAGATTTGGCTATGGTGGAAGAAGGATTTGAGTGGAAAGCAACTTGGGGAAGGCTAGAAATCAAGATTCAAATGGTAGGAATGGGTTCTCTTGATCTCAACACATGAGTAGGTGGTTCTCTCTCAGAAAATGAGTAGTGGAAGTGTAGGCATGTTCTGATGGCTCTCTTACTAAGTAAGAGGGGGTGGAGGGGTATATATAGCCTCCACACAAAATCCAACCGTTACACACTTTTGACTCAACTCGGTGGCACCGACCTGTGTAAAAGATATGAACATTAGAAATCTCAGTGGGACCGACTGGTACAACTCGGAGGGACCGATGTGCAATGGTTAGGGCAAGCATCATTTCGGTGGCACCGATTGCATCAACTCGGGAGGACCGAAGTGAAGCAATAAGGCAACAGAAAGGTTGGCACGCTGATTATAAGCCACAAGTATAGGGGATCAATTGTAGCCTTTCTCAATAAGTAAGAATGTTGAACCCAACAAGGAGCTAAAGGTAGAATTTATATTCTCTCAAGTTCTATCAATCACCAATACAACTCTACGCGCACTTAACGTTCGCTTTACCTAGAACAAGTATGAGACTATTTTGTAGGTGTAAAGGGATAGGTTTGTAAGATAATAAAGAACACGTAAATAAAAGCTAGGCGCTATTTACATAAAGAAACAATTAAGTTAGTTTTAGTACAGAGCTTTTTGTCACAAGAAAGTTATTTGTCCCTAGGCAATCGTTAACTAGACCGGTAATCATTATTACAATTTTATATGAGGGAGAGGCATGAGCTAACATACTTTCTCTATTTGGATCATATGCACTTATGATTGGAACTCTAGCAAGCATCCGCAACTACTAAAGATCATTAAGGTAAAACCCAACCATAGCATTAAGTATCAAGTCCTCTTTACTCCCATACGCAACAACCCACTTACTCGGGTTTGTGTTTCAGTCACTCACGCAACCCACTATAAGAGAATCATGAACATATTGCAACACCCTACATCGGGAATCCCTCACGCTTGCGCGACACAGAGGGCACCATAGGACAGCACCAAAATAAAACATACAACTCAAACCAATCACGATCATCAATCAACCCATAGGACAAAATGAATCTACTCAAACATCATAGGATAACCACATATCAATGGATAATAATATATAGTGTTGAGAACCATGTTTAAGTAGAGATTACAGCAAGGAGAAGAGGTGTTACACCGCTGCATAGTGGGGGAGAGAGTTGGTGTTGACGGTAGCGAGGTTGTTGGTGTAGATCGCCGTCACGATCCTTGCCCCGGCGGCACTCCGGCGCCACCGGGAGAGGGGGAGAGAGCCCCCCTCCTTCTTCTTCTTCCTTGACCTCCCACCTAGATGGGAGGAGGGTTTCCCCTCTGGTCCATGGCCTCCATGGCGGCGGAGGGGCAGGAGCCCATTCGAGATTGGATCTATCTCTCTGTTTCTCTTCTGTTTCGCGTCCCTGTTTTCTGGCCTTTCACCGTTTCTTAAATTCCCGAAGATCCATAACTCTGATTGGGCTGAAATTTTAACATGATTTTCTTCCGAATATTATCTTTCTTGCAGCGAAAGAAGGGCACCAACCGCTTATAGAGGCGAGGGTGTCCCGATCTTTCGATGAGATGGTAACTATCGATTTGGTGGAGCCGACTTTGACGATCCGACTACAAACGTGCATGACGTTGCGCCTTAGCAATCGCTAAACCAATCTCCTGAGGTTACTGACGATGCTGGAAGCACGATCAGCCTGACCACGAAGGTCTATTCCTGCACGCAATCAAAGAACAAGCAAGAATATGATAATGCAATCTGAATATTGCGAATATAGATGAAGTATTGATAATGGTGGGGATCCGAAAGCGGTCTTGGTCTGGTCGTTGGACACAAACGAAGTACACGAAGTTGCAATGGCTAACTTTTAACTAAACAAATCCCAAGGAAATAGCTACTAGATGGATCTACTTATATAGGAGTAAGGGGTGGCGGCCAAGGAGGTGGGAGGACGTCCCAAGGCAGCCTAAAACTAACCCTAGGTCGTACAAGGCCAATGGCCCAAGTGGAGGTGATGCAACACCTTTGGACTTGTAGTTTGACTCGGATTCTGCTACAGCGTCAGATTGTTTTGACAACAACTCAACTCTCCGGATGAATTTGAAGGTGAAACCAATTGGGTTGGAAAGAGCACGAAATCTACTTTCCAACAAAAAAAGAATCACCCAATTCGGAGTCCGTATGAAATAGTTCTTGGCGTTTTGAGTCAGGTATGTCTGTGCAGTCCGAATCTGAATCCAGAACGTGAGAGACTTGGACTCTATCTTCTCTTGGCCAAAAGTGATGTGAGAGGACTTTTTGAACAGCACATAAACTTCTCTTTTTCCCTTATCTTCATATGTGGATTGTACAAATGTCCCATACACCTGCAATTAGACATGGCACAAAAGTTTGTGAAGTATTTTTGTCTTGGATGACATAAATAAATTATTGCATAGTTTGCATTAGAAATCACCTCACAAATATACATGTATGCAATATTTTTGGTCGTATCCAAGGTAGTCATGTCCTCATCAACCGCCTAACAAGGGCACCACAAGCCTGATGGGCACGCCCAGGGTAGGGGGCACGCCCCTCGAGCTTGTGGGCCCCTCGGGCATCCTCTCGCGTTGATTCTTTTTCCCCAAAATCACAAATATTCCAAAATAAATCTCTGTAAATTTTTATCGCATTTGGACTTTGTTTGATATGGATATTCTGTGAAACAAAAAACATGCAACAAACAAGAACTGGCAATGGGCACTGGATCAATATGTTTGTCCGAAAAAAATATAAAATGTTGCCAAAAGTATATGAAAGTTGTAGAATGTTAGCATGAAACAATAAAAAATTATAGATACGACGGAGATGTATCAGCATCCCCAAGCTTAATTCCTACTCGTCCTCGAGTAGGTAAATGATAAAAAAAGATAATTTCTGACGTGGAATGCTACCTAGCATAATCTTGATCATGTAATCTAATCATGGCATGAATATTAAGACACGAGTGATTCAAAGCAATAGTCTATACTTTGATATAAAGACATCAATACTCAAGTAGCCCAACAAATAATCATGTCTTTCAAAATATCAATGCTAAAGAATGTTATCCCTACAAAATCATATAGCCTTGTCATGCTCCGTCTTCTTAACACAAAGTATTTATCATGCAAAACTCAGATGACAAGCCGAACAATTGGTTCATACTTTTTAATGTCGCTTCAGCTTTTTCAACCCCCATGCAATACATGAGCGCAAGCCATGGATATAGCACTATAGGTGGAATAGAGTACGGTGATAGAGATAATATGGAGAAGTCAAAAAGGAAGATAGTCTCGCATTGATGTGGCTAATCAACGGGCTATGGAGATGCCCATCAATTGATGTCAATACGAAGAGTAGGGATTGCCATGCAACGGATGCACTAAGAGCTATAAGTGTATGAAAGCTCAAAAAGAAAACTAAGTGGGTGTGCATCCAACTTGCTTGATCATGAAGACCTCGGGCATTTGAGAAGCCCATCATCGGAATATACAAGCCAAGTTCTATAATGAAAAATTCCCACTAGTATATGAAAGTGACAACATAGGAGACTCTCTATATGAAAAACATGGTGCTACTATGAAGCACAAGTGTGGTAAAAGGATAGTAACATTGCCCCTTCTCTCTTTTTCTCTCATTTCATTTTTTTCCTTTTCTCTTTTCTTTCTTTTTTTCTTTTTTTTCTTTTTTTTGTTGGGCTCTTTTTGGCCTCTTTTTTTTTCGTCCGGAGTCTCATCCCGACTTGTGGGGGAATCACAGTCTCCATCATCCTTTCCTCACTGGGGCAATGCTCTAATAATGATGATCATCACATTTTTATTTACTTACAACTCGATACAACTAATATATGATGACTCTATATGAATGCCTCTGGCAGTGTACCAGGATGTGCAATGATCTAGCATAGCAAAGATATCAAAAAACGGACAAGCCATGAAAATATCATGCTAGCTATCTTACGATCATGCAAAGCAATATGGCAATGAACGCTGAAGTCATGTTTATGATGATGATGGAAGTTGCATGGCAATATATCTCGGAATGGCTATGGAAATGCCATAATAGGTAGGTATGATGGCTGTTTTGAGGAAGATATAATGAGGCTTATGTGTGATTGATGACCCACAAGTATAGGGGATCAATCTTAGTCCTTTCGATAAGTAAGAGTGTCGAACCCAACGAGGAGGAGAAGCAAATGACAAGTGGTTTTCAGCAAGGTATTTTCTGCAAGCACTGAAATAGTCGGTAACAAGTAGTTTGATAGCAAAATAATTTGTAACGAGCAAGTAACGGTAATGGTAAATAAAGTGCAGCAAGGTAGCCCAATCCTTTTGTGGCAAAGGACATGCCAAAGCAGTCTCTTATGATAAGCAAAGTGTTCTTGAGGGTAGACGGGATTTCACCATATCACTTTCATCATGTTGGTTCGATTCGTGTTCGCTACTTTGATAATTTGATATGTGGGTGGACCGGTGCTTAGGTGCTATTCTTACTTGAACAAACCTCCTACTTATGATTAACCCCCTCGCAAGCATCCGCAACTACGAGAAAAGTATTAAGATAAAATCTAACCATAGCATTAAACTTTTAGATCCAAATCGGTCCCTTACGAAGTAGCACATAAACTAGGGTTTAAGCTTCTGTCACTCTAGCAACCCATCATCTAATAACTACTCCACAATGCATTCCCTTAGGCCCAAATATGGTGAAGTGCCACGTAGTCGACGTTCACATGACACCACTAAGGGAATCACAACATACATATCATCAAAATATCGAACACATATCAAGTTCACATGATTACTTGCAACATGACTTCTCCCGTGACCTCAAGAACAAAAGTAACTACTCACAAATAATAAATATGCTCAAGATCAGAGGGGTATTAAATAGCATAATGGATCTGAACATATAATCTTTGATGAGGACATCAATACCATTGTTACACCCACAGCCCCTGCTGCTATACATACTGGACCAATTACTAGAGCTCGCGCACGCCAATTAAATTATCAGGTACTTTCGTTTCTTGGTAATGATTCTAATGTTCATGAGAATATGATGCTGCCTAAATTGGATACATTTGTTTTGCTTACAAATGAAGGGCCTAGCTTGGACAAGAAAGAGGAACCTTGGAGCAAGTTCAAGCATGGAGATGATGGCATGCGCAAGGGGAACAAGAACGGAGTTACAAGTGATGATTTCAGGACTTTGAAGCCACCATAATGAGTGCATGAAGCCTTGGACGAAATATACAAGATGCCACTTCATAAATTTCGTCCAGAGGCTATCATAGGTGCTGCGTCACCTTATTATTGGGCCAGGCCCATGTAATTTCAAAATACTTGAGTATAGGCTGTTTTTAGAGTCCGTATGTGTGGGGAAACAAGAGATAGGGTTGGTTTCGGACCCCTCCTTCAAGGGCCACGAAATCCCCTCCTCTTCCTCCATATATACAGCCCTTAGGGCACCGTTTAGACTTTGGGTTTTGTTTAGATTAAAAGTTCGCCATAGCTGCAACTTCGCGTACTTCGTTTGTGTTCAACGACCAGACCAAGACGTCACAGAACCCCACCTTGATCAATAAAGCTTTCATCTTATATTCGCAATATCCAGATTGCAAATCTTAGTTTCTTGCTTGTTCTTCATTTGCTTGCAGGAAATAGACCCTCGTGGTCAGGTTGATCGTGCTCCGGCGTGGTCAATAACCTCTCGGAGTTGGTTTAGCGATTGCTAAGGCGCGACGTCCTCGCACGTTCGTAGTCGGATCGTCAAAGTCTACTCCACCAAAAACGATAGCCTCCATCTCATCGAAAGACGGGACACCTCTGCCTCTATCAAGTGGTATCAGATTTCCAGGTTGCTCGGTGAGATCTTACAGTTTTTTGTAGTTTAGATCGAGTCTGTTCTTCATACCAACAGTCCACGAAAAAGCCAAAAACAAAAAAAATTAGGGTTAGTTCATCATATCCGAACCAATCTGAGCCTTTGCATAATCTTTTTAGGGTTTTTGCTTTGTTGAATTTGTGGTTGCATCGTCGTGTCTAGTTGCTGGTCTTAGCGTCTAGTCCTTTAGAGTTTCGAGTTCTGTCACAGTTTGTCACGCCGCCGCCGCACCATATACCACCACCGCTGCCATATACCACCACCATATATCCACCACCAATCCGAGTTCTTTTCATATTAGGTTTGTTTTTGAGACCCATCTATTTTCCGATTCGTGTTTCCTTGCCTGAGTAGGTTTCAGAAAAAAAAAATCTGGAGACCCCCGGGCAGTTTTTAGGCCAAAATTTTGGCAGTCAATTTTTTTCCCTATCCTATTTTTAGGTCCCAGGGAGCGTTTTGAGACACTCGCCATCATAGTGATTTTTTGTCGCACTTTTTCGTCGTCGCTGCCCTGATTTCCGAAAAAAAAAATTGTCAATTTTTTTTTTCGTGCCAATCCTGATAGTTTGACTTGGGAAGAGTTTTGAGACACCCGCCATTATAGTGATTTTTTGCAAAAAAAAAGAGGAGCGCAAAAAAAAAACAAAGAGCGCAAAAAAAACGAATTTTTTTTAGAGTGTGCTCTTCCCTTGTTTATGTTCCGCGCCGTGATTTTGTTAGTGTTCTAGGCTCGCGTCTCTAGTACGGTCTAGCCTAGGACCAGCACAGTACCATCGTTGAGCGTTTGTTCAACTTTGCATCTCTGAATTGGTTATTGCTGACATTTTTGCTACCATATCATAAGCCTTCCCAGCTCCACATACATCTACGTTGTGCGTTTGACACCACCTGGCAATCGCTCTGTCCAATCTTTGAGAGTTTTGACTACAACGGTGGCCGATCACCACCTGTTGTTGGGTAAGAACTGGTAAGCATTTGAGATTCGCTTGACGGATTTGTGATACACCACCACCACCACTTCCTAGTAGTCTGTAGGATCATATTCTTGTGTGTTTCTATTGCTGCTAACCATGGCAGGATCACAAGCCGATGAGACTGATTGGGAGAACATGACGAACAAATAGCTACATGATAAATTTCAGCAAATGATGAGTGGACAGGTGCAAGATGTGCTAAACAGATTTGAAGAGGCCATGGAGAAGATATATGGAATTGAGAAGACGTTTGAAACAAAGCTCGATAACAAGTTTAATGAATTGCTCGCGCGTCTTCCACAACCACCGCCGGCTGCACCTGTCGCACCCCTACAACAACAACAACGTCACCTTCCAAATCAAGTGGGACGAGCACAGCGCGTTCCCCTTGAGCCTGGTCAAACTTCTGGTGCCGCTGCACCTACTGTTGATGCTTCTATGGCTCTTGCTGCCGCTGAGGAGGACGATTATGCGGGCGATTATGAGAATGAGGTTGATCAAAATCAGAACTACGTACCAGCACCAGGTCGTCCACATGCCAATAATCGCAATGGTAGGGCTGCATTACCAGCTCAGGTACGAGATCATGACCATCTTCCTAAACTGAAATTGAATATTCCACCATTTGAGGGTAGATATGTTCCTGATATATATCTTACTTGGGAGTTAGAAACTGAACAACGTTTTACATGTTTACAATATCCCGAGGAACGACGTGTTGCTGGTGCTGTTTGTGCTTTCACTAGTTTTGCATGTGTATGGTGGTCTGAACATTGTAGATTATATCCTATTCCAGCTACGTGGGCTGCTTTGAAAACTGCTATGCGTACTCGTTGGGTTCCACCATATTATCAACGTGAATTACTTCAAAAATTGGAGCGCTTATGACAAGGAAAAAATTCTGTAGAAGAATATTATCAGGAATTACAAACTGGCATGATTAGATGTGGTATTGTTGAGGAGAATGAAGCTATGCTTGCATGTTTCATGGGTGGATTAAATAGAGAGATTCAGACCATTCTAGAGTATAAGGAGTATAATAATATCACTCGTTTATTCCATCTTGCTTGTAAAGCTGAACGTGAAGTGCAGGATCGACAGGCATTGGCGCGAACTAATTTTTCTGCAGGTCGATCTTCATCATGGACACCGCGTGCCTCCTCTACTCCCACACGTCCTACTGCGGCACCACTGACTTCAGCCGCCAATTCCAACCGAGATACAAGAAAAAAGGAACCACCACCACCATCTGCCAAGAGTACACCTTCTGGGCCTGCCCAGAGCTCTTCTTCATCTATGGCATCAACAGGGCACACACATGATATTATTTGTCGTCGTTGTAAGGGAAGAGGTCATTATGCGAGAGAATGCCAATCTCCGCGTGTTATGATTGCTACTGAGGATGGTGGGTATGAGTCCGCTAGTGATTATGATGAGGAGACTTTGGCTCTTATTACAAGTGAAGAACACGGTGGAGATGATTCTGATCATGAGACGCAATACATGGCTCCTGAAGACGCTGACAGGTATGAATGTTTAGTTGCTCAACGTGTTTTGAGTGTGCAGGTCACACAAGCTGAGCAAAATCAGAGGCATAATTTGTTCCATACAAAGGGAGTTGTGAAGGAACGTTCTGTTCGCGTCATCATAGATGGAGGGAGCTGCAACAACTTGGTGATAGAGGCGAGGGTGTCCCGATCTTTCGATGAGATGATATCTATCGTTTTTGGTGGAGTAGACTTTGACGATCCGACTACGAACGTGCGAGGACGTCGCGCCTTAGCAATCGCTAAACCAACTCCGAGAGGTTATTGACCACGCCGGAGCACAATCAACCTGACCCCGAGGGTCTATCTCCTGCAAGCAAACGAAGAACAAGCAAGAAACTAAGATTTGCAATCTGGATATTGCGAATATAAGATGAAAGCTTTATTGATCGAGGTGGGGTTCTGTGACGTCTTGGTCTGGTTGTTGAACACAAACGAAGTACGCGAAGTTGCAGCTATGGCGAACTTTTAATCTAAACAAAACCCAAAGTCTAAACGGTGCCCTAAGGGCTGTATATATGGAGGAAGAGGGGGGGATTTCGTGGCCCTTGAAGGAGGGGTCCGAAACCAACCCTATCTCTTGTTTCCCCACACATACGGACTCTAAAAATAGCCTATACTCAAGTATTTCGAAATTACATGGGCCTGGCCCAATAATAAGGTGATGCAGCACCTATAATAGCCTCTGGACGAAATTTATGAAGTGGCATCTTGTATATTTCGTCCAAGGCTTCCTGCACTCCTTATGGTGGCTTCAAAGTCCTGAAATCATCACTTGTAACTCCGTTCTTGTTCCCCTTGCGCAGGCCATCATCTCCATGCTTGAACTTGCTCCAAGGTTCCTCTTTCTTGTCCAAGCTAGGCCCTTCATTTGTAAGCAAAACAAATGTATCCAATTTAGGCAGCATCATATTCTCATGAACATTAGAATCATTACCAAGAAACGAAAGTACCTGATAATTTAATTGGCGTGCGCGAGCTCTAGTAATTGGTCCAGTATGTATAGCAGCAGGGGCTATGGGTGTAACAATGGTATTGATGTCCTCATCATCCTCCCCTTCTTGAAATGAAGTCGTCCTCGACGGAAGCTCATCTTCCTCACCCAAATAAGGCTTCAAATCTGCAATGTTAAAAGTGGGACTAACCCCAAAATCTGCAGGCAGCTCAAGTTTATATGCATTATCATTTATTTTCTCTAACACCTTAAAAGGACCATCGGCACGTGGCATTAGCTTTGATTTGCGCAAATCAGGAAATCTATCCTTACGCAAATGTAACCAAACAAGATCTCCAGGTGCAAACACAACATGTTTTCTACCCTTATCTCCAGCAAGTTTATATTTAGCATTCATACGCTCAATGTTCTCCTTAGTTAACTCATGCATTTTTAAGATCAATTCAGCACGTTGTTTAGCATCAAAATTAACCTTCTCCGAAGATGGAAGAGGCAACAAATCAATTGGTGCACGAGGAAGGAAACCATACACAATTTCAAAAGGACACATCTTAGTAGTAGAATGCAATGAACGATTATAAGCAAATTCAATATGAGGCAAGCATTCTTCCCACATTTTCTTGTTATTCTTCAAAACAGCCCTAAGCATAGTAGACAATGTTCTATTGACTACTTCAGTTTGTCCATCAGTTTGGGGGTGACATGTAGTACTAAAAAGCAGTTTAGTCCCCAACTTAGCCCATAAACATCTCCAAAAGTGGCTAAGAAATTTAGTATCACGATCTGAAACAATAGTATTTGGCACACCATGCAAGCGTATAATTCCACGAAAGAACAAATCAGCAACATTAACAGCATCATCGCTTTTATGACATGGTATAAAGTGTGCCATTTTCGAGAACCTATCCACGACAACAAATATGCTATCCCTCCCCTTCTTTGTTCGAGGTAAACCTAAAACAAAGTCCATAGATATATCCTCCCAAGGAACACTAGGTACAGGCAAAGGCATATATAAACCATGAGGATTGAGTCGTGACTTAGCTTTTTGACATGTAGTGCAGCGAGCAACAAAACGCTCAACATCCCGTCTCATCTTTGGCCAAAAGAAATGTGTAGCAAGTATATCCTCCGTCTTCTTCACGCCAAAGTGTCCCATTAATCCTCCTCCATGCGCCTCCTGCAACAACAAAAGACGAACGGAGCTAGCTGGAATGCATAGCTTGTTAGCACGAAACACAAATCCATCGTTAACGACGAACTTGTTCCATGTTCTCCCTTCCTTACAATTCTGCAATACATCTTTAAATTCAGCATCATGCACATATTGATCTTTGATGGTCTCCAAACCAAATATTTTAAAGTCAAGTTGTGAAAGCATAGTATAACGACGAGACAATGCATCAGCAATAACTTTTTCTTTACCCTTCTTGTGTTTAATGACATAAGGGAAAGTCTCAATAAATTCAACCCATTTAGCATGTCTACGGTTCAGTTTTGCTTGACTTTTAATGTGTTTCAAAGATTCATGATCAGAATGTATAACAAATTCTTTGGGCCATAAATAATGTTGCCATGTTTCTAAGGTCCGAACAAGAGCATATAATTCTTTATCATAAGTAGAATAGTTCAGACTTGGCCCACTCAATTTTTCAGAAAAGTATGCAACAGGTTTGCCATCTTGTAATAAAACACCTCCTAATCCAATTCCACTAGCATCACATTCAAGCTCAAAAGTCTTATTAAAATCAGGAAGTTGGAGTAAAGGAGCATGTGTCAACTTATCTTTCAATACCGTGAAGGCTTCTTCCTGTGAGGTACCCCAAACAAAAGGCACATCCTTCTTTGTAAGCTCATTGAGAGGTGCAGCAATGGTGCTGAAATCTCTCACAAAACGCCTATAGAAACCAGCGAGGCCAAGGAAACTCCTCACTTGTGTGACCGTTTTGGGCTGCGGCCAACTCTCAATAGCTTCAATCTTGGCTTTATCAACTTCAATTCCCTGTGGAGTAACAACATAGCCAAGAAAAGATACTCGGTCGGTGCAAAAGGTGCACTTCCCAAGGTTACCAAACAAACGTGATAGAGGCGAGGGTGTCCCGATCTTTCGATAAGATGATAGCTATCGTTTTTGGTGGAGTAGACTTTGACGATCCGACTACGAACGTGCGAGGACGTCGCGCCTTAGCAATCGCTAAACCAACTCCGAGAGGTTATTGACCACGCCGGAGCACAATCAACCTGACCACGAGGGTCTATCTCCTGCAAGCAAACGAAGAACAAGCAAGAAACTAAGATTTGCAATCTGGATATTGCGAATATAAGATGAAAGCTTTATTGATCAAGGTGGGGTTCTGTGACGTCTTGGTCTGGTCGTTGAACACAAACGAAGTACGCGAAGTTGCAGCTATGGCGAACTTTTAATCTAAACAAAACCCAAAGTCTAAACGGTGCCCTAAGGGCTGTATATATGGAGGAAGAGGAGGGGATTTCGTGGCCCTGGAAGGAGGGGTCCGAAACCAACCCTATCTCTTGTTTCCCCACACATACGGACTCTAAAAACAGCCTATACTCAAGTATTTCGAAATTACATGGGCCTGGCCCAATAATAAGGTGACGCAGCACCTATAATAGCCTCTGGACGAAATTTATGAAGTGACATCTTGTATATTTCGTCCAAGGCTTCCTGCACTCATTATGGTGGCTTCAAAGTCCTGAAATCATCACTTGTAACTCCGTTCTTGTTCCCCTTGTGCATGCCATCATCTCCATGCTTGAACTTGCTCCAAGGTTCCTCTTTCTTGTCCAAGCTAGGCCCTTCATTTGTAAGCAAAACAAATGTATCCAATTTAGGCAGCATCATATTCTCATGAACTTTAGAATCATTACCAAGAAACGAAAGTACCTGATATTTTAATTGGCGTGCGCGAGCTCTAGTAATTGGTCCAGTATGTATAGAAGCAGGGGCTGTGGGTGTAACAATGGTATTGATGTCCTCATCAGTAGACCATGGCAATTTGATAAAAATTCTGTACACCATGGTAGAAACAATCAGTATACTCTTGTTCATAAGGATAAACATATTACTTTGCTTCCTATGACTCCTGATTCTATTTTGAAAGATGATATTAATAGAGCTAGTAAAGCAAAACAGGAGAAAAATAAGAGTGAAAATCAGATTGTGGCAAAAGAATTTGAGCAACAAATGAAGCCTAATAATAAACCATCTAGTGTTGCTTCTGAAATTAAATTGAAAAGTGCATGCTTACTTGCCACCAAATCTGATATTGATGACCTAGATTTCAACAATTCTGTTTGCTATGCTTTTGTGTGCAAAGAGGCGTTATTTTCATTCGAGGACGTGCCTTCCTCTTTGCCTCCTGCGGTCACTAACATTTTGCAGGAGTTCGCTGACGTCTTTCCACAAGACGTGCCACCGGGATTACCACCTATTCGCGGGATTGAGCATCAGATTGACTTAATTCCCGGTGCTTCGTTGCCAAACCGTGCGCCATACCGTACCAATCCAGAGGAGACGAAGGAGATTATGCGTCAAGTACAGGAGTTGCTCGACAAAGGTTATATACGCGAATCCCTTAGTCCTTGTGCTGTTCCTATTATTCTAGTGCCGAAAAAGGATGGTACATCGCGTATGTGTGTTGATTGTAGAGGCATTAATAATATTACTATTCGTTATCGTCATCCTATTCCTAGACTAGATGATATGCTTGATGAATTGAGTGGCTCTACAATATTCTCCAAAGTTGATTTGCGTAGTGGATACCATCAAATTCGTATGAAATTGGCGGATGAATGGAAAACAGCATTTAAAACAAAGTTTGGATTATATGAGTGGTTAGTCATGCCTTTTGGGTTAACTAATGCACCTAGTACTTTCATGAGATTAATGAACGAAGTTTTACGTGCTTTCATTGGACGATTTGTGGTAGTCTATTTTGATGATATACTGATTTATAGCAGATCTTTGGAGGAACATTTGGAACATTTACGTGCTGTTTTTATTGCTTTACGTGATGCACGTTTGTTTGGTAACCTTGGTAAGTGCACCTTTTGCACCGACCGAGTATCTTTTCTTGGCTATGTTGTTACTCCACAGGGAATTGAAGTTGATAAAGCCAAGATTGAAGCTATTGAGAGTTGGCCACAGCCCAAAACGGTCACTCAAGTGAGGAGTTTTCTTGGACTCGCTGGTTTCTATAGGCGTTTTGTGAGAGATTTCAGCACCATTGCTGCACCTCTCAATGAGCTTACAAAGAAGGATGTGCCTTTTGTTTGGGGTACCTCACAGGAAGAAGCCTTCACGGTATTGAAAGATAAGTTGACACATGCTCCTTTACTCCAACTTCCTGATTTTAATAAGACTTTTGAGCTTGAATGGGATGCTAGTGGAATTGGATTAGGAGGTGTTTTATTACAAGATGGCAAACCTGTTGCATACTTTTCTGAAAAATTGAGTGGGCCTAGTCTGAACTATTCTACTTATGATAAAGAATTATATGCTCTTGTTCGGACCTTAGAAACATGGCAACATTATTTATGGCCCAAAGAATTTGTTATACATTCTGATCATGAATCTTTGAAACACATTAAAAGTCAAGCAAAACTGAACCGTAGACATGCTAAATGGGTTGAATTTATTGAGACTTTCCCTTATGTCATTAAACACAAGAAGGGTAAAGAAAATGTTATTGCTGATGCATTGTCTCGTTGTTATACTATGCTTTCACAACTTGACTTTAAAATATTTGGTTTGGAGACCATCAAAGATCAATATGTGCATGATGCTGAATTTAAAGATGTATTGCAGAATTGTAAGGAAGGGATAACATGGAACAAGTTCGTCGTTAACGATGGATTTGTGTTTCGTGCTAACAAGCTATGCATTCCAGCTAGCTCCGTTCGTCTTTTGTTGTTGCAGGAGGCGCATGGAGGAGGATTAATGGGACACTTTGGCGTGAAGAAGACGGAGGATATACTTGCTACACATTTCTTTTGGCCAAAGATGAGACGGGATGTTGAGCGTTTTGTTGCTCGCTGCACTACATGTCAAAAAGCTAAGTCACGACTCAATCCTCATGGTTTATATATGCCTTTGCCTGTACCTAGTGTTCCTTGGGAGGATATATCTATGGACTTTGTTTTAGGTTTACCTCGAACAAAGAAGGGGAGGGATAGCATATTTGTTGTCGTGGATAGGTTCTCGAAAATGGCACACTTTATACCATGTCATAAAAGCGATGATGCTGTTAATGTTGCTGTTTTGTTCTTTCGTGAAATTATACGCTTGCATGGTGTGCCAAATACTATTGTTTCAGATCGTGATACTAAATTTCTTAGCCACTTTTGGAGATGTTTATGGGCTAAGTTGGGGACTAAACTGCTTTTTAGTACTACATGTCACCCCCAAACTGATGGACAAACTGAAGTAGTCAATAGAACATTGTCTACTATGCTTAGGGCTGTTTTGAAGAATAACAAGAAAATGTGGGAAGAATGCTTGCCTCATATTGAATTTGCTTATAATCGTTCATTGCATTCTACTACTAAGATGTGTCCTTTTGAAATTGTGTATGGTTTCCTTCCTCGTGCACAAATTGATTTGTTGCCTCTTCCATCTTCGGAGAAGGTTAATTTTGATGCTAAACAACGTGCTGAATTGATCTTAAAAATGCATGAGTTAACTAAGGAGAACATTGAGCGTATGAATGCTAAATATAAACTTGCTGGAGATAAGGGTAGAAAACATGTTGTGTTTGCACCTGGAGATCTTGTTTGGTTACGTTTGCGTAAGGATAGATTTCCTGATTTGCGCAAATCAAAGCTAATGCCACGTGCTGATGGTCCTTTTAAGGTGTTAGAGAAAATAAATGATAATGCATATAAACTTGAGCTGCCTGCAGATTTTGGGCTTAGTCCCACTTTTAACATTGCAGATCTGAAGCCTTATTTGGGTGAGGAAGATGAGCTTCCGTCGAGGACGACTTCATTTCAAGAAGGGGAGGATGATTAGGACATCAATACCATTGTTACACCCACAGCCCCTGCTTCTATACATACTGGACCAATTACTAGAGCTCGCGCACGCCAATTAAAATATCAGGTACTTTCGTTTCTTGGTAATGATTCTAAAGTTCATGAGAATATGATGCTGCCTAAATTGGATACATTTGTTTTGCTTACAAATGAAGGGCCTAGCTTGGACAAGAAAGAGGAACCTTGGAGCAAGTTCAAGCATGGAGATGATGGCATGCACAAGGGGAACAAGAACGGAGTTACAAGTGATGATTTCAGGACTTTGAAGCCACCATAATGAGTGCAGGAAGCCTTGGACGAAATATACAAGATGTCACTTCATAAATTTCGTCCAGAGGCTATTATAGGTGCTGCGTCACCTTATTATTGGGCCAGGCCCATGTAATTTCAAAATACTTGAGTATAGGCTGTTTTTAGAGTCCGTATGTGTGGGGAAACAAGAGATAGGGTTGGTTTCGGACCCCTCCTTCAAGGGCCACAAAATCCCCTCCTCTTCCTCCATATATACAGCCCTTAGGGCACCGTTTAGACTTTGGGTTTTGTTTAGATTAAAAGTTCGCCATAGCTGCAACTTCGCGTACTTCGTTTGTGTTCAACGACCAGACCAAGACGTCACAGAACCCCACCTTGATCAATAAAGCTTTCATCTTATATTCGCAATATCCAGATTGCAAATCTTAGTTTCTTGCTTGTTCTTCGTTTGCTTGCAGGAGATAGACCCTCGTGGTCAGGTTGATTGTGCTCTGGCGTGGTCAATAACCTCTCGGAGTTGGTTTAGCGATTGCTAAGGCGCGACGTCCTCGCACGTTCGTAGTCGGATCGTCAAAGTCTACTCCACCAAAAACGATAGCTATCATCTAATCGAAAGATCGGGACACCCTCGCCTCTATCACCGGTGCTTCGTTGCCAAACCGTGCGCCATACCGTACCAATCCAGAGGAGGCGAAGGAGATTATGCGTCAAGTACAGGAGCTGCTCGACAAAGGTTATATACGCGAATCTCCTAGTCCTTGTGCTGTTCCTATTATACTAGTGCCAAAAAAGGATGGTACGTCGCGTATGTGTGTTGATTGTAGAGGCATTAATAATATTACTATTCGTTATCGTCATCCTATTCCTAGGCTAGATGATATGCTTGATGAATTGAGTGGCCCTACAATATTCTCCAAAGTTGATTTGCGTAGTGGATACCATCAAATTCGTATGAAATTGGGAGATGAATGGAAAACAACATTTAAAACTAAGTTTGGTTTATATGAGTGGTTAGTCATGCCTTTTGGGTTAACTAATGCACCTAGTACTTTCATGAGATTAATGAACGAAGTTTTACGTGCTTTCATTGGACGATTTGTGGTAGTCTATTTTGATGATATACTGATTTATAGCAGATCTTTGGAGGAACATTTAGAACATTTACGTGCTATTTTTATTGCTTTACGTGATGCACGTTTGTTTGGTAACCTTGGGAAGTGCACCTTTTGCACCGACCGAGTATCTTTTCTTGGCTATGTTGTTACTCCACAGGGAATTGAAGTTGATAAAGCCAAGATTGAAGCTATTGAGAGTTGGCCACAGCCCAAAACGGTCACTCAAGTGAGGAGTTTTCTTGGACTCGCTGGTTTCTATAGGCGTTTTGTGAGAGATTTCAGCACCATTGCTGCACCTCTCAATGAGCTTACAAAGAAGGATGTGCCTTTTGTTTGGGGTACCTCACAGGAAGAAGCCTTCACGGTATTGAAAAATAAGTTGACACATGCTCCTTTACTCCAACTTCCTGATTTTAATAAGACTTTTGAGCTTGAATGTGATGCTAGTGGAATTGGATTAGGAGGTGTTTTATTACAAGATGGCAAACCTGTTGCATACTTTTCTGAAAAATTGAGTGGGCCTAGTCTGAACTATTCTACTTATGATAAAGAATTATATGCTCTTGTTCGGACCTTAGAAACATGGCAACATTATTTATGGCCCAAAGAATTTGTTATACATTCTGATCATGAATCTTTGAAACACATTAAATGATAGAGGCGAGGGTGTCCCGATCTTTCGATGAGATGATAGCTATCGTTTTTGGTGGAGTAGACTTTGACGATCCGACTACGAACGTGCGAGGACGTCGCGCCTTAGCAATCGCTAAACCAACTCCGAGAGGTTATTGACCATGCCGGAGCACAATCAACCTGACCACGAGGGTCTATCTCCTGCAAGCAAACGAAGAACAAGCAAGAAACTAAGATTTGCAATCTGGATATTGCGAATATAAGATGAAAGCTTTATTGATCAAGGTGGGGTTCTGTGACGTCTTGGTCTGGTCGTTGAACACAAACGAAGTACGCGAAGTTGCAGCTATGGCGAACTTTTAATCTAAACAAAACCCAAAGTCTAAACGGTGCCCTAAGGGCTGTATATATGGAGGAAGAGGCGGGGATTTCGTGGCCCTTGAAGGAGGGGTCCGAAACCAACCCTATCTCTTGTTTCCCCACACATACGGACTCTAAAAACAGCCTATACTCAAGTATTTCGAAATTACATGGGCCTGGCCCAATAATAAGGTGACGCAGCACCTATAATAGCCTCTGGACGAAATTTATGAAGTGACATCTTGTATATTTCGTCCAAGGCTTCCTGCACTCATTATGGTGGCTTCAAAGTCCTGAAATCATCACTTGTAACTCCGTTCTTGTTCCCCTTGTGCATGCCATCATCTCCATGCTTGAACTTACTCCAAGGTTCCTCTTTCTTGTCCAAGCTAGGCCCTTCATTTGTAAGCAAAACAAATGTATCCAATTTAGGCAGCATCATATTCTCATGAACTTTAGAATCATTACCAAGAATCGAAAGTACCTGATATTTTAATTGGCGTGTGCGAGCTCTAGTAATTGGTCCAGTATGTATAGAAGCAGGGGCTGTGGGTGTAACAATGGTATTGATGTCCTCATCAGGATACCATCAAATTCGTATGAAATTGGGGGATGAATGGAAAACAGCATTTAAAACAAAGTTTGGATTATATGAGTGGTTAGTCATGCCTTTTGGGTTAACTAATGCACCTAGTACTTTCATGAGATTAATGAACGAAGTTTTACGTGCTTTCATTGGACGATTTGTGGTAGTCTATTTTGATGATATACTGATTTATAGCAGATCTTTGGAGGAACATTTGGAACATTTACGTGCTGTTTTTATTGCTTTACGTGATGCACGTTTGTTTGGTAACCTTGGGAAGTGCACCTTTTGCACCGACCGAGTATCTTTTCTTGGCTATGTTGTTACTCCACAGGGAATTGAAGTTGATAAAGCCAAGATTGAAGCTATTGAGAGTTGGCCACAGCCCAAAACAGTCACTCAAGAGAGGAGTTTTCTTGGACTCGCTGGTTTCTATAGGCGTTTTGTGAGAGATTTCAGCACCATTGCTGCACCTCTCAATGAGCTTACAAAGAAGGATGTGCCTTTTGTTTGGGGTACCTCACAGGAAGAAGCCTTCACGGTATTGAAAGATAAGTTGACACATGCTCCTTTACTCCAACTTCCTGATTTTAATAAGACTTTTGAGCTTGAATGTGATGCTAGTGGAATTGGATTAGGAGGTGTTTTATTACAAGATGGCAAACCTGTTGCATACTTTTCTGAAAAATTGAGTGGGCCTAGTCTGAACTATTCTACTTATGATAAAGAATTATATGCTCTTGTTCGGACCTTAGAAACATGGCAACATTATTTATGGCCCAAAGAATTTGTTATACATTCTGATCATGAATCTTTGAAACACATTAAAAGTCAAGCAAAACTGAACCATAGACATGCTAAATGGGTTGAATTCATTGAGACTTTCCCTTATGTCATTAAGCACAAGAAGGGTAAAGAAAATGTTATTGCTGATGCATTGTCTCGTCGTTATACTATGCTTTCACAACTTGACTTTAAAATATTTGGTTTGGCGACCATCAAAGATCAATATGTGCATGATCCTGAATTGAAAGATGTATTGCAGAATTGTAAGGAAGGGAGAACATGGAACAAGTTCGTCGTTAACGATGGATTTGTGTTTCGTGCTAACAAGCTATGCATTCCAGCTAGCTCCGTTTGTCTTTTGTTGTTGCAGGAGGTGCATGGAGGAGGATTAATGGGACACTTTGGCATAAAGAAGATGGAGGATGTACTTGCTACACATTTCTTTTGGACAAAGATGAGACGGGATGTTGAGCGCTTTGTTACTCGCTGCACTACATGTCAAAAAGCTAAGTCACGACTCAATCCTCATGGTTTATATGTGCCTTTGCCTGTACCTAGTGTTCCATGGGAGGATATATCTATGGACTTTGTTTTGGGTTTACCTCGAACAAAGAAGGGGAGGGATAGCATATTTGTTGTCGTGGATAGGTTCTCGAAAATGGCACACTTTATACCATGTCATAAGAGTGATGATGCTGCTAATGTTGCTGATTTGTACATTCGTGAAATTATTCGCTTGCATGGTGTGCCAAATACTATTGTTTCAGATCGTGATACTAAATTTCTTAGCCACTTTTGGAGATGTTTATGGGCTAAGTTGGGGACTAAACTGCTTTTTAGTACTACTTGTCACCCCCAAACTGATGGACAAACTGAAGTAGTCAATAGAACATTGTCTACTATGCTTAGGGCTGTTTTGAAGAATAACAAGAAAATGTGGGAAGAATGCTTGCCTCATAGTGAATTTGCTTATAATCGTTCGTTGCATTCTACTACTAAGATGTGCCCTTTTGAAATTTTATATGGTTTCCTACCTCGTGCACCTATTGATTTGTTGCCTCTTCCATCTTCGGAGAAGGTTAATTTTGATGCTAAACAACGTGATGAATTGATCTTAAAAATACATGAGTTAACTAAGGAGAACATTGAGCGTATGAATGCTAAATATAAAATTGCTGGGGATAACGGTAGAAAGCATGTTGTGTTTGCACCTGGAGATCTTGTTTGGTTACATTTGCGTAAGGATAGATTTCCTGAGTTGTGCAAATCAAAGCTAATGCCACGTGCTGATGGTCCTTTTAAGGTGTTAGAGAAAATAAATGATAATGCATATAAACTTGAGCTGCCTGCAGATTTTGGGGTTAGTTCCACTTTTAACATTGCAGATTTGAAGCCTTATTTGGGTGAGGAAGATGAGCTTCCGTCGAGGACGACTTCATTTCAAGAAGGGGAGGATGATGAGGACATCAATACCATTGTTACACCCACAGCCCCTGCTGCTATACATACTGGACCAATTACTAGAGCTCGCGCACGCCAATTAAATTATCAGGTACTTTCGTTTCTTGGTAATGATTCTAATGTTCATGAGAATATTATGCTGCCTAAATTGGATACATTTGTTTTGCTTACAAATGAAGGGCCTAGCTTGGACAAGAAAGAGGAACCTTGGAGCAAGTTCAAGCATGTAGATGATGTCATGCGCAAGGGAAACAAGAACGGAGTTACAAGTGATGATTTCAGGACTTTGAAGCCACCATAATGAGTGCATGAAGCCTTGGACGAAATATACAAGATGCCACTTCATAAATTTCGTCCAGAGGCTATCATAGGTGCTGCGTCACCTTATTATTGGGCCAGGCCCATGTAATTTCGAAATACTTGAGTATAGGTTGTTTTTAGAGTCCGTATGTGTGGGGAAACAAGAGATAGGGTTGGTTTCGGACCCCTCCTTCAAGGGCCACGAAATTTCCCCCTCTTCCTCCATATATACAGCCCTTAGGGCACCGTTTAGACTTTGGGTTTTGTTTAGATTAAAAGTTCGCCATAGCTGAAACTTTGCGTACTTCGTTTGTGTTCAACGACTAGACCAAGACGTCACAGAACCCCACCTTGATCAATAAAGCTTTCATCTTATATTCGCAATATCCAGATTGCAAATCTTAGTTTCTTGCTTGTTCTTCATTTGCTTGCAGGAAATAGACCCTCGTGGTCAGGTTGATCATGCTCTGGCGTGGTCAATAACCTCTCGGAGTTGGTTTAGCGATTGCTAAGGCGCGACGTCCTCGCACGTTCGTAGTCGGATCGTCAAAGTCTACTCCACCAAAAACGATAGCCTCCATCTCATCGAAAGACGGGACACCTCTGCCTCTATCAATCTTCCACCAAATAAACCATATAGTAATCAAGTACAACATGTAATCAACACTACTAGTCACTCACAAGTACCAATCTAAGTTTCTGGTACAAAGATTGAACACAAGAGATGAACTAGGGTTTGAGAGGAGATGGTGTTGTTGTAGATGTTGATGGAGATTGCCCTCCCAATGATGGGACAGTTGTTGGTGATGATGATGGCGATGATTTCCCCCTCCGGGAGGGAAGTTCCTTCGGCGGAATCGCTCCGCCGGAGGGTAAATTGCTCCTGCCCAAGTTCCACCTCGAGACAGCGGCGCTTCGTCCCGAAAGTCCCCCTCTGATTTTTTGTAGGTCAAAATGACCTATATACCAGAAGATGGGCACCGGAGGTGGGCTGGGCTGAGCACAACCCACCAGGGCGCGCCTGAGGTGCCTGGTGCACCCAGGCGGGTTGTGCCCATCTGGTGGGCCCCCTCCGATAGTTATTTGCTCCAGTATTTTTTTATATATTCTAAAACAATTCTCCATAAATTTTCAGCTCATTTGGAGATGTGCAGAATAGGTAACTCTGACGTAGCTTTTTCGGTTCCAGAATTCCAGCTGCCGGCATTCTCCCTCTTTGTGTAAACCTTGCATATTATGAGACAAAGCATTAGAATTACTCCATAAAGCATTATTATGCATTAAAACATTGTAAATAATAGTAGGAAAACATGATGCAAAATGGACGTATCAACTCCCCCAAGCTTAGACCTCGCTTGTCCTCAAGCGAAAAAATGAAATCAAAAAACATGTCCAAATGCTTAGAGAGAGAGAGAGGTGTCAATAAAAACAAAATACAGACATAGAAGCATCATGCTTATTATAATAACAGCAAAGAACTTTAACATAAAACTTTATCACACAAGTTTTATCATATAACTTCTCATGAACAAGTAACAATTCATCACAACATTGAAGTATAAAGCATAAACCTTATTGAAAACCAACAAACTATGTTCTCAGTCAATTTTGCAACTACAATTCATCATATTTTCAGGAAGGGTCATGTATTAGAGCCTTTAGGCAAGTCCACATACTCAACCATCATTTAATCTTCTATGATTGCTAACACTCACAGCATACCCATGAACAAAAAGTTTCAACCGGACACATAGAAAGATAGGGGCTTATAGTTTCGCCTCCCAACGTATTCACCTCAAGGGTGATGTCAACAATAATAACTCATGCCCACTCATATCCAACTAGATATATGTGCCTAGATCTTTCCTGACCACATGATGCTTGCAAAAAGAGAAAATAAAAAGGAATAGGGAAGAATACTTTGACTCTTACATAAAACTAAATGCATAAAAATAAAAGATAGGCCCTTCGCAGAGGGAAGCAGAGGTGGCCATGCACTTTTTGTTTGTATGCCAAATCCCTTAATGCAAAAGAACGTCACGTTATATTGCCCCTTACGATAGCAACCTTTATTATGCAGTCCGTCGCTTTTATTACTCTGCCATCATAAGTTCGTACAACGATCAATTTTCTCTTACACTAAATGATCCAACACATTTAGAAGAAATTTTTATTGCCTTATTGCACCGATGACAACTTACTTGAAGGATCTTACTCAATCCATAGGTAGGTATGGTGGACTCTCAAAATAGGATTTTGGGTTTAAGGGTTTTTGGATGCACAAGTAGTATCTCTACTTAGTGTGGAGTTTTTGGCTAGCAAAGATATTAAGCAAGCACCACATGTTGAAAGATCTATGACAATATAACTTCTATGTGAATATGAACAAGCATAAATCATTACGTTGTCTTCCTTGTCCAACGTCAACAATTTTGACACATAATATTTAATGTGGGCTCACAATCATAGAAGATGTGCAAGATAATGTATTTGCATGTGAATCTTCTCTTCCCTTATTAATTCTTTCACGAATTACATCATTGACCAATGCTATGTTTGTCAATCTCCAATAAATTTTACCACTTATACTTTTCCTTATGTGATGTCATTACTTACCATAAGATTAGCATATGATCCTTTTCATTTATTTTCCTTTCTTTTTATTGAAACAAAAGAGTAAAGAAACAAAACTCAAACTACTCTTTATTACATATCTCGCTCATGATTACATAGATAGATAGATCACTAAGCAAGCACTCGAAAAGAAAGGATCAAACTAAACTTTTATTCAACTAAATCATAGGATAACTAAAGATCGAACTAAAATATATAAAGGCAAAGATAGTGGTGGTGATACGATACCGGGGCACCTCCCCCAAGCTTGGCACAAGCCAAGGGAAGTGCCCATACCATGAACTCAAGTCTCCTTTGGTGGGGAAGATGATGAAGGTGGTGGTGAAGTAGTAGCGGGCTTATCCTCTGGCTTCCATGGCAGCGGCTCACCATCATAAGAAGAAGCGAGAGTCTCACGAGTCCTGCAACTAGCAGCTAAACTCATACCTTTAAATCTCGCCTCATATTCAAAGACTTGATTTTGGAGATCATATATTTGACTTTGCAGAAAATTGATTTGCTCGTTGAGGGTGAAGATGATGTCCTTCATGGATCGGCCATCCACCTTGAGATCACGGGTATAATCCACAATCATGAGGTGATTGGCATTGAGTCCACGCTCCACCATCCCCTTGCACTTGAAAACCTCTTGCTCCATAGCTTCGAGCCTAGCCTCCATGGTTCCCGTCCTCTTGGGCCCATGGACGTCCCGAATATGAGCACCCCCTCACGCATCTCAATGGCTTGATGGTGCTGCATCACCTCCCGCAAATACGGGTTGATGATGTTCTCGAAGAACTTGTCCTTGGAGGAGCTCGAAGCGGCCATGGCGATCTAGATCTGTCAGAAAACAGCAAGAAAGAAGAACAGAAGATTTCTCCGCGATATGATGGTCAATATGTTCGGGGGGTATATAAAGATTTTTTATCTTGGGAAACAAGCAAACGAGAGGAAAATGGAGTCAGGAAGGTTCCCGAGGTGGGCACAACCCACCTGGGTGCGCCAGGCAAGTCAGGCATGCCCTAGTGTCTTGTGCGCTCCTCGGTTGCCTTCCTGGTTGTTTATTATTTTCCTAATTTTTAAAATATTCCAAGACTGACAAAAAATATTTTTGCTGATTTTTCGGAGTACGTTTACTTACCGTATCACATACCTACTCTTTTTTAGTATTCTAGAGTGTTCCGGAAAGTCTCTTTTATGTGTTCCTCCGGTGTCATGGTTTCAATAATATTGCTTTCAACATTAATAGGCGTACCTGAGATATAGTGTTTAATTCTTTGCCCATTGACCACCTTCAGGTTAGTACCTTCGGCATTATTAATTTTGATGGCTCCAGAGTGATAAACCTCCTCGATAATATATGGTCCTTCCCATTTGGAGAGAAGTTTTCCTGCAAAGATTCTAAAATGAATGTTGTACAAAAGAACATATTCTCCAACTTTGAATTCCCACTTTTGGATTCTTTTGTCATGCCATCTTTTAACTTTTCTTTAAATAATTTGGCATTTTCATAGGCTTGGGTCCTCCATTCATCTAATGAGCTAATATCAAATAACCTCTTTTGACCGACAAGTTTGAAATCATAGTTGAGTTCTTTAATTGCCCAATAAGCTTTATGTTCTAACTCTAGAGGCAAATGACAAGCTTTTCCATAAACCATTTTATAAGGAGAGTACCCATAGGATTTTTATATGCTGTTCTGTAGGCCCAAAGTGCATCATCCAATTTCTTAGACCAATTCTTTCGGGACCTATTTATAGTTTTTTATAATATTAATTTTATTTCTCTATTGCTAAGTTCAACTTGACCACTAGATTGAGGATGATAGGGTGATGCAATTCTATGGTTAACATCATATTTAGTAAGCATTTTACGGAAAGCACCATGAATAAAGTGTGAACCACCATCAGTCAATAAATATCTAGGGACTCCAAACCTTGGGAAAATAACTTCTTTAAGCATTTTAATGGAAGTGTTATGATCAGCCCTACTAGTTGGAATAGCTTCTACCCACTTAGTAACATAATCAACAGCAACCAAAATATGTGTATACCCATTGGAGGAAGGAAATGGTCCCATATAATCGAAAGCCCGAACATCAAATGGTTCAACAACAAGTGAATAATTCATAGTCATTTCTTGACGCTTACCGATATTATCAATTCTTTGACATTCATCACAAGATAAAACAAACTTACAGGCATCCTTGAAGAGAGTAGGCCAATAAAAACCAGATTGCAATACCTTATGAGCAGTTCTATCTCCCGCATGATGCCCTCCATAAGCTTCGGAGTGACATTTCCGTAAGATTTGTTCCTGTTCATGCTCAGGTACACAATGTCTAATAATACCATCTACTCCTTCTTTATAAAGATGTGGGTCATCAAGAATATTCTCTAACCTAGACAAGTTATCAGCTACGGGGTTCTCAGCTCCTTTTCTATCAGTAATATGCAAATCAAATTCTTGTAGTAAGAGAACCCACCTAATGAGTCTAGGTTTAGCATCTTTCTTTTCCATAAGATATTTAATAGAAGCATGATCAGTGTGAGCAGTTACTTTGGAATCAACAATGTAAGATCTAAATTTGTCACAAGCAAACACAACTGCTAAAAAATGTTTTTCAGCAGTAGCATAATTTCTCTAGGCACTGTCTAGAGTTTTGCTAGCATAATGAATAACATTTAATTTCTTATCAACTCTTTGTCCTAGAACAACACCAACAGCATAATCACTAGCATCACACATAATTTCAAAAGGCAAGTTCCAATCAAGTGGTTGAACAATAGGTGCAGAAGTTAAGGCTTTCTTAAGTGTTTCAAAGGCTTCTACACAATCATCATAAAAAACAAATGGAACATCCTTTTGTAAAAGATTTATAAGAGGCCTATAAATTTTAGAGAAGTCTTTAATAAACCTTCTATAGAAACCAACATGACCAAGGAAACTACGAATACCTTTAATATCTTTAGGACATGGCGTTTTCCCAATTGCATCAACTTCAGCTTTATCCACCTCAATACCTCGTTCAGAAATTTTGTGCCCCAAAACAATACCTTCATTAACCATAAAGTGGCACTTCTCCCAATTCAAGACAAGATTAGTTTGCTCACATCTCCGCAAAACTCGATAAAGGTTACTCAAGGAATCATCAAAAGAAGTTCCATAAACAGAAAAATCATCCATTAAAACCTCAACAATCTTTTCACAAAAATCAGAGAATATAGCAGTCATACATCTTTGAAAGGTAGTAGGTGCATTGCATAAACCAAAAGGCATACATCTATAAGCATAAGTTCCAAATGGGCAAGTAAAGGTGGTTTTCTCTTGATCAGGTTGTGAAACAGGTATTTGAGAAAAACTAGAATATCCATCAAGAAAACAAAAGTGTGTGTGCTTAGATAATCTTTCCAACATTTGACCAATAAAAGGCAACAAGTAATGATCTTTTCTAGTTGCTTTATTTAATTTTCTAAAATCAATTACCATTCTATAGCCAGTAATAATTCTTTGTGGAATAAGTTCATTTTTATCATTAGGAACAACAGTTATACCTCCCTTCTTAGGGACACAATGAACGGGACTTACCCATCTACTATCAACTATGGGATAGATTATACCTGCTTCCAGAAGCTTTAATATTTCACTTCTTACCACTTCTTTCATCTTAGGATTCAAACGTCGTTGATGATCAACAACAGGTTTAGCATCAGGTTCCATATTAATCTTGTGCTGACAGAGAGTGGGACTAATGCCCTTAAGATCATCACGAGTATATCCAATGGCAGCACGGTGCTTCTTCAGAATTTTCAATAAACTTTCTTCATGTTCTGAAAGGTTAGCACTAACAATAATATGATATATCTTTTTCTCATTGAGATAAGCATATTTCAAAGTGTCAGGCAATTGTTTTAATTCAAACACGAGATCGCCTTTAGGTGGAGGAGGACCTCCTAGAGTTTCAATAGGCAAATTGTGTTTGAGCAGAGGTCGTTGTTCAAAGAAAATTTTATCTATCTCATTTCTTTCATGCATATGCATATCATTTTCATGGTCTAGCAAATATTGTTCTAGTGGATCAGTAGGAGGCACATCAATAGAAGTAAGACCAATTATTTCATCCTTACTAGGTAATTCTTTCTTATGAGGTTGTCTATTAAACTTGGAAAAATTAAACTCATGAGACTCATCACCAAAGCGAACACTGATAGTTTGTTTATGACAATCTATAGTAGCATTGACAATAATGGGACAAAAATCATCTTGTGGGGAACCAAGAACTAGAAAATCAGTAGGGTACTTTATTTTCCCACACAAGACTTCAACATCTCTAATAATCCCAAGTGGTGTGATGGTGTCTCTATTAGCAAGTTTAATAGTAACATCTATGTCTTCTATTTCAGCGGGCGCTATGTCACTCATAATTTCTTGGTATAAGGTAAAAGGAATAGCACTCACGCTAGCACCTAAGTCACATAAACCATGATAACAATGATCTCCTATTTTAACTGAGACAACAGGCATGCCAACAACAGGTCTATGTTTATCCTTTTCATCGGGTTTGGCAATTCTAGCAGCTTCATCACAGAAGTAAATAACATGCCCATCAATATTTTCTACCAGGAGATCTTTAACCATAGCAACAATAGGTTCTACTTTAATTTGTTCAGCTGGTTTAGGAGCTCTAATATTACTTTTGCGAATCACAGTTGAAACCTTAGCATGTTCCTTTATCCTAAAAGGGAAAGGTGGTTTTTCAATATAAGCAGTAGGCACAACTGGATCAACATTGTAAATAATAGTTTCATCTTTAACTATGACCGGTTCTTTAATTTCTTCTTTAATAGGGGGATGCTATTTAAACCACTTCTCTTTAGGGATGTCGGGGGTACACAAACAGGGGTGTATGTTTCCCCTGACTTGTGCATGGACAGTAAGCCTCCATCCCAGCACCACCAAGTATCCAAGACAAGCCAAGACAGCAAGATATCACCAAGGAAAATCCTCCCTTGCCGGGCAGGCGAGCCCGGTCGGGTCGAGGCCACCCCAAAGACAAGTCCCAAGACTCCCCTGGCAGGCTCGCCGGGGCTGTTGGCGGCCTGCATGATAGAGGCGAGGGTGTCCTGATCTTTCGATGAGATGATAGCTATCGTTTTTGGTGGAGTAGACTTTGACGATCCGACTACGAACGTGCGAGGACGTCGCGCCTTAGCAATCGCTAAACCAACTCCGAGAGGTTATTGACCACGCCGGAGCACAATCAACCTGACCACGAGGGTCTATCTCCTGCAAGCAAACGAAGAACAAGCAAGAAACTAAGATTTGCAATCTGGATATTGCGAATATAAGATGAAAGCTTTATTGATCAAGGTGGGGTTCTGTGACGTCTTGGTCTGGTCGTTGAACACAAACGAAGTACGCGAAGTTGCAGCTATGGCGAACTTTTAATCTAAACAAAACCCAAAGTCTAAACGGTGCCCTAAGGGCTGTATATATGGAGGAAGAGGAGGGGATTTCGTGGCCCTTGAAGGAGGGGTCCGAAACCAACCCTATCTCTTGTTTCCCCACACATACGGACTCTAAAAACAGCCTATACTCAAGTATTTCGAAATTCCATGGGCCTGGCCCAATAATAAGGTGACGCAGCACCTATAATAGCCTTTGGACGAAATTTATGAAGTGACATCTTGTATATTTCGTCCAAGGCTTCCTGCACTCATTATGGTGGCTTCAAAGTCCTGAAATCATCACTTGTAACTCCGTTCTTGTTCCCCTTGTGCATGCCATGATCTCCATGCTTGAACTTGCTCCAAGGTTCCTCTTTCTTGTCCAAGCTAGGCCCTTCATTTGTAAGCAAAACAAATGTATCCAATTTAGGCAGCATCATATTCTCATGAACTTTAGAATCATTACCAAGAAACGAAAGTACCTGATATTTTAATTGGCGTGCGCGAGCTCTAGTAATTGGTCCAGTATGTATAGAAGCAGGGGTTGTGGGTGTAACAATGGTATTGATGTCCTCATCATATCGTCATCCTATTCCTAGGCTAGATGATATGCTTGATGAATTGAGTGGCTCTACAATATTCTCCAAAGTTGATTTGCGTAGTGGATACCATCAAATTCGTATGAAATTGGGAGATGAATGGAAAACAGCATTTAAAACTAAGTTCGGTTTATATGAGTGGTTAGTCATGCCTTTTGGGTTAACTAATGCACCTAGTACTTTCATGAGATTAATGAACGAAGTTTTACGTGCTTTCATTGGACGATTTGTGGTAGTCTATTTTGATGATATATTGATTTATAGCAGATCTTTGGAGGAACATTTGGAACATTTACGTGCTGTTTTTATTGCTTTACGTGATGCACGTTTGTTTGGTAACCTTGGGAAGTGCACCTTTTGCACCGACCGAGTATCTTTTCTTGGCTATGTTGTTACTCCACAGGGAATTGAAGTTGATAAAGCCAAGATTGAAGCTATTGAGAGTTGGCCACAGCCCAAAACGGTCACTCAAGTGAGGAGTTTTCTTGGACTCGCTGGTTTCTATAGGCGTTTTGTGAGAGATTTCAGCACCATTGCTGCACCTCTCAATGAGCTTACAAAGAAGGATGTGCCTTTTGTTTGGGGTAACTCACAGGAAGAAGCCTTCACGGTATTGAAAGATAAGTTGACACATGCTCCTTTACTCCAACTTCCTGATTTTAATAAGACTTTTGAGCTTGAATGTGATGCTAGTGGAATTGGATTAGGAGGTGTTTTATTACAAGATGGCAAACCTGTTGCATACTTTTCTGAAAAATTGAGTGGGCCTAGTCTGAACTATTCTACTTATGATAAAGAATTATATGCTCTTGTTCGGACCTTAGAAACATGGCAACATTATTTATGGCCCAAAGAATTTGTTATACATTCTGATCATGAATCTTTGAAACACATTAAAAGTCAAGCAAAACTGAACCGTAGACATGCTAAATGGGTTGAATTTATTGAGACTTTCCCTTATGTCATTAAACACAAGAAGGGTAAAGAAAATGTTATTGCTGATGATTGTCTCGTCGTTATACTATGCTTTCACAACTTGACTTTAAAATATTTGGTTTGGAGACCATCAAAGATCAATATGTGCATGATGCTGAATTTAAAGATGTATTGCAGAATTGTAAGGAAGGGAGAACATGGAACAAGTTCGTCGTTAACGATGGATTTGTGTTTCGTGCTAACAAGCTATGCATTCCAGCTAGCTCCGTTCGTCTTTTGTTGTTGCAGGAGGCGCATGGAGGAGGATTAATGGGACACTTTGGCGTGAAGAAGACGGAGGATATACTTGCTACACATTTCTTTTGGCCAAAGATGAGACGGGATGTTGAGCGTTTTGTTGCTCGCTGCACTACATGTCAAAAAGCTAAGTCACGACTCAATCCTCATGGTTTATATATGCCTTTGCCTGTACCTAGTGTTCCTTGGGAGGATATATCTATGGACTTTGTTTTAGGTTTACCTCGAACAAAGAAGGGAAGGGATAGCATATTTGTTGTCGTGGATAGGTTCTCGAAAATGGCACACTTTATACCATGTCATAAAAGCGATGATGCTGTTAATGTTGCTGATTTGTTCTTTCGTGAAATTATACGCTTGCAGGGTGTGTGATAGAGGCGAGGGTGTCCCGATCTTTCGATGAGATGATAGCTATCGTTTTTGGTGGAGTAGACTTTGACGATCCGACTACGAACGTGCGAGGACGTCGCGCCTTAGCAATCGCTAAACCAACTCCGAGAGGTTATTGACCACGCCGGAGCACAATCAACCTGACCACGAGGGTCTATCTCCTGCAAGCAAACGAAGAACAAGCAAGAAACTAAGATTTGCAATCTGGATATTGCGAATATAAGATGAAAGCTTTATTGATCAAGGTGGGGTTCTGTGACGTCTTGGTCTGGTCGTTGAACACAAACGAAGTACGCGAAGTTGCAGCTATGGCGAACTTTTAATCTAAACAAAACCCAAAGTCTAAACGGTGCCCTAAGGGCTGTATATATGGAGGAAGAGGAGGGGATTTCGTGGCCCTTGAAGGAGGGGGCCGAAACCAACCCTATCTCTTGTTTCCCCACACATACGGACTCTAAAAACAGCCTATACTCAAGTATTTCGAAATTACATGGGCCTGGCCCAATAATAAGGTGACGCAGCACCTATAATAGCCTCTGGACGAAATTTATGAAGTGACATCTTGTATATTTCGTCCAAGGCTTCCTGCACTCATTATGGTGGCTTCAAAGTCCTGAAATCATCACTTGTAACTCCGTTCTTGTTCCCCTTGTGCATGCCATCATCTCCATGCTTGAACTTGCTCCAAGGTTCCTCTTTCTTGTCCAAGCTAGGCCCTTCATTTGTAAGCAAAACAAATGTATCCAATTTAGGCAGCATCATATTCTCATGAACTTTAGAATCATTACCAAGAAACGAAAGTACCTGATATTTTAATTGGCGTGCGCGAGCTCTAGTAATTGGTCCAGTATGTATAGAAGCAGGGGCTGTGGGTGTAACAATGGTATTGATGTCCTCATCACTGCATCCCCTTCTTGAAATGAAGTCGTCCTCGACGGAAGCTCATCTTCCTCACCCAAATAAGGCTTCAGATCTGCAATGTTAAAAGTGGGACTAACCCCAAAATCTGCAGGCAGCTCAAGTTTATATGCATTATCATTTATTTTCTCTAACACCTTAAAAGGACCATCAGCACGTGGCATTAGCTTTGATTTGCGCAAATCAGGAAATCTATCCTTACGCAAATGTAACCAAACAAGATCTCCAGGTGCAAACACAACATGCTTTCTACCGTTATCCCCAGCAATTTTATATTTAGCATTCATACGCTCAATGTTCTCCTTAGTTAACTCATGTATTTTTAAGATCAATTCAGCACGTTGTTTAGCATCAAAATTAACCTTCTCCGAAGATGGAAGAGGCAACAAATCAATAGGTGCACGAGGTAGGAAACCATATAAAATTTCAAAAGGGCACATCTTAGTAGTAGAATGCAACGAACGATTAAAAGCAAATTCACTATGAGGCAAGCATTCTTCCCACATTTTCTTGTTATTCTTCAAAACAGCCCTAAGCATAGTAGACAATGTTCTATTGACTACTTCAGTTTGTCCATCAGTTTGGGGGTGACAAGTAGTACTAAAAAGCAGTTTAGTCCCCAACTTAGCCCATAAACATCTCCAAAAGTGGCTAAGAAATTTAGTATCACGATCTGAAACAATAGTATTTGGCACACCATGCAAGCGAATAATTTCACGAATGTACAAATCAGCAACATTAGCAGCATCATCACTCTTATGACATGGTATAAAGTGTGCCATTTTCGAGAACCTATCCACGACAACAAATATGCTATCCCTCCCCTTCTTTGTTCGAGGTAAACCCAAAACAAAGTCCATAGATATATCCTCCCATGGAACACTAGCTACAGGCAAAGGCATATATAAACCATGAGGATTGAGTCGTGACTTAGCTTTTTGACATGTAGTGCAGCGAGCAACAAAACGCTCAACATCCCGTCTCATCTTTGGCCAAAAGAAATGTGTAGCAAGTATATCCTCCGTCTTCTTCACGCCAAAGTGTCCCATTAATCCTCCTCCATGCGCCTCCTGCAACAACAAAAGACGAACGGAGCTAGCTGGAATGCATAGCTTGTTAGCACGAAACACAAATCCATCGTTAACGACGAACTTGTTCCATGTTCTCCCTTCCTTACAATTCTGCAATACATCTTTAAATTCAGCATCATGCACATATTGATCTTTGATGGTCTCCAAACCAAATATTTTAAAGTCAAGTTGTGAAAGCATAGTATAACGACGAGACAATGCATCAGCAATAACATTTTCTTTACCCTTCTTGTGTTTAATGACATAAGGGAAGTCTCAATAAATTCAACCCATTTAGCATGTCTACGGTTCAGTTTTGCTTGACTTCTAATGTGTTTCAAAGATTCATGATCAGAATGTATAACAAATTCTTTGGGCCATAAATAATGTTGCCATGTTTCTAAGGTCCGAACAAGAGCATATAATTCTTTATCATAAGTAGAATAGTTCAGACTAGGCCCACTCAATTTTTCAGAAAAGTATGCAACAGGTTTGCCATCTTGTAATAAAACACCTCCTAATCCAATTCCACTAGCATCACATTCAAGCTCAAAAGTCTTATTAAAATCAGGAAGTTGGAGTAAAGGAGCATGTGTCAACTTATCTTTCAATACCGTGAAGGCTTCTTCCTGTGAGGTACCCCAAACAAAAGGCACATCCTTCTTTGTAAGCTCATTGAGAGGTGCAGCAATGGTGCTGAAATCTCTCACAAAACACCTATAGAAACCAGCGAGTCCAAGAAAACTCCTCACTTGATTGACCGTTTTGGGCTGTGGCCAACTCTCAATAGCTTCAATCTTGGCTTTATCAACTTCAATTCCCTGTGGAGTAACAACATAGCCAAGAAAAGATACTCGGTCGGTGCAAAAGGTGCACTTCCCAAGGTTACCAAACAAACGTGCATCACGTAAAGCAATAAAAACAGCATGTAAATGTTCCAAATGTTCCTCCAAAGATCTGCTATAAATCAGTATATCATCAAAATAGACTACCACAAATCGTCCAATGAAAGCACGTAAAACTTCGTTCATTAATCTCATGAAAGTACTAGGTGCATTAGTTAACCCAAAAGGCATGACTAACCACTCATATAATCCAAACTTTGTTTTAAATGCTGTTTTCCATTCATCCCCCAATTTCATACGAATTTGATGGTATCCACTACGCAAATCAACTTTGGATAATATTGTAGAGCCACTCAATTCATCAAGCATATCATCTAGTCTAGGAATAGGATGACGATAACGAATAGTAATATTATTAATGCCTCTACAATCAACACACATACGCGATGTACCATCCTTTTTCGGCACTAGAATAATAGGAACAGCACAAGGACTAAGGGATTCGCGTATATAACCTTTGTCGAGCAACTCCTGTACTTGACGCATAATCTCCTTCGTCTCCTCTGGATTGGTACGGTATGGCGCACGGTTTGGCAACGAAGCACCGGGAATTAAGTCAATCTGATGCTCAATCCCGCGAATAGGTGGTAATCCCGGTGGCACGTCTTGTGGAAAGACGTCAGCGAACTCCTGCAAAATGTTAGTGACCGCAGGAGGCAAAGAGGAAGGCACGTCCTCGAATGAAAATAACGCCTCTTTGCACACAAAAGCATAGCAAACAGAATTGCTGAAATCTAGATCATCAATATCAGATTTGGTGGCAAGTAAGCATGCACTTTTCAATTTAATTTCAGAAGCAACACTAGATGGTTTATTATTAGCCTTCATTTGTTGCTCAAATTCTTTTGCCACAATCTGATTTTCACTCTTATTTTTCTCCTGTTTTGCTTTACTAGCTCTATTAATATCATCTTTCAAAATAGAATCAGGAGTCATAGGAAGCAAAGTAATATGTTTATCCTTATGAACAAGAGTATACTGATTGTTTCTACCATGGTGTACTGAATTTTTATCAAATTGCCATGGTCTACCAAGTAATAATGAACATGCTTGCATGGGTACCACATCACAATCAACATAATCAGCATATGTAGAGATACTAAAATGCACACGAACAGTACGTGTTACCTTAACCTTGCCGCTGTTGTTGAACCATTGGATATAGTAAGGATGTGGATGTGGTCTTGTGGTGAGAGATAGCTTCTCCACCATCTCCATGCTAGCCAAGTTGTTGCAGCTCCCTCCATCTATGATGACGCGAACAGAACGTTCCCTCACAACTCCCTTTGTATGGAACAAATTATGCCTCTGATTTTGCTCAGCTTGTGTGACCTGCACACTCAAAACACGTTGAGCAACTAAACATTCATACCTGTCAGCGTCTTCAGGAGCCATGTATTGCGTCTCATGATCAGAATCATCTCCACCGTGTTCTTCACTTGTAATAAGAGCCAAAGTCTCCTCATCATAGTCACTAGCGGACTCATACCCACCATCCTCAGTAGCAATCATAACACGCGGAGATTGGCATTCTCTGGCATAATGACCTCTTCCCTTACAACGACGACAAATAATATCATGTGTGTGCCCTGTTGATGCCATAGATGAAGAAGTGCTCTGGGCAGGCCCAGAAGGTGTACTCTTGGCAGATGGTGGTGGTGGTGCCTGTTTTCTTGTATCTCGGTTGGAGTTGGCCGCTGAAGTCAGTGGTGCTGCAGTAGGACGTGTGGGAGTAGAGGAGGCACGCGGTGTCCATGATGAAGATCGACCTGCAGAAAAATTAGTTCGCGCCAATGCCTGTCGATCCTGCACTTCACGTTCAGCTTTACAAGCAAGATGGAATAAACGAGTGATATTATTATACTCCTTATACTCTAGAATGGTCTGAATCTCTCTATTTAATCCACCCATGAAACGTGCAAGCATAGCTTCATTCTCCTCAACAATACCACATCTAATCATGCCAGTTTGTAATTCCTGATAATATTCTTCTACAGAATTTTTTCCTTGTCTTAAGCGCTGCAATTTTTGAAGTAATTCACGTTGATAATATGGTGGAACCCAACGAGTACGCATAGCAGTTTTCAAAGCAGCCCACGTGATAGAGGCGAGGGTGTCCCGATCTTTCGATGAGATGATAGCTATCGTTTTTGGTGGAGTAGACTTTGACGATCCGACTACGAACGTGCGAGGACGTCGCGCCTTAGCAATCGCTAAACCAACTCCGAGAGGTTATTGACCACCCCGGAGCACAATCAACCTGACCACGAGGGTCTATCTCCTGCAAGCAAACGAAGAACAAGCAAGAAACTAAGATTTGCAATCTGGATATTGCGAATATAAGATGAAAGCTTTATTGATCAAGGTGGGGTTCTGTGACGTCTTGGTCTGGTCGTTGAACACAAACGAAGTACGCGAAGTTGCAGCTATGGCGAACTTTTAATCTAAACAAAACCCAAAGTCTAAACGGTGCCTTAAGGGCTGTATATATGGAGGAAGAGGAGGGGATTTCGTGGCCCTTGAAGGAGGGGTCCGAAACCAACCCTATCTCTTGTTTCCCCACACATACGGACTCTAAAAACAGCCTATACTCAAGTATTTCGAAATTACATGGGCCTGGCCCAATAATAAGGTGACGCAGCACCTATAATAGCCTCTGGACGAAATTTATGAAGTGACATCTTGTATATTTCGTCCAAGGCTTCCTGCACTCATTATGGTGGCTTCAAAGTCCTGAAATCATCACTTGTAACTCCGTTCTTGTTCCCCTTGTGCATGCCATCATCTCCATGCTTGAACTTGCTCCAAGGTTCCTCTTTCTTGTCCAAGCTAGGCCCTTCATTTGTAAGCAAAACAAATGTATCCAATTTAGGCAGCATCATATTCTCAGGAACAGCACAAGGACTAAGGGATTCGCGTATATAACCTTTGTCGAGCAACTCCTGTACTTGACGCATAATCTCCTTCGTCTCCTCTGGATTGGTACGGTATGGCGCACGGTTTGGCAACGAAGCACCGGGAATTAAGTCAATCTGATGCTCAATCCCGCGAATAGGTTGTAATCCCGGTGGCACGTCTTGTGGAAAGACGTCAGCGAACTCCTGCAAAATGTTAGTGACCGCAGGAGGCAAAGAGGAAGGCACGTCCTCGAATGAAAATAACGCCTCTTTGCACACAAAAGCATAGCAAACAGAATTGCTGAAATCTAGATCATCAATATCAGATTTGGTGGCAAGTAAGCATGCACTTTTCAATTTAATTTCAGAAGCAACACTAGATGGTTTATTATTAGGCTTCATTTGTTGATCAAATTCTTTTGCCACAATCTGATTTTCACTCTTATTTTTCTCCTGTTTTGCTTTACTAGCTCTATTAATATCATCTTTCAAAATAGAATCAGGAGTCATAGGAAGCAAAGTAATATGTTTATCCTTATGAACAAGAGTATACTGATTGTTTCTACCATGGTGTACAGAATTTTTATCAAATTGCCATGGTCTACCAAGTAATAATGAACATGCTTGCATGGGTACCACATCACAATCAACATAATCAGCATATGTAGAGATACTAAAATGCACACGAACAGTACGTGTTACCTTAACCTTGCCGCTGTTGTTGAACCATTGGATATAGTAAGGATGTGGATGTGGTCTTGTGGCGAGAGATAGCTTCTCCACCATCTCCATGCTAGCCAAGTTGTTGCAGCTCCCTCCATCTATGATGACGCGAACAGAACGTTCCTTCACAACTCCCTTTGTATGGAACAAATTATGCCTCTGATTTTGCTCAGCTTGTGTGACCTGCACACTCAAAACACGTTGAGCAACTAAACATTCATACCTGTCAGCGTCTTCAGGAGCCATGTATTGCGTCTCATGATCAGAATCATCTCCACCGTGTTCTTCACTTGTAATAAGAGCCAAAGGCTCCTCATCATAATCACTAGCGGACTCATACCCACCATCCTCAGTAGCAATCATAACACGCGGAGATTGGCATTCTCTCGCATAATGACCTCTTCCCTTACAACGACGACAAATAATATCATGTGTGTGCCCTGTTGATGCCATAGATGAAGAAGAGCTCTGGGCAGGCCCAGAAGGTGTACTCTTGGCAGATGGTGGTGGTGGTGCCTGTTTTCTTGTATCTCGATTGGAATTGGCGGCTGAAGTCAGTGGTGCCGCAGTAGGACGTGTGGGAGTAGAGGAGGCACGCGGTGTCCATGATGAAGATCGACCTGCAGAAAAATTAGTTCGCGCCAATGCCTGTCGATCCTGCACTTCACGTTCAGCTTTACAAGCAAGATGGAATAAACGAGTGATATTATTATACTCCTTATACTCTAGAATGGTCTGAATCTGTCTATTTAATCCACCCATGAAACGTGCAAGCATAGCTTCATTCTCCTCAACAATACCACATCTAATCATGCCAGTTTGTAATTCCTGATAATATTCTTCTACAGAATTTTTTCCTTGTCTTAAGCGCTGCAATTTTTGAAGTAATTCACGTTGATAATATGGTGGAACCCAACGAGTACGCATAGCAGTTTTCAAAGCAGCCCACGTAGCTGGAATAGGATATAATCTACAATGTTCAGACCACCATACACATGCAAAACTAGTGAAAGCACAAACAGCAGCAGCAACACGTCGTTCCTCGGGATATTGTAAACATGTAAAACGTTGTTCAGTTTCTAACTCCCAAGTAAGATATATATCAGGAACATATCTACCCTCGAATGGTGGAATATTCAATTTTAATTTAGGAAGATGGTCATGATCTCGTACCTGAAGTGGTGGTGCAGACCTACCATTGCGATTATTTGCATGTGGACGACCTGGTGCTGGTGGTTGCACGTAGTTATGATTTTGATCAACCTCATCCTCATAATTGCCCACGTAATCATCCTCCTCCTCGGCACCAGCAGCATCAGGAGCAGGAGCCAAAGAAGCATCAACAGTAGGTACAGCAGCACCAGAAGTTTGGCCATCCTCAAGAGGAACACGCTTCGCTCGTCCGAACTGATTTGGAAGGGGGCGTTGTTGTTGTCGTTGCAGAGGTGCGACAGGTGCAGCCGGTGGTGGTTGGGGAAGACGCGTGAGCAATTCATTAAACTTGTTATCCAGCTTTGTCTCGAACGACTTCTCCATGCCATCTATCTTCTCCATGGCCTCTTCAAATCTGTTTAGCACATCTCCCACCTGGCCACTCATCATTTGCTGAAATTTATCATGCAACTCCTTGTTCGTCATGTTCTCCCAGTCAATCTCGTCGGCTTGTGATCCTGCCATGGTTAGCAGCAATAGAAACACACAAGAATATGATCCTACAGACTACTAGAAAGTGGTGGTGGTGTGGTGTGGTGTAACAAATCCGTCAAGCAAATCTCAAATTCTTACCAGTTCTTACCCAGCAGTAGGTGGTGATCGGCAACCTTTGTAGTCAAAACTCTCAGAGCTTGGACAGAGCGATTGCCAGGTGGTGTCAAACGCACGATGTAGATGTATGTGGAGCTGGGAAGGCTTATGATATGGTAGCAAAAAGGGTCAGCAATAATCAATTCAGAGATGCAATGTTGAATAAACTCTCAACGACGGTACTGTGCTGGTCCTAGGCTAGACCGTGCTAGAGACGCGAGCCTAGAACACTAACAAAAATCACGGCGCTGCACGTAAACAAGGGAGGAGCACACTCTGAATTTTTTTTTCTTTTTTTTTTGCACTTTTTTTTCACCACCACCACCATCTGCCAAGAGTACACCTTCTGGGCCTGCCCAGAGCTCTTCTTCATCTATGGCATCAACAGGGCACACAATTTGTCGTCGTTGTAAGGGAAGAGGTCATTATGCGAGAGAATGCCAATCTCCGCGTGTTATGATTGCTACTGAGGATGGTGGGTATGAGTCCGCTAGTGATTATGATGAGGAGACTTTGGCTCTTATTACAAGTGAAGAACACGGTGGAGATGATTCTGATCATGAGACGCAATACATGGCTCCTGAAGACGCTGACAGGTATGAATGTTTAGTTGCTCAACGTGTTTTGAGTGTGCAGGTCACACAAGCTGAGCAAAATCAGAGGCATAATTTGTTCCATACAAAGGGAGTTGTGAAGGAACGTTCTGTTCGCGTTATCATAGATGGAGGGAGCTGCAACAACTTGGCTAGCATGGAGATGGTGGAGAAGCTATCTCTCACCACAAGACCACATCCACATCCTTACTATATCCAATGGTTCAACAACAGCGGCAAGGTTAAGGTAACACGTACTGTTCGTGTGCATTTTAGTATCTCTACATATGCTGATTATGTTGATTGTGATGTGGTACCCATGCAAGCATGTTCATTATTACTTGGTAGACCATGGCAATTTGATAAAAATTCTGTACACCATGGTAGAAACAATCAGTATACTCTTGTTCATAAGGATAAACATATTACTTTGCTTCCTATGACTCCTGATTCTATTTTGAAAGATGATATTAATAGAGCTGGTAAAGCAAAACAGGAGAAAAATAAGAGTGAAAATCAGATTGTGGCAAAAGAATTTGAGCAACAAATGAAGCCTAATAATAAACCATCTAGTGTTGCTTCTGAAATTAAATTGAAAAGTGCATGCTTACTTGCCACCAAATCTGATATTGATGATCTAGATTTCAGCAATTCTGTTTGCTATGCTTTTGTGTGCAAAGAGGCGTTATTTTCATTCGAGGACGTGCCTTCCTCTTTGCCTCCTGCGGTCACTAACATTTTGCAGGAGTTCGCTGACGTCTTTCCACAAGACGTGCCACCGGGATTACCACCTATTCGCGGGATTGAGCATCAGATTGACTTAATTCCCGGTGCTTCGTTGCCAAACCGTGCGCCATGCCGTACCAATCCAGAGGAGACGAAGGAGATTATGCGTCAAGTACAGGAGTTGCTCGACAAAGGTTATATACGCGAATCCCTTAGTCCTTGTGCTGTTCCTATTATTCTAGTGCCGAAAAAGGATGGTACATCGCGTATGTGTGTTGATTGTAGAGGCATTAATAATATTACTATTCGTTATCGTCATCCTATTCCTAGACTAGATGATATGCTTGATGAATTGAGTGGCTCTACAATATTCTCCAAAGTTGATTTGCGTAGTGGATACCATCAAATTCGTATGAAATTGGGGGATGAATGGAAAACAGCATTTAAAACAAAGTTTGGATTATATGAGTGGTTAGTCATGCCTTTTGGGTTAACTAATGCACCTAGTACTTTCATGAGATTAATGAACGAAGTTTTACGTGCTTTCATTGGACGATTTGTGGTAGTCTATTTTGATGATATACTGATTTATAGCAGATCTTTGGAGGAACATTTGGAACATTTACGTGCTGTTTTTATTGCTTTACGTGATGCACGTTTGTTAGGTAACCTTGGGAAGTGCACCTTTTGCACCGACCGAGTATCTTTTCTTGGCTATGTTGTTACTCCACAGGGAATTGAAGTTGATAAAGCCAAGATTGAAGCTATTGAGAGTTGGCCACAGCCCAAAACGGTCACTCAAGTGAGGAGTTTTCTTGGACTCGCTGGTTTCTATAGGCGTTTTGTGAGAGATTTCAGCACCATTGCTGCACCTCTCAATGAGCTTACAAAGAAGGATGTGCCTTTTGTTTGGGGTACCTCACAGGAAGAAGCCTTCACGGTATTGAAAAATAAGTTGACACATGCTCCTTTACTCCAACTTCCTGATTTTAATAAGACTTTTGAGCTTGAATGTGATGCTAGTGGAATTGGATTAGGAGGTGTTTTATTACAAGATGGCAAACCTGTTGCATACTTTTCTGAAAAATTGAGTGGGCCTAGTCTGAACTATTCTACTTATGATAAAGAATTATATGCTCTTGTTCGGACCTTAGAAACATGGCAACATTATTTATGGCCCAAAGAATTTGTTATACATTCTGATCATGCATCTTTGAAACACATTAAAAGTCAAGCAAAACTGAACCGTAGACATGCTAAATGGGTTGAATTTATTGAGACTTTCCCTTATGTCATTAAACACAAGAAGGGTAAAGAAAATGTTATTGCTGATGCATTGTCTCGTCGTTATACTATGCTTTCACAACTTGACTTTAAAATATTTGGTTTGGAGACCATCAAAGATCAATATGTGCATGATGCTGAATTTAAAGATGTATTGCAGAATTGTAAGGAAGGGAGAACATGGAACAAGTTCGTCGTTAACATGGAACATGGAACATGGATCAAGTGGTATCAGTTTTCAGGTTGCTCGGTGAGAATTTCCAGTTATCCCTAGATTAGATTTATTTTCTTACCTATTGTCCAAAGAAAAAGCCACAAAAAAAGTTAGATCTGTTCATCCTTTATCCAAGCCAGTCTGAGCCTTCGCATTTTTCTTTTCAGTGCTTGTATAGTTGAATTATCGGTTGCATCGTCGTGTCGAGTTGCTGGTCTTAGTGTCTAGTTCGTTTAGAGTTTCGAGTTCTGTTCACATTAGTCACGCCACCGCTGCATCATTATTCCTTCCGCTATCCACCATCCCATCCGTCAATTTCCACCACGTACTACCCATCGTTCATTGTCATAATCATAGTTGAGGTCGTTCACATCTTTGCTTGATCCAATCTGCATCTTATCTAGTTTGTTTTGAAAAGAGGGAGAGAGAAAAAAAAAGACAGAAAAAAAAGAGAGAGGAAAAAAAGGTAAAAAAAGTCAGAGAAAAAAAGAGAGAAAGAAAAAGAAAAGAAAAAGTGTGAGAAAAAAAAAGAGAGAAGAAAAAAAAAACGCAAAATTCGGATCTATCTAGACTCAATCTCGTAGCTGAATTCGGATTGGAATCTGTTTTGCGCAGTGTTCAGTAAAACAGGCATATCTTTTTCATACGAAGTCTGTTTTGGCTTCGTGAGTACTCAAATTAAAGCTAGCGACAAGCCGCATCTAAATAGTTGCAGAAGCTAGTTCAATATTTGACACCTCAAAATCGGCTTCTAAATAGGTCTTTTTTCCCTCCGAAGTTCGCGAACACAGCTTATTCCAATTTTTTAGGCCAGTTTTAGAATTTTTTGACTCCTCATATCAACTCGGAATTGAGTGATTCTTTTTGCATTTGAAAGCTTGAGTCAGTGCCTTTCTTAATTCCCGGTGCTTCGTTGCCAAACCGTGCGCCATACCGTACCAATCCAGAGGAGACGAAGGAGATTATGCGTCAAGTACAGGAGTTGCTCGACAAAGGTTATATACGCGAATCCCTTAGTCCTTGTGCTGTTCCTATTATTCTAGTGCCGAAAAAGGATGGTACATCGCGTATGTGTGTTGATTGTAGAGGCATTAATAATATTACTATTCGTTATCGTCATCCTATTCCTAGACTAGATGATATGCTTGATGAATTGAGTGGCTCTACAATATTCTCCAAAGTTGATTTGCGTAGTGGATACCATCAAATTCGTATGAAATTGGGGGATGAATGGAAAACAGCATTTAAAACAAAGTTTGGATTATATGAGTGGTTAGTCATGCCTTTTGGGTTAACTAATGCACCTAGTACTTTCATGAGATTAATGAACGAAGTTTTACGTGCTTTCATTGGACGATTTGTGGTAGTCTATTTTGATGATATAATGATTTATAGCAGATCTTTGGAGGAACATTTGGAACATTTACGTGCTGTTTTTATTGCTTTACGTGATGCACGTTTGTTTGGTAACCTTGGGAAGTGCACCTTTTGCACCGACCGAGTATCTTTTCTTGGCTATGTTGTTACTCCACAGGGAATTGAAGTTGATAAAGCCAAGATTGAAGCTATTGAGAGTTGGCCACAGCCCAAAACGGTCACTCAAGTGAAGAGTTTTCTTGGACTCGCTGGTTTCTATAGGCGTTTTGTGAGAGATTTCAGCACCATTGCTGCACCTCTCAATGAGCTTACAAAGAAGGATGTGCCTTTTGTTTGGGGTACCTCACAGGAAGAAGCCTTCACGGTATTGAAAGATAAGTTGACACATGCTCCTTTACTCCAACTTCCTGATTTTAATAAGACTTTTGAGCTTGAATGTGATGCTAGTGGAATTGGATTAGGAGGTGTTTTATTACAAGATGGCAAACCTGTTGCATACTTTTCTGAAAAATTGAGTGGGCCTAGTCTGAAGTATTCTACTTATGATAAAGAATTATATGCTCTTGTTCGGACCTTAGAAACATGGCAACATTATTTATGGCCCAAAGAATTTGTTATACATTCTGATCATGAATCTTTGAAACACATTAGAAGTCAAGCAAAACTGAACCGTAGACATGCTAAATGGGTTGAATTTATTGAGACTTTCCCTTATGTCATTAAACACAAGAAGGGTAAAGAAAATGTTATTGCTGATGCATTGTCTCGTCGTTATACTATGCTTTCACAACTTGACTTTAAAATATTTGGTTTGGAGACCATCAAAGATCAATATGTGCATGATGCTGAATTTAAAGATGTATTGCAGAATTGTAAGGAAGGGAGAACATGGAACAAGTTCGTCGTTAACGATGGATTTGTGTTTCGTGCTAACAAGCTATGCATTCCAGCTAGCTCCGTTCGTCTTGTGTTGTTGCAGGAGGCGCATGGAGGAGGATTAATGGGACACTTTGGCGTGAAGAAGACGGAGGATATACTTGCTACACATTTCTTTTGGCCAAAGATGAGACGGGATGTTGAGCGTTTTGTTGCTCGCTGCACTACATGTCAAAAAGCTAAGTCACGACTCAATCCTCATGGTTTATATATGCCTTTGCCTGTACCTAGTGTTCCTTGGGAGGATATATCTATGGACTTTGTTTTAGGTTTACCTCGAACAAAGAAGGGGAGGGATAGCATATTTGTTGTCGTGGATAGGTTCTCGAAAATGGCACACTTTATACCATGTCATAAAAGCGATGATGCTGTTAATGTTGCTGATTTGTTCTTTCGTGAAATTATACGCTTGCATGGTGTGCCAAATACTATTGTTTCAGATCGTGATACAAAATTTTTAGCCACTTTTGGAGATGTTTATGGCCTAAGTTGGGGACTAAACTGCTTTTTTGATAGAGGCGAGGGTGTCCCGATCTTTCGATGAGATGATAGCTATCGTTTTTGGTGGAGTAGACTTTGACGATCCGACTACGAACGTGCGAGGACGTCGCGCCCTAGCAATCGCTAAACCAACTCCGAGAGGTTATTGACCACGCCGGAGCACAATCAACCTGACCACGAGGGTCTATCTCCTGCAAGCAAACGAAGAACAAGCAAGAAACTAAGATTTGCAATCTGGATATTGCGAATATAAGATGAAAGCTTTATTGATCAAGGTGGGGTTCTGTGACGTCTTGGTCTGGTCGTTGAACACAAACGAAGTACGCGAAGTTGCAGCTATGGCGAACTTTTAATCTAAACAAAACCCAAAGTCTAAACGGTGCCCTAAGGGCTGTATATATGGAGGAAGAGGAGGGGATTTCGTGGCCCTTGAAGGAGGGGTCCGAAACCAACCCTATCTCTTGTTTCCCCACACATACGGACTCTACAAACAGCCTATACTCAAGTATTTCGAAATTACATGGGCCTGGCCCAATAATAAGGTGACGCAGCACCTATAATAGCCTCTGGACGAAATTTATGAAGTGACATCTTGTATATTTCGTCCAAGGCTTCCTGCACTCATTATGGTGGCTTCAAAGTCCTGAAATCATCACTTGTAACTCCGTTCTTGTTCCCCTTGTGCATGCCATCATCTCCATGCTTGAACTTGCTCCAAGGTTCCTCTTTCTTGTCCAAGCTAGGCCCTTCATTTGTAAGCAAAACAAATGTATCCAATTTAGGCAGCATCATATTCTCATGAACTTTAGAATCATTACCAAGAAACGAAAGTACCTGATATTTTAATTGGCGTGCGCGAGCTCTAGTAATTGGTCCAGTATGTATAGAAGCAGGGGTTGTGGGTGTAACAATGGTATTGATGTCCTCATCATCTTTTTTTCTTTTCTTTTTTTGCACTTTTTTTTTTGCTCCGCCACAATTTTTTTTCGAAAAAGTCTACAAATGGTCTAAAAACCGCCTAGCCAGAATTTTCCAGACTTAGTTTTTTTTTTTTGAAACTGGAACTATTTTTCTTCTACGGGTAGCACAAAAATTGGGGAATCCGACTTGTTCACGACTCGCAGTATCGCGTGATCTGGAACTCTAAAATAAAGGAATAAATACTGGACTCGGACTAGGACTGGTGGCAGAGATGAATATGGTGGAACTCGGACTGGTGATGGTATATGACGGTAGTATATGTGGACTCGGATTGGTGGTGGTATATGGACTCGGATCGGTGGTGGTATATGGACTCAGAGAAATAGCAGATAAGCTGTGGTGGTATATGGTAGGGGCGATGATGATGGTGCGGCGGCGGCGTGACAACTTGTGAACAGAACTCGAAACTCTAAAGAACTAGACGCTAAGACCAGCAACTTGACACGACGATGCAACCGCAAATTCAACAAAGCAAAAACCCTAAAAAGATTATGCAAAGGCTCAGATTGGTTCGGATATGATGAACTAACCCTAATTTTTTTTTGTGGCTTTTTTTTTGGACAATACGTAAGAAAATAAATCTAATCTAGGGAAAACTGGAAATTCTCACCGAGCAACCAGAAAACTGATACCACTTGATAGAGGCGAGGGTGTCCCGATCTTTCGATGAGATGGTAACTATCGATTTGGTGGAGCCGACTTTGACGATCCGACTACAAACGTGCACGACGTTGCGCCTTAGCAATTAGGCAGCATCATATTCTCATGAACTTTAGAATCATTACCAAGAAACGAAAGTACCTGATATTTTAATTGGCGTGCGCGAGCTCTAGTAATTGGTCCAGTATGTATAGAAGCAGGGGCTGTGGGTGTAACAATGGTATTGATGTCCTCATCATCTTTTTTTCTTTTTTTTTTGCCCCGCAACAATTTTTTTTTGAAAAAGTCTACAAATGGTCTAAAAACTGCCTAGCCAGAATTTTCCAGACTTAGTTTTTTTTTTTTGAAACTGGAACTATTTTTCTTCTACGGGTAGCACGAAAATTGGGGAATCCGACTTGTTCACGACTCGCAGTATCGCGTGATCTGGAACTCTAAAATAAAGGAATAAATACTGGACTCGGACTAGGACTGGTGGCAGAGATGAATATGGTGGAACTCGGACTGGTGATGGTATATGACGGTAGTATATGTGGACTCGGATTGGTGGTGGTATATGGACTCGGATCGGTGGTGGTATATGGACTCAGAGAAATAGCAGATAAGCTGTGGTGGTATATGGTAGGGGCGATGATGATGGTGCGGCGGCGGCGTGACAACTTGTGAACAGAACTCGAAACTCTAAAGAACTAGACGCTAAGACCAGCAACTTGACACGACGATGCAACCTCAAATTCAACAAAGCAAAAACCCTAAAAAGATTATGCAAAGGCTCAGATTGGTTCGGATATGATGAACTAACCCTAATTTTTTTTTGTGGCTTTTTTTTTGGACAATACGTAAGAAAATAAATCTAATCTAGGGAAAACTGGAAATTCTCACCGAGCAACCTGAAAACTGATACCACTTGATAGAGGCGAGGGTGTCCCGATCTTTCGATGAGATGGTAACTATCGATTTGGTGGAGCCGACTTTGACGATCCGACTACAAACGTGCACGACGTTGCGCCTTAGCAATCGCTAAACCAATCTCCTGAGGTTACTGACGATGCTGGAAGCACGATCAGCCTGACCACGAAGGTCTATTCCTGCACGCAATCGAAGAACAAGCAAGAATATGATAATGCAATCTGAATATTGCGAATATAGATGAAGTATTGATAATGGTGGGGATCCGAAAGCGGTCTTGGTCTGGTCGTTGGACACAAACGAAGTACACGAAGTTGCAATGGCTAACTTTTAACTAAACAAATCCCAAGGAAAAAGCTACTAGATGGATCTACTTATATAGGAGTAAGGTGATAGAGGCGAGGGTGTCCCGATCTTTCGATGAGATGATAGCTATCGTTTTTGGTGGAGTAGACTTTGACGATCCGACTACGAACGTGCGAGGACGTCGCGCCTTAGCAATCGCTAAACCAACTCCGAGAGGTTATTGACCACGCCGGAGCACAATCAACCTGACCACGAGGGTCTATCTCCTGCAAGCAAACGAAGAACAAGCAAGAAACTAAGATTTGCAATCTGGATATTGCGAATATAAGATGAAAGCTTTATTGATCAAGGTGGGGTTCTGTGACGTCTTGGTCTGGTCGTTGAACACAAACGAAGTACGCGAAGTTGCAGCTATGGCGAACTTTTAATCTAAACAAAACCCAAAGTCTAAACGGTGCCCTAAGGGCTGTATATATGGAGGAAGAGGAGGGGATTTAGTGGCCCTTGAAGGAGGGGTCCGAAACCAACCCTATCTCTTGTTTCCCCACACATACGGACTCTAAAAACAGCCTATACTCAAGTATTTCGAAATTACATGGGCCTGGCCCAATAATAAGGTGACGCAGCACCTATAATAGCCTCTGGACGAAATTTATGAAGTGACATCTTGTATATTTCGTCCAAGGCTTCCTGCACTCATTATGGTGGCTTCAAAGTCCTGAAATCATCACTTGTACCTCCGTTCTTGTTCCCCTTGTGCATGCCATCATCTCCATGCTTGAACTTGCTCCAAGGTTCCTCTTTCTTGTCCAAGCTAGGCCCTTCATTTGTAAGCAAAACAAATGTATCCAATTTAGGCAGCATCATATTCTCATGAACTTTAGAATCATTACCAAGAAACGAAAGTACCTGATATTTTAATTGGCGTGCGCGAGCTCTAGTAATTGGTCCAGTATGTATAGAAGCAGGGGCTGTGGGTGTAACAATGGTATTGATGTCCTCATCACTGCATCCCCGCCAAGACTCCATCGCTCCACCGCATCACAACGCAAGTCATCCATCAGTGCGGTGTCGAGCCCCCAGATAACTAAGTGGCTATCATTTGGCACATGTCAGCCATTTAGGAGGAAGATCACCTCTATATGACACCCGTCCAGAGGCGTGTCAAGCAGACTGGTGAAAGATGACTAAAGCGGCGCGGCAGGCCTGCCGGGCCGCATCCACAGCGTGACACATGGCAGTGCATTTAATGCACTTTGTCCTAACTGCCAGAGTTAGGTATGATAGCACTGTTAGCTATCTAATCACTGGATAATGACCGTTTTGCCATTGTGGTAACCCCTTGGCCTATAAAAGAAGGACCGTGGCAACCTTAGAAAGGATTCAGACCCTCCTGTACTCATACACGCGTAGCTGCTCTCCCCGTGGCGACCTTGCCTGGCTTGAGCGTCGCACGTTCTTCACGGTCCCTCCATCAATCCACCGAAGCAGGAGTAGGGTTTTACGCTTCTCAGCGGCCCGAACCTGGGTAAAAACCACCAGCGTCACCACTGCCGTGTTGTCCCATGGCTTCCGCTCTTTGTGCAATGCGATCTCCCCCCTCCTGAACGACAAAGGGGTCGATGGTCCCATAGGTGGCCGTGTTCTACCACGACAAGGGAGATCAACATGAGTAGCAAAGTCCATATTTAGTGCTAAACTTGTGAAAAGCATCGGTATTCATAAAAGATTTAACACAATCAAACTCAAGCTAAATACCTGACTCTTTACCTTCGTCGAGTTCCCAATCTTCAGAGTTGCATTTAATTCTTTCTAAAAGATCCCACCTAAATTCAATAATCTTCTTCATAAAAGAACCAGTATAAGAAGTATCAAGCATGGATCAATCATCATGAGAAAGCCGAGCATAAAAATTCTGAATAATAATTTCTCTAGAGAGCTCATGATTGGGGCATGAATATAACATTGACTTAAGCCTCCCCCAAGCTAGAGCGGTACTTTCTCCTTCACGAGGCCAAAAATTATATATATAATTCTGATCACGATGAACTAGACACATAGGATTATTTTTTTACTGAAATTCCAGTTTCAGTCGATTCTAGTTCCAAGATCCAATATCATCGCATAGCCTATACCATGTCAATGCTTCTCCCTTCAAAAATAAAGAGAAAACCTTCTTCTTAGCTTCATCTTCGAATAAACCTGCAAGCTTAAATAATCCACAAATTTCATCTACATATATCAAGTGCATATCAGGATGTTCGGTTCCATCTCCTGCATAAGGATTAGCTAGCAGTTGTTCTATCATACCCGAAGGAATTTCATAACCAATATTTTTAGTAGGTGCAGTAGGTTGAGGGGTAACTAATTGTGCTTCCGGTCGAGGTGAAGATACCCCGAACAAACCCCTCAAAGGATGGTTCTCCATAGTAACAAGTGATAATAAATTTCAGCACGTAGTAATAATTTTTCCTTACCAGTTTCCACTTACCAAGAGCGCTTCACTCCCCAGAAATGGCACCAGAAAAGAGCCTTGATGACCCACAAGTATAGGGGATCAATCGTAGTCCTTTCGATAAGTAAGAGTGTCGAACCCAACGAGGAGCAGAAGGAAATGACAAGTGGTTTTAAGCAAGGTATTTTCTGCAAGCACTGAAATAGTCGGTAACAAGTAGTTTGATAGCAAGATAATTTGTAACGAGCAAGTAGAAGTAATGGTAAATAAAGTGCTGTAAGGTAGCCCAATCCTTTTGTGTCAAAGAACATGCCAAAATAGTCTCTTATGATAAGCAAAGCGTTCTTGAGGGTACACGGGAATTTCACCATATCACTTTCATCATGTTGGTTCAATTCGTGTTCGCTAGTTTGATAATTTGATATGTGGGTGGACCGGTGCTTAGGTGCTGTTCTTACTTGAACAAACCTTCTACTTATGATTAACCCCCTCGCAAGCATCCGCAACTAGGAGAAAAGTATTAAGATAAAATCTAACCATAGCATTAAACTTTTGGATCCAAATCAGTTCCTTACGAAATAACGCATAAACTAGGGTTTAAGCTTCTGTCACTCTAGCAACCCATCATCTAATAACTACTCCACAATGCATTCCCTTACGCCCAAATATGGTGAAGTGCCATGTAGTCGATGTTCACATGACACCACTAAGGGAATCACAACATACATATCATCAAAATATCGAACACATATCAAGTTCACATGATTAGTTGCAACATGACTTCTCCCGTGACCTCAAGAACAAAAGTAACTACTCACAAATAATAATCATGCTCAAGATTAGAGGGGTATTAAATAGCATAATGGATCATGGATGAAAGTTGCAAATTATTAAGCTACGCAATATTCTAGGCATTTTCATATAAAAGTTGTTTAATTTCGATGCACAGTTGCGGAGTTATTAAATGCATGAGCATGGGGCGTTTTTCTGAAAATCTGGTAATTCTCTGGATAATGCTAAATTCGCAGATCTGGAAAAAAACTACATGGGCCGAAACTAAAACTGGAGCAGGCCCAACAAGAGGAAAAAAGGAGGCGATGGGGGTGGCCTCACCATGGGCCAAGGCCCGGCTTGTCAGAGGAGGCCGATGCGCTAGCGCTGGTCTCGCTCGATGCAGAGGAAGCAGACAGAGAAGGCGAGATGCGGGGCGGCTTCAGGCGATGCAGGGTGCGGCGGCGGATGGAGTGTTAGGATCTAGCTAGAGAATTGGGAAGGGATTAGGCTATGGCGACATTTGATTTCCAGCGACCCTATGGTCTGTTTCTCTCTGAACATGTAACTGAACCTTACAAGCAATTCTTAGCAGGTATCTGAACCAGGTGGCCTCAGCCACTGTCAATTCTCCACCTATCCAATTACACAATTGCACTATTTATAATGAGTCACTTAAGCACCCAATCCTTCTCAGCGTATCTTGTCGATGGATGATGGGCCCGCTTGCTGGGCCTTCCTTCTTGGGTCACGAACGGCGCTTCTTCCTGTGGGCTGGACGTAGAGGCCTCGGCGTTGACACTCCCCCTCCTTGAAAACTAGCTTGTCCCCAAGCCGGAGCTCGCGGAAACCTTTGCTTACGCTCCTTGAGATCTTCGCAAGTAGCAAGTGTGTCAGGCTGATCTGACCATTGTATGAGACCCTGAGGAACAGCTTCGCTACCACGGCGACGCAAACGCCTTTGCATAACACGCACAGGGATAGCAAATTAAGAGTCAACACATGGAAGTTTAGACTGTACCTGGCAATTTGGCCCCAGAGCAAGTTTCAATTGGGAAACAAGAAGAACAGGGTGGATACGGATGCCTCGTGGGAGTGCCAAACGATAAGCTGATGCACTAACTCTCTCAAGGATCTGATATGGCCCATAATATTTTGAACAGCAGCTTGTGATGTGCAGGAGGGGCAACAGAAGATTGTATGTATGGCTGTAGCTTGAGGAATACTGAGTCTCCCACTTCAAAAACTCGGTCAGATCATTTCTTGTCAGCCTGGTGCTTCATTCTGGAATTGACTCGCTACAAATGTTGTTGTAAAAGACGCAACATCAAATCTCTATCATGCAACCAGGTTTCCAAATCCGGGACAGTACAAGTGTCATTTGCTGAAATGCCAAATGTACGAGGAGACTGGCCATAAAGCACTTAAAAAGGAGATTTCCCTTCCAAAGCAGAGTGTGGGCAGGTTTCCAAATCCGGGACAGTACAATAGTCAGCCAAGGAGAGCCACTGAGCCCACTTAGCTGGACAGGCATGAGTAAACAATGCAAAAAAGCTTCGAGGCACCGATTGACTCGTTCGGATTGTCCATCAGTTTGAGGATGATGAGACGAGCTCATACGCAATTTAGTACCGGTCAAGGCTGCCATCTCCCTCCAAAAGCGACTTGTGAAGATTCTGTCACGATCTGTCACAATTGATTCCGGCATCCCGTGCAATTTGTGAATATTGTCCATGAACACAGAAATGACAGCTGACACCGTGAAAGGATGTTGCAGACCGAGAAAATGAGCATAACGGGACAACTTATCCACCACAACCAAAATGCAATTGTAGCGCCCAGAGCGAGGGAGGCCTTCGATAAAATCCATTGTCAACATCTGCCAGTAACGTTTGGGAACAGGCAATGGTTCAAGCAAGCCTAGATAACGAGCTCTATCAGGCTTAGCTCTCTGACACACCACACATTCTTGCACATACTATCGTACTTGCGCTTGCTTGCCCTTCTAGTAAAACAATTGTTTCAAGCGACGTAGGGTCATTGGTATACCTGAATGGCCACCAATAGGGCTGGTGTGGAACGCATCCAGCAGCTTGAGGGTGAGTTCAGTGCCCTCTGGGATCCACAAACACCCTTTGTAACGAATAAGACCATCCCTCAAGGAGTAATAATCATCCACAGTAGTCTGCACAGCTAGTTTAGTGAGCAGATCTAGGGCTGTTGCATTGTCTTGATACAAATCCAACACCTCCTGAAGCCAAGCAGGTTGGTGATGGGATAGCCAACAAGTGCTCATCAGGGGATGGTCTGCGTGACAGAGCATCTGCAGCTCGGTTTTCTGCTCCTTTTTATGCTAGATTTTGAATTGAAGACCCAACAGCTTGGTAAACACCTTTTGCTACCAGGGAGTATGAAAACGTTGATCATTCAAATGAGCTAAGCTGCTGTGATCAGTAAGAATCAGGAATTCTGCATGCTGTAAATAAGAACGCCACTGTTCAACTGCAAGAATGATGGCCATGTACTCTTTTTCATAAGTAGAAAGCCCTTGAGTGCGAGGGCCCAAGCCACGGCTCACAAACGCCAGAGTCTGCCCTTGTTGTAACAATACTGCTCCCACTCCTAGATCACTCACATCAGTTTCAATAACAAATTGCTTAGAGAAATCTGCAAGGCTAGGGCAGGGGCTATAGTAAGAGCTTGCTTTAGTTGATCAAAGGACTATTGTGCCGCTAGAGACCACACAAAAGGGACATGCTGGTGCAGCAACTGAGTGAGAGGTTGACTAATCATACCGTAGTGTTGGACAAATTTGCGATAATATCCAAATAGTCTAGGAAACACACGCAATTCCTTGAGGTTAGCAGGGACTGGCCACTCTTTGGACAGTAGATACTTTCACACCATTGCCATCAATCACATATCCCAAATAAGCAATACGACGCTGTGCAAATTCGCATTTGGAGCTCTTAACTTGCCACTGGTGTTTTTGAAGCAATTGCAGCACCTCTTTCAAGTGTTGTATATGGTCTTCCAATGTTTGACTATAGATGAGTATATCATCGAAGAAGACAACAGCACACTTACGTAGCACTGGAGCCTGATCATAATTCATGACAGATTGAAAAGTAGGAGGGGCATCTGTTAGGCCAAAAGCCAGGACATTAAACTAGTAATGTCCATTATGCGTATGGAAAGCTGTTTTGTATTCTTCACCCAGAGCCAAACGAATTTGATGGTAACCTGCACGGAGATCAAGCTTTGAAAAACCAAGATGCTCCTATCAACTCATCGAGTAGCTCATCAATCACAGGCAGGGGATATTTGGTCTTCAATGTGATCAGATTGAGGTGCCGATAGTCCACACAGAGCCGCCATGTCCCATCTTTCTTGCGAACCATGATAACAGGGGAAGCAAAAGGACTTGAACTAGGTGAAATTACTCTAGATTCCAGCATCTCTTTGATCTGTTTCTCAATTTCTATTTTCAGTTCTAGAGAATACCTATAGGGTCGGATATTTACTGGCTGAGCTCCATCCATCAGAGGAATGTGATGATCACAAGCTCGTCGCGGAGGAAGAGAAGTGGGAATAGCAAACACACTAGCATATTGATCCATAGTTCTTGTATAGGTGCCGGAAGAGGAATAGTAGGACCCTTGTCGCTAGCTGGTTGAACGAAATGAAGCTCGACCACAGTGCAGTTAAAGGAAGCAGGGGGATGTTCTTGCAAAAATATTGGAGCTCCCTTATACTCGAATGCTAACCATTCAAGCCTGTTCACTTGCATTGTGCCGAGAGAAGAAAGCCAATCCATTCCCACTATGCCATCATAATGTGTCAATGGCAGAACTCTGAAATCACACTGAAAGGTATGCCCACCAGAATTCCACTTGCACCAAGGGATCACATGAGTGCACGTGAGGTGACCACCACCAGCAATTCGCACTGTCTGTTGGTTAGGTAGTTGTTGTGCTCCTTGCAAATGATCTGCAAGGCGAGCACTAACGAATGAATGTGAACTGCCTGAGTCCAGAAGCAACACAACACTATGCCCTGAGATTTGACAGTCAAGCTTGATAGAACCCGACCCCCCTATTGTTGTCTGAGTATCAGTAGATAATAGCATTAAATCCATGTCACTGTCATCAGACTCCCCATTATCCAAAGCACATAATTCAAGCAACTCCTGAACTACATGAAGCTACACAGTGGTATTGCACTTATGATCTCTGCCCCAGCGCTCACCACAGATAAAACAGAGGCCCTTAGCACGATGGTATGCTTTCAGAGTGGCTAATTTGTCTTCTGCACCTGTAGGTTTAAACTTGTCAATGCTCTTGTGTTCTTCAACACTTTTAACTGACGCCACTCTGTCAAAACAATGAGATGAACTTGCAGTATGACGCTTGCCAAATAGGATTGGTTCAGGTTTAGGTTCGCCCATTTCCTCCTGGACCGAAGCAATCGAGTAAGCTGTTTCCAAATCAGCTGGACGCTGAACAGCAACAATCATCCGAACACTGGATTTCAAGCCATCTACAAATCTAGTGGCATAATGCAACATATCCAGGTCAGGTTCATATGCTGTCAACTGATCCATGAGCTCAGAAAATTCATTGATATACTCTTCAACTGAGCCAATCTGTCGCAGACGATACAATTTGCATACTAGCGACTGATGTTGGTTGCGGCAAAAACGATTAAGAACAGCAGCACAAAAGTCTTCCCAGGATGAGCGCACAAACATGTGCTGTACAGATGAAAGCCATCGCACTGCCGCCCCTTCAAATTGCATCACGGCCACTGCAATCCATAACTCAGGATTGGTGTCGAACATCTCAAAGTAATCGACACATTGTGTCTGCCACAGCTTTGGATTGGCCCCATCGAACCGCGGAAAATCAACTGAAGGTGGTTTTCCATGGCCTGACGAAGATGATGAACCATGCCTCCGCTCTCGTTGCAGCAGGCTAGAGAAGGAGGAAGTGGGTTGCGGTAACTCAGGTATACCTCTTGCCGGCGGTGGAACGTAAGGTGCAGGAGTGCCCACTCTCGCTCCTCGTGCCGACAGAGACGAACGGAATCCAGCTTGAATCGTCTCCGCTGCGGATCGAGGCGAACGCTCGAAGCCATCCAAATTACCGGTGCTGGAGGCGTTGCCCTTGGCAGCGCGGAAGTCCTGGATCTGCTTGAGTAGATCGGCCTCTGCCTCGTCTGTGTACGCCTGCATGTCCTTGACGACGGTTCCCATCGCCGCTCCACCGCCTTGTCGACCTCCGCCCCGACGGAACACACCACCGCTGCCTCGACTGCGCTCCCCACCGCCGCCACGATGAGCGCGTCGAGTTCCTTCTGTGGCGAAGATGGGCCACCTCGCTCGCCTGTGGGACGGTCTCGTAGATCGCCTTGCCTTCCGAACTCAGATGCTCCATGAGCTCTTGTGGCCGGCGCGCCGCTGCCGCCGTCAAACGCGTGTCGAGGGGATGCTCTAGCGCGGCGTGGGTGGGGAATTTTTTGGGTCTGAGTACCAATTGATAGGATCTAGCTAGAGAATTGGGAAGGGATTGGGCTATGGCGACATTTGATTTCCAGCGACCCTGTGGTTTGTTTCTCTATAAACATGTAACTGAACCTTACAAGCAATTCTTAGCAGGTATCTGAACCTTACAAGCAGGTGGCCTCAGCCACTGTCAATTCGCTACCTATCCAATTACACAATCGCACTATTTATAATGAGTCACTTAAGCACCCAGTCCTTCTCAGCATATCTTGTCGATGGATGATGGGCCCGCTTGCTGGGCCTTCCTTCTTGGGTCATGAACGACGCTTCCTCCTGTGGGCTAGACGTAGAGGCCTCGGCGTTGACATGGAGCTTCTACTTCGGCGACGCGGCGATGCAGGGAACGAAGGGAGGTGCGGATCCGGGCACTGGACGGCGTCCCAGCTGAGATCCGAGGCGAGGCAGGGGGTCGGCGGCCATGAGGTTCCTGCCAGAAAAACGAGAGAGAGAGAGAGAGATTAGTCCCAGAGGAGGGAGCAATGGGAGAAGAGGCGCGCAATGGGTGTTGCCTGGGTGGCCAAGGCGAGGCTCCAAGCGACGACGGACGCTGCAAGGAGACGGGCGTGCATGCGGGCGAGGGTGCCATGTGGGACCTCGTGTCCATGGCGCTCGAGAAAAGCTCCTGTGAGAAGGAACACGTGAGAGAGAGAGAGCTGTGTGTGTGAGAGATAAGTTGAGGGAGGAATGGAGAAACAGGGGAGGAATGAGAGGGGTCTTGCTGGCTTCGGTGCTTGCCACCGATGGTGGAGCTGATGAGGCGGCGACGTGAGGAGGGGTTGGTGGCGACGGCTCGCACGGGAAGAGTCGAGGAGGAGGCCTCGGGCGCAACGAGGTTGAGGCCTCGATCCCAAACTGGATCAAGCGCCGGCTAGATGCGTGGTGGAGGGCATTGGGTTGGTCTGGTGCTGAAAACGAGGGATGATTTTGGATCCGGGATGAACCCGAGGAGGAAGAGACAGGAGGAGTGGTGGCGGGGAGGAGGAATGGATGGGACAACCGTCCTAGGATCTAGGGTTGGATCCGATATATATAGCAGAGGAATTAGGGTAGGGCTATTTCGTCCCTATGATTGTAATCGGACGGCCGAGAAAATAAAGGCTAGGGGAGTCCATTGAAGAATTCAAAGATATTTGGGGATGTTCGGGAATGTTTCGAATCCATCAGTCATGACCGAGCAGTTCGGGTTCGGGGAAATTTCGAATGCGCACGTGAGGGGGGTTCGTGCACTGTGCAGAGAGAGGTTAGGCGGATGCGGTCAAGTGTGTGGTTGGATTGAGAATGGTCAATGAAGACAAGCGGTCTGACAACATGCCACGGAGACAAGGAGAGAAGCGGCAACTTTGAACGGCTATGAGTTTTATGAAAACAATGGCAGCGGACTACCGATGCAATGCAAATGATGACATGATGAATGCAACAAACAAATAATTAACACAGCTGACATGCAAAAATGGAAGGCATCTTGAGCGTCGGTCTCGGGCTGTCACAACACTCCCCCATATACAAGAGATCTCGCCCCGAGATCTAGGAATGAGAAGAGGAAAGAAGAGGAAGAGGTAAACAAAGTTGCTTCAATGACAATCAAGCAAAACCAAAGAACCTTTGAAATTACACAGATATGAAAAGCACACAAGGGACAGAAAGAATTTGAAACCACTCAGGTTTAAACGAGATAGACAACGAATGAGAAGGAAAGAATTCGGGCAGCACTCCGGTAGAAAAGAGAAGGAAAACTTCATAAGTTGAAAAGAACTTGAAAAGAGAACACCAAACTCCGCTTAAGTGGATAAGCAAGAAAAGAACATTATCTTGACAAAACGAGATGATGGGTCGAAGAGAGCAAACATCACAACGCCTCCGGGATGATAGAATAGAAGTTAGATCATTGGAAATAAACGAACGGAGAAGAAAATGACAACTTCTACCACCATTGAACTTGAAAGCATCCGTAGAAAGAAGGATTGAATGGAGTTGTTGAAAAATCAACAACGAAAAGAATAAGCTTGTTGTGGGCTTATGGTAAACATCTCAAAACTTGAGGTGAAATTCTGCCACTACCAAATGATTGATTGCTTGAGATGAATGAAGAGATGAAAAGCTTGTTTCACCAAGAGGATAAAGAGAAAGGATCTCCTGAACGAGGAGAAAACGATGGTCCTAAAATATCACATTCCTGTCAACTTTTGAATTACGAAGGGAAATTGTCAAGAATACCATAACACCACCTCGAAAGATAAGGTAGAGAGAATTTGCACTTTGGGATGCAAGATGAAGAATGCTTGAGGTCCACCAAGAATCTTAAGGGAGACTTCGAGAACGAATTAAACCCTTGATGAACCACCATGTAGAACCTCATGGAAGAACTCTGGAATGAAAGGAATTAATCACTTGGATTAAACAAGAATAAGAATTACGTTATGCGTATCCTTCACCAATTTAAATTGATGACAAGCAACGAATTTGGCATACTACTTATTCTTATTGAAAAACGATTAAGGAGAGATATCGCGCAAACTTGAGAAAGTCTTCAACGAACCACAGGTAGGACTTTGGGAAGAACGGATGAATTGATACAATAACAAAGGAAGAGGAATCTTGGATGAACCACCGTAAGCATATGAAACAAACGAAGAAAAGGGAACGAATCATCAGGAAGAATTATAAAATGAATGAAGATAGTTGAGGGAATTTATATGCAAGAGAACAAAGAGATCTAGAGCTAACTAACGAAATACTTGAACGATGCACCAGAATGATTCGAAGACGAAAGAAGAGGCATCAATTGAGAAGAAGTATGGAAATGAAGTTGAAAGATGAGAATGATGAAATCTTTTGAAATGATGGCCTTCGGATGCTCAAGAAAGGAAAGCAACTACTGAATGCGTCGGATGGGTATGAAAAGAATTCTCACGATTGGAAACAGTTTGAGAGGATGGCATCCAGCTTGAACTACGAATCTTCCATGAGAAAGAACAAGTATTGAAGAAAAACTCTTCTTCTGTCTTCACATTGAGAACGACGACGAGGAACACCACCATGAATTGCTGAAACACTCCGGAACAATGAAGAATAGAAAGGTTGAACCAAAGATGAAAGAATTCGAAAGCGAACTTGGAGGATACATTTGACCAATGAGAATTCATTCTTACGTCAAACTTGGAAATGAATTTGAGAATAACTCCGGAAGAATTAAAAGAGCTAGGTAAGACTTGTGGGTTATGGGCCCAGTCAAAAGGAACACCATGAAAATGATTGCTTAGAAAGAGAGATTACACCAGTTGATTAAATGGATTGAATGAGATAACAATCTTAAAATAGCTTGAACGGATTAAGAATAGAAACACAAAACTTCTGAGATATCTTCAGCACTCTAGATATGAACAAAGAGAGGTGAATAAATAAGAGAGCCTTGGAAAAGAAATTCCAACAATGGAAAATCTGTGAAACAAGAGGTAGAGATATGATCAGCACCGAAGCTTGAATTTAGACCACCGGAGAAAAAAAGAGAATGAAGAATGACAAACTTAAGCTCCTGAGCACCTTCACGAGAAATCATCGGCTAAGAACATTGAAGGAAAAGAATGAAGAGACTTCACATGAATCAAATGGATACTTGATTTGAGATTTCTGACTCCTTGAAGAAAAGGGTGGGATGGTGGGAAAACAAAGGCAATTTGGGTCGGATGAAACGGACATCGTTGAGAAAACTGAGAATTGATCTTGCAAATATTGAAGGGATCAGATTAAATTGAATAGAAGCACTCGGGTTGAAAAAGAATTTACATGACAATCTCGATGATCAAGAAGGATTAGCATTCAGAAGGAAATATGGGAACACCTCTTAGGGAAAAAGTATGGGATCAACACTTGACTTCGAAGCAACTTGAGTACCACAAATAAAACAAAACAAAGGATTTGGCTCGCAGAATAAGGCAGAACAAACATATGATAGGGATTTCCCCAATCCCATATCATGCATCTGTCGAAAAGATATCCTAGGTAACTACTTGAATTCCCACCTAAGAACATCCGCAATTTTCTGGTTATGCAATCTGGTCCAATGGATACAAGGAGAAAAATATTATCACACAACTCATAGCAGAATTATATGCTCAAAATGTATCACATCCGTCAACACATAACCAAGAAAACCTCGGAACTCGTGTACCTCAGACCTTCAAAAAACAAAAGCTATACTAGTCGTGGCAGTACTCCTGAACGCACTCCCCAGTACTGGGTGGCGTACAGGTTATCTCACCACTAAAAGTATAGAAGCGTTTCGATGTCGGTGTCCTATGGTATTCCGAAACAGAAACGATAGCGAATGTGACAAGAACCACTTGGAGCTCAACTCCCCGGAAGAAGTCAAGTCAGACAAGAGGCACCAAGACAGAATTCTGTCACACCAACATCGCAATGATTCCAACAATACTCGCATGATCCTAAGGAAAAAAATAATTGAGTGAGAAGAGTAGTAGCATCAAAATACCTACGTCACAGTTCCTCACCAGAGCGACGAAGGGGATAAGGAGTAAAAAGAATTCCTACTCTCTGATATATAACTAGACTCAAAATAGTTTTTTTTTAGACTCAACAACGGGAACGGTTCGATCAATCAAGGGGGCTCCTGTGGTCGGTAAGGCTCTAATACCAACTTGTAGTGCCCAAGATGCAATTATATCCCAATCACGTGATGAATTCATGATTGGGGCACAACAGCATTTCGAGCGCATAGCAAGGTGGATATCATTACAAAATACCATGTACTGAATAGATGAGAATACCAGATAAAGGCTTACACTCGCCAAAAGCTACAACATTAATACATGAATACATAGGAATCATCATACAGAAAGAAGGATCCGACTACGGATGAAATCAAACGAAAAATAAGAATGACATCCACCCTGCTAATACCAGGCTCCCGACCCGGAACCTATCCCTTGTTCGAAAAAGAAGAAAAAGTAGAAGAACGACTCCAAACAGATCAATCATCGCTCTCACGTCAGATCATTGCATTACCTGTACCTGCACGTGTTGTTGTAGTAATTTGTGAGCCACGAGGACTCAGCAATCCCATTACCATGGGTATCAAGACTAACAAAGCTTAATGGGTATGGAATGGATAAGTGGTGAGGTTGCAGCAAGCACTAAGCAATTGCATTGTGCCTAACTTACGAGTACAAGAGTAAGAAGAGTAAACTACGCATAACGGTCGCAAACTAGTAATGATCACGAAGTGATCCTAAACTACTTACGAGTCAACCATAACCCCATCGTGTTCTCTACCCGAACTCCCTAGAAAAGAGACGGTCACGGTTACGCACGCGGTTGGTGTATTTTATTTTGGATCTGGTGTCAAGTTCTCTGCAACTGGATATTATAAATTTCCAAGTCGCCACATAACCGCGGACACGGCTTCCGAAAAGATTTAACCCTGCAGGGGTGGTCCAACTTAATCCATTATAAACTACCACACGCATCCGATGGAACATCCTCACACCATGAAGAACACGATGCTTAGATAAGGAATCCCGGTGGACAAGTCACTCGCCAAAGGTACAACTAATCCAGCAAGACCTCCCGACGTGTCGACGATCCCAATAGGAGCCACGTATCTCGTTCTCAGGACACGGCGGATTGTCCAAACTTTCGGGAGGCCAATCACAGAGTTGGCCCTGGTGCCCACCGATGGTTGACAGGTTTGGACCAACACTCATGAGGAGCACTGGCCCGGGGTTATTCATTAATTATCCTCGGGGTCCGAAAAGTCCCTATGCAAATTTTAGTTGTTATTAGGCAAATGGTAAAACCCAGGTTGGGCCTTGCTGGAAGAGTTAAACCTAAGCGAATGATGAGGGGGTCCCTATATACCCACACATGTTAGGAGCGATCATCAAGGAACATAACACTGGTATGACGGAAACTAGGGTGTGTCGGCGTTCTGGGATCAGGGGTACCCAGACTTGCCTACCTGCGGCCCAGCGCGTGGCCCCTTCGGCGGCCCCTTACGGCCCAGCTACAATACTCTACGACCAAGACCCTCGTGAGGGCCCCCCGGCCTCGCGAGGCGAACGACGCCAAGACCTCCCGAGGGGCATATTCCCGAGCCTGTCTCCCAAGGAGCGGAGATCTCTATGCAGGTACCTCGCCTCACAAGGCTCGCGATGACGTGAGCCATGACAACTGAGGCCAGGCGGGCGCCAGCGAGCGCAAAGGAGGAAAATTTCCTCTTTGGTGCTATGGTGGCAAGGACCAGCGCGGGTTCCCGAGGGATCCCCCAAAGGTTTCCATTCCGGTGCAACGAGACCAAGAGCACGAGCTCGGCAGGACGGATGTCATCACCGAGCCCATGATAGCGTCATGGCCAGAAGCTTTGCACGCGAAGACCACCTTTTGTCAGGATAAGATGTATTTCTTGTCCCCTTTCTAATTGGTCGTTGTGGAATCCCTTCCCGCCTAAGCTATGAGGGAAGAGGTCTAAGGCCACTATAAATAGAGGCTAGTCTCCATCGTAGAGAAGGGGAACCATTCTCACCCACTAAGCCCTCGCGAGGTTGCTCACCCACTGTACTAGTTCATCCTCAACCTCCTCGTGAGGCCAATCCACCACAAAGCAGTAGTAGGGTTTTACACCGCAAGGTGGCCCGAACCTGGGTAAACTGTTGTGTCCCCTCTTTCCCTGATCGCACGAACTCAATGAGGCCAAGCCATGAGACGATGAGCTTGAAGCTACGGCTAGGCTAGATCTTCGCACACGCCCCAGAGTTCGAACCTTGTTGGGTCCGCGGAGCCCCGATTCCAACATTTGGCGCGCCAGGAAGGGGGCGTGTCAAAGTTTTCCCTTCCGCTTCACTCCTTCTCGCCTCATTGCCTCCATGGGTGACGCCGTCCGCTTCGCTGCTCGGACCGCCGTCCCGGAAAACCCCGCGGGCTGCCCGGCCTTTACTCCTGCCTTGTGCCGAGTGCGGTGGACGGTCAGGTTCAGGCCGGTGCTGCCCCCACGCTACGACGGCACAGCCGACCCCGAGGAATTTCTCCAGCTGTATGCCCAGAGTATTCAGGTGGCGGGAGGCGACGACAAGGCCATGGCGAACTGGCTCCCTCTGGCCTCACAGAGGTTCCGCGCTCCTGGCTCCGCGGCCTCCCGGAGGCCTCGGTGTCCTCCTGGGAAGAGCTCTGTGGTCAGTTCATCGCGTGCTTCACAGCTTCGGGGCCACATGCGGTCACTTGCATCCTCGGCGGGTCACAAGGCCCCGCATCTGGTCACCACATAAAGTAGATCTTCCATCAGGTGGGTGCCGCTTGGCTTTAGCCTGAGACCCCGCGAAGCTGCGCACGGCACGAGGTCGCCATCACCTTCGACTCCGAGGACCGCCTCGAATCTACGGCCGCTGCCGGTGTGCTCCCCATGGTTGTGCACGCCCACCATCAGCAATGTTGCGGTCACCAAGATCCTCATCGACGGTGGCGCCTGCCTCAATGTACTCTCCGTGGAAACCTTTGAGATGCTCCAAGTACCGTACAACTGGCTCCAGCCAACCAGGCCGTTCTCAGGAGTGACAAAGGGCTCCGCCACCCCCCTGGGACAAGTGCGCCTCCCCGTCACCTTCGGCAAGCGCGACAACTACCGCACCGAGCTTAGCGACTTCGACATGGCCCGCATCGGCCTCCCGTACAACGCCATCCTGGGATACCCTGCCCTCGCCAAGTTCATGGCGGTGACCCATCCAGGCTTCAAGATCGTCAAGATGCCAGGCAGTAGTGGTGTCAGCACCGTGGCTGGTGACAGAAAGGATGTGATACGGGTCCTCAAGCTCGCCTAGGGGGCGGCGACAACCTCACGCCTGGACGCCAAGGGAGCCCCGGAGGCTCCCGAGGCCGCGCCAGCAAAGAAGAAACAGATGTTCTCCCAGGACCGCGCCGGGACATAGAAGGTGCCTATTGACAGCAGCGGCTTGGGCCCCACCTTCACCATTGGCGCCGGCCTTCCCCCAGAGCAGGAGGAGGCGCTGGTCGGTTTCCTTTGGACAAACAAGGACGTGTTTGCATGGGAGGCGTTCGATCTGGTGGGCATTCCGAGGGAGGTAATCGAGCACCACCTGATGGTATGCCCCGGTGCGCGCCCAATGAAGCAGAAAGCACGGCATCAAGCACAGGAGAAGCAGGTGTTCAGCATTCAGGAAGTGCGCAAGCTGCCAGAAGCCGGAGTCATTCAAGAGGTGTGGCACCCGGAATGGCTGGCCAACCCGGTTGTTGTTCCCAAGAAGGGCAAAAAGAGCGCATGTGCGTCGACTTTACAAGCCTCAACAAGGCTTGCCCTCAGGACCCCTTCCCGCTTCCGCGTATCGACCGGATCATGGACTCCACCGCGGAGTGCGATCTGCTATGCTTTCTGGACGCCTTCTCGGGCTATCACCAAATCAAGATGGCGGCCGAGGACGTCGAGAAGACGGCCTTCATTTCCCCATGTGGCGTGTACTGCTGCACCTACATGCCCTTCGGGCTGAGGAGCACCGGTGCCACCTTCCAGCGGCTGATGCACATCACGCTGGGGCCGCAGCTGGGGAGAAATGCAGAAGCATATGTTGACGGCATCGTAGTCAAGTCACGCAAGGCAAAGACCCTGATCGAAGATCAGGAGGAAACGTTCGCCAACCTGCGCAAGGTGAATCTGAGGCTTAAGCCGGAGAAGTGCATTTTTGGTGTCCAATCCGGCAAGCTGCTTGGCTTCCTTGTTTCGCATCGAGGGATCGAGGCCAACCCCGAAAAGATCAAGGCAATTGAAAAGATGCGACCGCCTCAGACCCTCAAGGAAATGCAAAAGCTGGCAGGGTGTGTGACTTCCTTGGGGCGCTTGATCTCTAAGCTTGGCGAGCGCGCCCTTCCCTTTTTCAAGCTGATGAAGAGAACGGGCCCCTTCGAGTGGACCCCGAAAGCAGAGGCGGCCTTCAAGGACCTCAAGAGGTACCTCACGAGCCCCCCATCATGGTGGCGCCCCGTCCTCGCGAGCCCTTGGTGCTCTATTTGGCTGCGACCCCGCACTCGGCCAGCGCGGCGCTTGTGATGGTCCGGGAAGAGCGCGCCAGCACCAGCGCGGGCCCTGGCGGCCCGCGTAAAGCCACGCAGCCTCCGCCACCACAGGACAGCGCCTCAGGGGCCCCTGCCCCTCCATCACCTGACGAGGCGCCCGAGTCCCTCGCGCCCCGTGTGAGGCAGGATGTCGTCAACGCCCCGTGCCTTATCGAGCATCCGGTGTACTTCGTCAGCATCGTACTGCGGGATGCACGCGCGCACTATCCTATGCAGCAAAAGCTCCTCCTCGCGCTCCTTGTTGCTTCCAGGAAGCTGCGCCATTATTTCCAGGGCCACCCCATCAAGGTTGTATCTGCATACCCCTTGGAGAAAGTGCTCCATAGCCCCAACGCTGCCGGCAGAGTCGCTGAGTGGAACATCGAGCTCCAAGCTTTCCAGCTAGAGTTTAGTACGACTCGGGTTATCAAGGGGGCGGCCCTCACCGACTTCGTGGCAGAGTGGACAGATGCTCCTGTCCAGAGGCCGGGCGAGGACTGGTCCCTCGTGCCCGGCGATGAAGCGCCCGATGGCTGGGTCATGCACTTTGACAGCGCCTTCACGCGACAAGGCGCGGGGGCTGGGGTCGTGCTCGTTTCCCCAACCAAGGACAAGCAATTCTACGCCGTACAGCTCTATTTCCAGCATGGCGAGAAGGTCTCCAACAAGATCGCGGAGTACGAGGGCCTGATCGCTAGGCTCAAGTTCGCGGCCGCTCTAGGGTTCAGGCGCCTCCCCATCAAGGGCGATTCCCAGCTCCTCTTCAACTTCTCCAACAAGGAGTACAAACTAAAGGACGAGCACATGGAGGCATACCTAGAAGAGGTACGTAAAATCAAAAAGCGCTTCTTGGGCTTGGAGTTGCAGCATGTCCCGCATGGCGCGAACAGGCAAGCAGATGACATCGCCAATAGGGCATCCTGCTGCGAGCCTTAGAAGCGTGGCGTCTTCGAGGAGAGGCTCTTCAAGCCATCGGCAGCGCCTCCGGCTACAAGCCCGACGCTGCTCCGGGAGGAACCGCTGCTAGCGCCGCCCTCGGGGGCCCCAGCATGCGGCCCGACCTCAGGAGCCCGCCTGCTCTGGGCATTGGAACCTCAGGCGGGCAACTGGACCGAGGAGTTCAAGGCGTACTTGCTCTGTGGCGCCCTACAGGAGAAGGAGGAAGACGCTGAATGTGTGGCTCGACATGCCACTGCTTATTGCTTGTAGGACGGTGAGCTGTACCGCATGCGCCCCAACGACATCTTGCTGCGGTGCATATCGAAGCAGCAGGGGCGGGAGCTATTGGCCGACATCCATGGTGGAGACTGCGGGCACCATTCTTCGTCACGCACCCTCGTGGGAAAGGCATTCCGCAGCGGGTTCTACTAGCCTCGCTCCACGACGCCAATGAGCTGGTCTGATCCCGCGAGGCCTGCCAGTTCCACGCCAAGCAGATTCACTAGCCGGTACAAGGGCTCCAGACCATCCCGCTCTCATGGCCTTTCGCGGTCTGGGGGCTGGACATTCTGGGCCCATTCCCTCGGGCGGGCGGCGGTTACCGCTACCTCTATGTCGCCATCGACAAGTTCACTAAGTGGGCGGAGGTGGAGCTTGTGTGCATGATCCCCGCAGGATCGGCTGTCAAGTTCATCAAGGGCCTCGTGAGCCGATTCGGTGTCCCCAACCGCATCATCACCGACAACGGCTCCCAGTTCACAAGCAATCTCTTTAGGTCATATTGTGCTAACCTTGGAATGCGGATATGCTACGCTTCGGTGGTGCACCCGCGGAGCAATGGCCAGGTGAGTGCGCCAATGCGGAGGTTCTGAGGGGCCTCAAGACCAGAAGATTCAAAAAGAAGCTTGAGGCCTGCGGCAGGGGTTGGCTGGACGAGCTGCAGTCCGTGTTGTGGTCCGTCCACACCACCGCGACTAAGCCCACCGGCGAGACCCCGTTCTTCCTCGTCTATGGGGCCGAGGCGGTCCTCCCGCTCGAGATCAAGCATCGTTCCCCGTGAGTCTTGGCATTCGACGAGGTGTGTCAGGATGTCTCGCGGGGGACTGATCTTGTGCTCGGAGAGGAGGCCTGCCGCCAGGCCTCTCTCCGAGCCGCAAGGTACCAGCAGGCCCTGCAGCGCTACCACTGCCGCAGTGTCCGCCCCCGGACTCTCGAAGTCGGAAACCTCGTCCTGAGGCAAGTCCTATCCAGGGAGGGCCTCCATAAGCTCTCGCCCATGTGGGAGGGCCCGTTCAGGGTCGCCCGCGTCTCCAGGCCTGGCGCCGCGCGCCTGGAGATGGAGGACTGGGTCCCCATCCAAAATGCCTGGAACATCCAGCACCTCCGCAAGTTCTACCCGTGACACTCTCATGAAATAATGAGTGGGGCTGTACACGCCCCGGAGTCTCCCGGTGCGCCGTTTTGCGGCCTCACGGGAGATCCCACCCACGCCCCAGTGGAAGCCCCATGCTCTGCGCTGGCGGAAACAGTCGAACAACGACTATGCCCATGCCCAAGTGGAGGCCCCATGCTCCGCGCTGGTGGGAAGACTAGTATAGGCGCCGGACTCGGCCATTTTTCATCCTCTCTTTTAATCGAGTTTGCAATTTCTTGGGATGAAGTTTGAAGTTTTCACATCTTTGTTTCGAAAAGGGGTCGGGATTTTCTCTTTGTGGTGTTTCCCTTCTTGAATCTTGTCTTTTAAAGGAAATGGCGGCTGCCTATTGCTCCCGCCCGTGCGTCCCGCGAGTGGGTGCTGGGCACGGTGTTTATGCTTGGGCTAGCCCCAGTGGCGTTGAGGACCCAGGCCCCAACAGCCGCGGGTCTGCCCATATGCACACCTTGCCAAGGCTTTGGCGCCTAAGTCCTCGCGCGATGCTCTCGAGCGAGCCAACAGACACGTGTTGCCACGACCCAGCGTACCAGCGACGACTGGCCATCGTTCGGGGGCTCTAGGTGCAGGGCCCGACGCCTGGCTAAGGCGCCTCAGGAGTCCTAAAACCCTTGCGAGCCCCCGGGCATCGCGAGCCTCTCGAACCTCCGGAGCCATCCGGCCCCTGAGGAGGAAGCCTCCCCGACAAGCTTCTTCGGCTACCACTATGCTCCAGCAGCATCATCGCCAGAAAAGGAAGCGTGCAGGTGATCACAAGCTCCAGAGAAGTGCACCCCCGTGGCGCAGGAACCTGCCAAGGGCCACGAATGCACCAAGCTAAGTTATCCTATCCACACCAAGCATGAACCTTACAATTAGCGCCTTTCCTGGACTCCCGCGACCACATTCGGGCAGGGAACCTCCCTTCTTTTAACTTTCAGAGCCACCTGAGCATCAAAAGGGGCCTCGTGAGCAACGCCTCGCGAGCTTTTACCAGGCCTTGGGTCGCTCACCTCCTGGCCTTGCACAAGGTAGTGTGGCCTGGCGTACCAGCGACGATAGGAGCCTACCCGATGACAGGGTCCCGCCGACGCAGGGCACTAGGCTATCGTAAGAACATAAGAGGACCCGTGCCCGAACAAGAAGCTCCAATATAATTGAAGAACATGAGCAGGAAACACTAATATAAAGGCGTGAGCGCCGTAGTTCCTTACATGCCCCCGCGGGGCTCTTCATGATTTTTGGTGCAGGAAATAAAAAACAAAAGAAATGGCCTCCTGAAGGCCGCAGCTCCTAAGGCGCTGGCCCCGGTGTCACAGCGCCTAGTCGGAGTCCTCCTCCTCCTTCATCGAGGTGCGGCGGCGTGGCGGCTCGTCGTAGTGGTCGTCGCTTGAGCTCCCCCCGGAGGAAGTGTCGCCGCTTCTGGAGGTGTCGCGTCTGTCGTCGAGGGCAAGTTCGCCGCCGAGGATGTCGCCGCCGCGACGGCCGTCGTCATCGGAGAGGTGGTCGCCACCACTGCTGTCGCCCTCCGGGCAGCACCCCAGGCACCCGCCGTCTTCCCCGAAGGTCTTGACGAAGAGCATCATCGCCCCGTCGTACTTAAAGTGGAGAGTGTGCCTCCCCTTCAAGCCACGGGCGCGGGCGAACGTCTGCCACCCACGGGTCAGGAACACATAGCCCGCGGGCGTAACCTCGACCTCCACCCACGAGGACTGGTTGCAGTAGCCGTCGGGATGCAGCCATAGCCCGACGGGTCCTCTAGCCGGCAGCTCCTCCGCGAAGGAGTGCGGAAGATGGATTCAGGTGCCAGGCGGACTCTCCATCCACACCACGAACTCGCGGGCCATATCATCCGAGTGGGCCCGCGGGCGAGGTTGTCGAGCGGCCACCGCATGCCTCTCCCCTTGGCCTCGGTCGGTGCGGCTCCCACGGCCACTTCCACGGGAGGGGTTCTTCCCGCGGCTGCCAGAGCCAGAGTGAACCGCCAATAGAGGATGCCCACGCCCCCGAGATGACGCTGCGGGTGACGCCGCGCACTTGCGGGAGTGGTCGCGCCCCCTCTTGGGCGGCGACGACTCTGGTCCCTTCTTGGGGGCTTGCCCTTCTCCTCGCGGTGAATCTCCTCATTGGTGCCATGGTTGCCGCGGCGAGACGGGTGCTGTGGCAAAGAGTGGAGGCGAACGGGCGAGAAGACAGAGATGTGATAGGGCACTGCCCCCTCGCCTTCTTATAGGCAGTTGGAGGAGGCCAACCGGCGCCCATCCACCTTCGCGCGATGATGGCCCCACGGCGCGTCCAGACTTTTGTCAGTCTGGGCAGTTACCGATGCGACATGGGGAAGTGGAGGCGTATGCATCCCATCGTGCGCCACGCGTCAAGCCTGGCCCGCAGGTGATTGGGGCCCGCTTCGCTTCACCCTTCACTTCTTGCCTTCGCTTTGAAGCTAGGCCGAGCGCGCCTTGGGACCAGGGGCTACTGTCGGCGTTCTGGGATCGGGGGTACCCAGCGCGTGGCCCCTTCTGCGGCCCGGTACGACCCAGCTACAAGACTCTACGAGCAAGACCCTCGCGAGGGCCCCCCCGGCCTCACGAGGCGAACGACGCCAAGACCTCCCGAGGGGCAGCTTACCGAGCCTTCCTCCCGAGGAGCGGAGATCTCTATGCAGGTACCCCGCCTAACGAGGCTTGCGAAGACGTGAGCCATGACGACCGAGGCTAGGCGGGCGCCAGCCGATGCGGAGGAGGACAGTTTCCTATTTGGTGCTAAGGAGGCAAGGACCAGCGTGGGTTCCCGAGGGATCCCCCAAAGGTTTCCATTCCGGTGCAACGAGACCAAGACCACGAGCTTGGCAGGACGGATGTCATCACCGAGCCCACCACTGCATCATGGCCAGAAGCTTTGCAGGCGAAGACCACCTTTCGTCAGGATAAGATGTATTTCTTGTCCCCTTTCTAATTGGCCATTGTGGAATCCCTTCCCGCCTAAGCTATGAGGGAAGAGGACCAAGGCCACTATAAAGAGAGGCTAGTCTCCACGGTAGAGAAGGGGAACCATTCTCACCCACTGAGCCGTCGCGAGGTTGCTCACCCACTATACTAGTTCATCCTCAACCTCCTCGTGAGGCCAATCCACCACAAAGCAGGAGTAGGGTTTTACACCGCAAGGTGGCCCAAACCTAGGTAAACTGCTGTGTCCCCTCTTTCCCCGCTCGCACAAACTCGACGAGGCCAAGCCATGAGACGATGAGCTTGAGGCTGCGGCTAGGCTAGATCTTCGCACACGCCCCAGAGTTCGAACCTTGTTGGGTCCGCGGAGCCCCGATTCCGACAGGGTGGAAAGAGTGGAACAAAACACCAAGCAAAAGGCCGAGCCTTCCACCCTTTACCAAGTATATAGATGCATTAATTAAATAAGAGATATTGTGATATCCCATGATATCCATGTCCCAATGTGGCACCCCGGCTCAGAGAAACTGGAACACCCCGTATTCCAGCCCAGAGATCAAGTCTTCTGGAATACGGCACTGCTTGGCATAGAACAAATCAGCTCTTATTACAAAGGGTAATGGTACAAGTGTCTGATGTTACAAAGGATCACATCAGCACGACGACACTACGCCTGCTAAGGTAGCTCTATGCTAGCAGTGGAAGAACTTCTAGCAGCAGAACAACGACGATAGTGGTGAACTCCACTCCGCAGGGACTCTAGCTGGGACCCGATCTAGCTCGCATGATCAGTAACCTCGACAAGCAATCAATCATGACCTCACCTGCAATCTGGCATGAGACACCAGGTCAGTACATTGAATGTACTTGCAAGCTCACAACAACCAAAAGCATCAAGGCAAACAACAACATAGCATTTAACAGGTTACGTTATTAACAACTATTATGAGGTGGAAGCAATAACTAAGCATGACCTAGAATACTGATGAACCAACATCTCGGATCTCATGAACCATCTCACTCTTGGCTATCCTACCAAGCAATAAATCACCTCGATCACCTCGTGATCAATACCTCCATGTGATCACCGCGTGACCACATCACAAACTGAATGATCATCCTCAAGATCATCCCAACATCATCATCGGCATCCTCCCAAACTGTTACTGCTCACACAACAACATGCAAGTCATCTATAAGTCATTCCATCATCGTGTATGTTGATCGAACGGTGTGACCTAGTATGAACTGTGCCCATGACCGAGGACGCGGCTATCGGTAGATTAAACACACTCTTCAGAGGTTAGCACATTGTACCCACACCACAGAACCCATGGCCTCGTGCTCCCATTCGGGTGGACCAACGACATTCCGACAAAACCAATCTATTGCATGACACTCTCCCGGCCACTCCGACCAACTCCCCTTTGGGCTCAGGCCTTGGTGGCCCCGATGTCACCTCGTCACATCCAACGACCACCATCGTGGCAAAACAAAAACGGGCCCAAACAGGGACAAAAGGGCCCTACACAACTACGGGCACACAAGGCTATGCCTGCCTACCGGGCCAGGGCAGCGCCAACGCATAACCTTCCCTAGTTGGAGGTACCGGCGAGATGCATAACAATAGACCGCATTAGGGCCTTCCCATAAAGGCAAATGTGGTTGCACTGGAAAAGCCCAGTTCGGTGGCACCTGACCAACAAAATGACGGAATTTGTCCCCAAAGTATAACGGTGATAACTGATACTCCGATAGCATATATCCACCTGTAATCCGAGTCATAGCAATATCTAACAAATGATCCAAAGCATAATATCGTCATATCATAATGCTCCGAGGATAGCATATCAACTAAGATCATGATGAATCCAAGCATAAGGATGCTACTAAACCACTAGGAATATCAAGATATAAACCTAAGATCCACATGATAGCATCAAATCCAACATAATACTCCAAAGCATAATATCCCATAAAACATAATAATAATAATAATAATAATAATAATAATAATAATAATAATAGCCACTAGTAATCCAATGGCAGCAGGACCTCCTCAATCTGCAAAACATAAGCCCTAGGAATCCAAACACAATCTTGGCAATAGCAAGATCAATATTACCCCAATAAATGCCATGAACAAGTCATATGTAGCTAATGAAAATTTTAATCAAGTTTAAATAAATAAACCATGGCATTGCATTGCAATCATGCAAATGGAGGGTGTGGCTTGCCTAGGATGGGTGGATTCACCGGGAAGAAGTGAGAGAAGCTCACGGAAAACTTTCTCTTTCGGAGGGGGCTGAATAAGGGCAGGGGAAAATGGTCATTTTCAAATGTTTCCACATGGTGAAAATGATACCATCGAAACGAGATCGACGAACAGAGAACGTGGGCTTTGGAATCACCTGATTCGGAGTCACGGTTAAAAAGATACGGCCATTCGTTCGTTAGCAGAAAAACAAATAAAAATATGTGCTTTTCTGTTGCTAACGGGTGAACGTTCACAAATCAACAGACTCGGCCGGCGGCTGGAAACAGAAGGCATCTTTTGGGGAATACGCTTTCTAGCGGAGAAAGCGTAATCTTGGTCGAAGCAGAGCCAAAGTACGCTTTCGGTGAGTGGAAACGTATTTGGGCAAACCCGCGTCCACTTATCCACGTCAGCGCCCGGGTCAACTCCGCTGTGCGGCAGACGCTTGGGGCCTGCCTGCTGGGTCTTCTTCTTCGTCCTCCTTTAGTGCCTGACGAAGGCAGACAGAGGGCTCAACACTGGCGCTCATCCCGGCGCCACCGGTCACCTCCGGTGACGCGCCGACCACCGAAGAGATCGGGGTGACGAGGCGCTTCCGCCTGTACACCGCACGCCCGCCGGGGAGGTCAGGACAGGAGCAGAGCTTCAGCATGATGGACGGCGGCTCGGGCGAAGTTGGAGGCGGGGCTATGGTGGATGAAAGGGAGAGGCAGGGCTGGGGAGGGCTTCACCGGGGTTGAGGGACTCCATCGGAGGTGGAATGGGGAGGGGAGGATGTCACACCCTGATTTTTGGCACTTTCTTTTTCTTTTGATTTTCTGAGACTTTTGCTTGAGATTTCTTTTTCTGTGGCTATGTGGTCTGGAAACTGGAGAAGATGATCTCTTCTTCCTTTCCAGAGTGGCTTGTCATCCTCATATCCTTCCCAAGACCTTGCCATTTTCATCTTGGCCCAACCTCAATATCCTCTTTGTTGGAAATATTCATTTTTTCTATTAAAGGAATAATCCTTTTTGCCCTAGGTTGTGAAGCAACCTATATTTCTGTCACTCGCAAAATTCTCAAATAATTATCATAAATTGTTTGGGTCATATCTTGCTCAAATATGTCAAAATCCTTCCTTGGCATCATCAAAGATAATTCACAAATATTCCTTTTCTTATTCTGCCCTAAGTGGATTTTTGAGAAGGAAGTGTCATTTATCTTTGCTCATTTGACCCCAAACTTTTTGGACACCTTTTCATGTCCATATCATTGCCTCATGCCAAAAATCAACTTAATTTTCCTAGTGAATATTCCTGAGCAATTTTTCAAAGTTCCTGTCTGAGGGAATTCTTTGTGAAGGAAGTACTAGCTAGGATAACCCAAATGAGTTGAAATCTTGCATGGTCATTCATATGATCGAATCATCACTCTCCTCAAGATTTGAGCTCATGCAATAAATCCATGTGAGCTCAGCATCAATTCCTTGTTTCTGGTCAGATTTCTAGTTTGTGAAGCAAGTATATTTTATATTGCTTCAATTAAGCTAAAAATTTACCAGGACCTTCTCCTACCCATATAACCTATCCCCACGAGATTTTGGCTCATTTCATTCAGCCATTTTCCCTCAGGATTTTTCCCAAGATTCTGTCCAAAGAGGTGCTTTATGAAGGAAGTACCATTTTGGCTTGGCCAAATGGCATGAAAGTTTTATGGCACTCTCATATGCCCAAATAATCCTGCCATGCCCATTTTCAGCCCAAGTCATCACTCCTAGTGAGTGCTACTTCATCATTTTGTTTCTGGACCAGTTTATGCATTTGCAAAGCAAGTGTATTAAATACTTGTCCTAATCACCTCAAAATTAACAGGACCGTAGTCCTTCCTATCCTAAACCCCCCTGACATCAAGTTTTTCACTTAACCTCACTAAGTTGATCACAACAGTGAGGTCAAGTTTGCTACAGCAAACTTGTGAAGCTTGTTTCTTTCTACTCTCAGTGCCTGTGATCGTTTCATTGCTTCAGGGCTGCTCTATCTTGAAGGTACTTCACCGTAGACAACGTGTACCTACATCTCGGGCCCTCTCCATGCCAGTCTGCACGGTGACCACCGCTTTGGCATGCCATGGACGCGAGCTGCGTGCCGTTTGCTTCGGGCCCCTCCTCTGCTCGTCGTTCTCTCGAGCCCCACCATGTCCAATAGCTCCCCCGTGCCGCCTCCGTCCCCATGGACCCCTCTACCCCTCCTGTAGCTTGCTCGCTGGCGCTCGTCACCGCGCGCCCACCGGCGCACAGTGGCCGGTTGGCTCTATGCGTGCCCTGGCCGCTTCCTCCCCGTGCCCCCTTGGCCTCCTCTGCTCCGTGACCTCTGCATCGCTGCTTCATCGCGTTCCCGCGCCCTCCCATGATCGCTGAGCGTCGCCAGAGCTCAGCCGGACGCGAGCGGCGGCAACCGGCTCGGCCATTCCGTCCCCAGCTATAAATAGCCAGTCCCGAGGCCGCTCGACCACACCAGCCTCTCCCACACCCTCATCTAGACCTCCTTGACCTCTCCCCCGAGCTCCAGAGCCTCTCCCCGCTCGCCTCTTCCACCATGGCCGCCGCCTCGGCCATCTTCAATTGGCTCGATGCCAGCCTTCCCCCTCCCTTCTGACCTCACCCGCATCTTCCCCAAGCTCCAGTGATCCTCCCCACCTCCTCATTTCATTGCCGGAGTGCCCATGGCCGCGTGACCAAGTTTCCTCGAGGCCGCCATCCGCCAGAGCCGACGTCCCGCTCGAGTCGTCGCTCTCCGGTGGCCATGTCCCGCACCAGCGGATGCGGCGGTCGATCCCGATCTCTCCGGTGGCTGCAGCACCTCGAATGGTGGCCGGAGTCGGCCAGAATCATGCCGGCGCCGGCGACCCCTCGCCCTGCCTCTGTACGTCGTCGGGAAGGAGGAGGAAGAAGGAGCAGGAGGAGAGAGAGAGAGGTGGGACCCACCTGTCATTGACCCAGAAGCCCGGCCCCGCCTTGCCATTTCCTGTGGGAAAGCGTATTTTGCCGGAGTGCGCGACCCGCCGAGCTGCTAGGGGCCTGTCTGTGAATATTTTATTTACAGAATAGTCCCTAGTCTTCAACCCTTCATAACTTTTTGCTCGTAACTCCGAATGAGGTGATTCCAACGCCCATGTCTTCATCTCATCGAGCCCGTTCTGTTCATATCATTTTCACTATGTGTTCATATTCTGAAAATGACCTTTATGCCCTTGCCCCTAATCAGCCCCCTCCGAGGGAGAACCCTTTTCGGTGATTCCTTCCGTGATCGTTCCGCACTTCTCCCCGGTGCATTCTTCATCCCCAGGCAAGCCACGACAACCACTTGCATGATAGTCATGCAGTAGCCATGGTTTTCTACTTGAACATTTAAAAAGTGTTTGTTTGTTTGCAACTGCTATCGTTGTTTTGGTTATGCTTATATATCTGTGTTCACCTTCTTGCGATGCTCTTCTGCATCTTGTTATCTTGTACTTCTTGCGAGCATTAGTGTTACATGTCATGCTTGGTAGTAGTACATGCTGGTAGTAGTGATGTTCGTTCTGATGCATGCTTATCGTCTGTTACAGAGTACCGCTGTTATGCATGTTCCTTTGCATCTAGCTAGTTATATGCTTACTTGGTAATAATACCGTTATGTTCTTGCATGGTAGTTATTTCAGGTTCTAGTGGTCATGTTATGCTATGAGTAGTGTTATACTTGTGATATTCATGCTCGTCAGTATGCCCTACTCATTCGGATATATGATTTATTGTTGTCGATATGCTTGATGATTATGTTGCACCCCCATGCTTATGTTGATATCATGCTCATGCATTTTAGTTGCATCATGTTATTTTAATATGGCTTAGCTTATTGCATTCAAGTTTTAACCGGACTTAAATGAACTTGAACAACTGTTGGCTGAGTCATGGTGCCACCAAATCGAGCTGACCAGTGCAGCCACACTTGCCTTATGGGGGGTCCTAACTGGGTCTATTGTCATGCCTCTCGTCAGTGCCTCCAACGAGGGGAGGTTATGCGCGAGCGCTACCTTGGCCGGGTAGGACAGCATAAGCCTTGTGAGCCCGAGTTTGGTTATGTGCACATGTCCCCGTTTGGGACCGTTTATGTTTTGCCATGACGGTGGCCGGCCACAAAGGTGGCGGATGTCATGAGTTGACATCGGGGCCACCCAGGACTTAGCTCAAAGGGGAGTTTATCGGAGCAGCTGGGAGGGTGTGATGGCAATAGATCAGTTTTGTCGGAACGCCGTTGGTCCACCCGAATGGGAGCACGAGGCCATGGGTTCCGCGGTGTGGGTACAGTGTACTAACCTCTGCAGAGTGTGTGTTTAATCTATCGATAGCCGCGCCCGCGGATATGGGCCCAGTTCGTAGTCGGTCACACTGTGGGTCAACAGTAATAATAATAATGTGCTTAATAACAACCCTGGTTCGATGATGAGAAAGAGATTGGTTGTGATCGAGAGAGGATCACAGAGGTATCGTGGATACCGAAGTTGGTTGATTTTTATGTGATCGTGAGAGGATCACCGTGGTATCGAGGATACCGAGTTGTTGGATATTTGTGGTGTTATGCGAGAGTCAAGGGTAAAGGTCAAGCTCCTTGTGGTCATGTAATGATTACTACGGTATTGTAATACCAAGCTTGATTTGATCCTGAGATGATCGTGTGATGTCCGTGATGGTAAGCTTGTGCACGTGATGGTTACGAGGTAACCCGAGCAGACTAAGTTGGTGCATGATAGCGTCAACATGTTGCATGCTAGTATCATCATGTTCATATGTTCATGCCATGCTCGTATTGTTCTAGCTGTATCATGTTGTACATGCCATGTTGTTCTGATAGTATCGTGTTCATCATTGTTAAGTAACCTGTAATTGCCATGATGTTGTTTGTCTTGATTGCCTTTGGTTGCTGTGAGCTTGCAAGTACATTCAATGTACTGACCTGGGTGTCAAGCCAGTTTGCAGGTCATGCCGGATTTGATTGCTTGTTTGCCATGGATCCCTTGTTTGTGAGCTAGGATAAGCGTTCTAGCCAGAGTCCCTGCGGAGTGGAGTTCATCACCGTCGTCGCTATTCCGCTGCCAGTAGTTATTCCGCTGCTTCGTGTTGTTCTGCTGCTGGCATAGAGCAACCGTGGCAGGCGTAGGGTCACCGTGCTGATGTAATCCCCTTGTACCCATATAGCTTTGTAATAAAGAGCTGATTTGTTCTATGCTAAGCAGTGCCATATTCCAGAAGACTTCTCCTCGATCTCTGGGCTGGAATACGGGGCGTTTCGGTTTCTCTGAGCCAGGGTGCCACAGAGGAGCTCAGCAATGAGTGAATCTAGGAGGAGTCCAGTGGCCATGGCGGCCATTGAAGGGTAGGGGAGCTTCTCGAGCTTGTAGGAGTGGCTAGGTGGGGCTCTGGGAGGTGGAGGAGATCGATGGTGATGAGGGACGCAGTCGGGAACCGCTTTAAATAGGCGGGGAGGGGGAGGCCGAGCCAGATGCCGCCATGAGCGCGCGGCCAGCTCCAGCGATGGCTGGGAGCATCACGGGGCGATGGAGGGGACGGGAGAGAGCAGAGGAGGTGCACAGGAGCAGAGATGACAGCACGGGAGAGGAAGAAGAGGACGAGGCGAGCTACAGAGCTGGTCGGGTACAGTACGCCCGTGGGCGCACGGCGGCTAGCTCCGGCGAGGAGGTTTCTGGAGGGGGCAGAGGGCTGGAGAGCGACATGAGGGAAGGACGAGTCAGGTCGGCACCACCAGACGCGCGGAGATCACCGGAAAGGAGGTGCCCGACGCGACCCGACGCTCAGAGCGCGGGCGCAGCGCACAGAGTGCGTGCATAGGCATGAATCCATGCGGTCACCGCCTGGCATGGCAAGGATGGGACACTAAAGGAAGTGAAACGATGTCTAGCGCATTGTCTTTGCATCCTGGGACTGCACTGAGGTGATAGATCATCAAAAGAAACCAAGGAGAGATGTGAGGCATCACTAGAAGATTGTTGTAGCAAACTTGACTGCACATCTGTGATCAACAGGGAAGTGCTAAGGGCCAAATGTGATATCTGGGAGGTTTAGAGTAGCACTACTGGAATCAGCTTCTTTGCCGTCCGCCATGGCGGACGGCAAAGGCATGGATCACGGACGGCAAACATCTTTGCCGTCCGCTAGCGGACGGCAAACTGTCTGGATGAAAGCCTACCAGCAAAGGCCTTCTTTGCCGTCCGCTTCTTAGAAACGGACGGCAAAGGATTACGCCGTCCGCCATCCGAGGCCAGCAGACGACAAAGAAAGCTGACGACAGTGCGGTGGCGTCAGAGCCGTTAGGGGGTTAACGGTGCTCTTTGCCGTCTGCCAGTGGACGGCAAAGAGCCCAGCTAGGCAGCACTGGGAAGCTGCCATGTGTCCAGATATGCCGTCCGCCAGCAGACGGCAAAGAGGTTTGAATCATTGCCGTCTGCTGGCAGACGGCATAGATGGTCACTTTGTCGTCCGCCAGCAGACGGCAAAATGACCAAATAGGCAGCCAGTGTTCCCAGTTTGCACAGGTGACTGCCACATGTCCTCTTTGCCGTCTGCTAGCGGACGGCAAAGCTCTTTGCCGTCCTCTAGCGGACGGCAAAGAGGCTATATATCCCCTGTTTTTATTTAAATCCCATTAATTAGACATGGTTTCAAACACAGATATACATGCATACATATCCAACATATCCAACAGCATGTCCAACAACATATTTCATCCAATCCAACAACATAGTTCAACAAAGTCCAACATATCCATATATACATAACCAGAAACAAGTTTCCAACAACATATCCATATAGACATACATATCCAAACAAGTTTTCATAAACAACAAGGAAGCACCACAAGAATAGTACACTCCATGAATCCAAGCTTCCTCATGTAAAGCAAATCTGCAAATTGGGAAAGATGAAAGTTAGAAGAAGAAGAAGAAGAAGAAGACTAGTTATAAGAAGAAGAAGACTAGTTAGAAGAAGAAGAAGAAGACTAGTTATAAGAAGAAGACTAGTTAGAAGAAGAAGAAGAAGACTAGTTAGAAGAAGAAGAAGATTTTTTTTCTTCTCTTTCTTTTTCTCCTCTCCTCTTCTTTATCTTCTTCTTCTTCTAACTAAGGTAGGTAAAAATCTCATTTTATTGCTAAGCTAGGTAAAAATGCTAAGTGTAGGTCATTTTAGAGCTAAGGTAGGTAAATAGGTCATTTTGGAGCTTAGTAAGGTTATTATGTCATTTTTTATCTAACTTAGGTAATTATGCCATTTAGGAGGAAAATAAGCTAAGTATCCATTTGTAAAGCAAAACACTAGAGAAAACTTACCCTCATCACAACAAATGTGATGAAGATCGCAACTAAGGTAACAATTGATCCAACGGCATAATGATACCAAGCCTCATTATCAATGGCATATTTTCTAATCTTCTTAAGCTTCAGGCGCATTGCATCCATCTTCAAGCGCATTGCATTCATCTTCAAGCGCATTGCATTCATCTTCATCTTGTGATCATCGATGGCATCGGCAACATACAACTCCAATGTCATCTTCTCTTCTTCAATTCTTTTAATTTTTTCTTTCAAATACTCATTTTCTTTTTCAACTAAATTTAACTTCTCGACAAGAGGGTCCGTTTCAAATTCCGGTTCACATACCTCCTAGATTAAAATATCTCTATGTCAACTTGATGGCCATAATTTGCATAAATGCGAAATGCAACAAATAGTTATGAAAGAGAATTTACCACATCCGAATCATAAAGCGGGCGACGGCTGACCGGGACGGAAATCAAGACCATGGCACTATGTATAAGAAACAATCATACAAAGTAAGAAAATTATAAATACCAACTATATAAATCATACAATCATACAAATAACTATATAAATCAAGTACAACATAAAAATTTGAATACCTAATAATCATTATCAGTAATTACATGCTCGTCATCATCATTAATAAAAGCATCATCATCATCACTATCGGTAATGACGTGCTCATCATCATCATTAATAAATGCATCATCATGTGGAAGGCCACCTTTACGTAATCGTTCAAGCATTGACAGGTCATCTGCAGCAGTAACTTCTTCTTCTTCCGGCTCTTCTTGGTCCAGCTCAGGGGTGAAGTCGGATTCACTATCGTTGTCTACTTCAATGTTCTGGGGTGGAGTAGAGCGGTTCTTGAAATGTTTTTTGGAAAGACGTGTTTCCTGGAAGAATTCTCCTTCGTCATATGTGTCTTGGTTAATGTGAGGTTCATAATCCTTTTCATTGGGGGGAGGTGGTCTAACACGTGGCGGCACTTCATAAACGACGTCCCAACCACTGAGATTTGGATCACTTTGACAGGCCCACGGTAGATAGAAAACTTGGGTTGCCTGTTGAGCCGTAATATAGACATCGGGAACATCCAAATGGGTGCTTTGTTTGATTTTGACTAGCCCTATATGTTCATGAGTCCTTCTAGTCTCCCTCGGCTGGAACCAATAACATCTGAAGACTACGACGTTTGGTGGGTTTTCACCATAGAATTCAAGTTCATAAATTGCTTCAACTCTTCCATAATACTCGATACCTCCTTCGCCGATAGCAGAGACACAACAATTTGTAGACTTTCGGTCGGCCATAGATAGCTCTTTGTCATAGGTACGAAAGCGATACCCGTTGATGTCGTATTTGTCAAATGAACGGACCTTATAGTCAAAACCATTAGCTACTTGTCTCAATTCGGCATCCATAATCTCTGAATTAGCCTACAAGTTTAATATGAAAGGATTGTTGCATTAGTCGCAAATTAGCCAAAGAAAAAAAAGGGTCTAATGGAAATTACCCTTTTTTTGAACCAAGAGATGAAACCGGGAAATTCGGCTCCTTGTTTTGCCAGAAGCTCATACTCTTCGACGGAATCCTTTTGGATCACCGCTCCATACGAGAATATGGCGACGTATCGACTGCATCAAAAATCCAGGAATCAGAGAAGTTCAAAGGAATTAGAAGTTGTGAAACAATGTACCGAGATCTTACTCGATGTACGGCCGCACTTCTGTTAGGTTGTTGAAGAGATACAGCGAAATGGTCCAGCATTCTTCAACATCCAACCTTACTGGTTTCCAACCACCGGCTGGTGCGAGATTCCCTTTGAATAGGCTGAGGTTGGATTGACCCTTTTGAGGTTCGTCAGCATTGTACCGAGGCTTCGGATTATGCAAATGACGATTTTTGGCTTCGTAGTGTGCGGTCACGAAGTTTGCCGCCTCCTCAGTGATGAATGCCTCCGCCATCGATGCTTCTATTCTACGTTTATTTTTACATTTTGCTCGAAGCGTCTTCTGCATCCTCTCAGTTGAGTAGCACCAACGATTTTGCACGGGCCCCCCCAATCGTGCCTCGGTCGGGGGATGCAAAATCAAGTGTTGCATTGGATTAAAGAAGCTTGGCGGAAAGATCTTCTCTAACTTGCAGATCAACTCCGGCGCCAACTGTTCCATTTCTTCTAGGAGGCCAGGCGATAGTTCTTTCGCACAAAGAACACGGAAGAAATAGCTCAGCTCTGCCAGTACTAGCCATTCATCCTCAGGGATGAAGCCACGCAACATCACCGGCATTATCCGCTCAATCCATATGTGCCAATCATGACTTTTTAGACCAAATATTTTCAATTTTTGAAGACATGCTCCCCTCTTTAGATTTTCTGCATACCCATCGGGGAACATCAACTGCATTTTCACCCACAAAATAATTTCCTTCATAGCTGGCCTTCCAAGATTGAACCATGCCTTTCGCTTCGTCCAGTTGATCCCCTTTCCTTTCGGTTCTTTCATGTTTTGTAACGGTCTATCACATAGCTCCTCTTGATCGACTCTAGCCTTAGGATTATCCTTTGATTTCCCCTCTATGCCGAACAATGTACCAAAAATGGCTTCGGCGATATTCTTTTCAGTGTGCATCACGTCGATGTTGTGTGGGCAAAGGAGGTCTTTGAAGTAAGGCAGATCCCAGAAGCATGTCTTGTGAGTCCAGGCGTGTTCCTTATTATACCCCTTGAAATACCCTAGACGCTCTGGATCTGGCTCGAGAGCGTTTAACTGATCTAGGGTCTGTTAGCCTGTCAATGCAGGTGGTGCAGAGTGTTTGACAACTCTACCTTTGATGAAGTTCTTCTTGTCTTTCCTGAACTTATGGCCAGGATGTAGAAACGGTCTATGCAAGTCGAAGCAACTATACTTGCGCCCTGCCGTCAGCCAACGAAACTCAAGAGCTCCCTTGCATGTGGGGCATGGGAACCTTCCATGCACACACCAGCCAACGAATAGCGCATACGCCGGCAAGTCATGCGTCGAGTACATGTACCAGGCACGCATTATGAAGTTCTGTTTGCTAAAGGCGTCGTATGTCTTGAACCCATTATCCCAAGCTTCTTGCAATTCATCCTTAAGCGGCTGCATGTACACATTCATATTCTTCCCCGGATAGTTGGGCCCTGGAATTATCAATGTCAGGAAAATATTCTTTCGTTGCATAATCTGCCCGGGGGGGAGATTGAGTGGAATGACAAACACGGGCCAACAGCTGTATGGGGCTGCCATCTGACCAAACACACTGAACCCATCTGTGCTGACGGCGACTCGAGGATACCTTGGATCTGCGGTTTTTTCCTTATGTAATGCATCAAAGCGCTTCCACGCTTCACCATCCGATGTGTGCACCATCATCACATTCCCATCTGCATCTAGTTCGGTTCTTTTGCCCGTTTTGTGCCATGTCATCTGTCTGGCCGTCTCTTCGACCATGAAAAGACATTGAAGTCTTGGTACGATTGGCATATACCGAAGAACATTAATGGGTATTTTGGTCTACGTCTTCTCACCCATACCGTTGTCTACCACAACATACCTGGAAGAATTGCAAATGGGACAATAGTTCAAGTCCTCATACTGAAGCCTAAATAAGACACAACCTTTCTCACAGGCATGTATCTTCTCATAGGGCATCTTAAGAGCACGGAGGATTTTGTCTGACTGGTACAGGTTTGGAGGTAGCACATGGCCTTTGGGTAGAAATCGTCCGAATAGTGTCATCATCGTGTCGTAGCATTCTCTGCCCAAGTTGAATTGAGCCTTCAAAGCCACTATTTGTGAGATGGCTTCCAGCTGACAAAGCTCAGTGTGCTCGTGGAGAGGACGTTTTGAGGACTCCAACATTTCAGTGAAGGCCTTTGCAGATTCCTCCATCTCCTCGTCCGAGTCCAGAGCATCGTCAAAGTCTTGCACCATGTCTGCGGTCCCGGTACCATGCTCGTCGGTGCGACGACGAACCTCGGCTCTGGCACATTGGGCAGACTCACCATGTAATGTCCAGACCGTGTAACCAGGCGTAAAACCAAACTTCTACAGGTCTTTACTCATTTCAAGCTCGTCCCTCTTGTTATAGTTGTCGCAACGGGCACAGGGGCACTAGCTAAATTCCTGGCCATTTGCAAATGCGGCTCTAACAAACCCCTTGGTTTTTGTTAACCATTCCTCGGTCCAAACTTTCTGACAAGTGTAACCGGTGTACATCCATGCACGATCACTCATCTTGCCTAGCTACTGGACACATAAGAAATATATATATATATAAATCAGCATGTATATATTCATCAGTTAATGGAGTTTGTCACTTTTATTACGTCCATGCAACCTAGACGATATTAGGTAAAGATAGGTCCTAATGCCACCCGAGTATGTGTAGATTGGGTTCATTTTCCCATGCTCTGCTCCGGATCTGACGCAAAATTTTGGCAGCACCTCCCCGCTGTTCTCCTGATACACGTCTCGGCAATAAGCAGAGAGGATGTGTGCCCGGTGAACAATAGGGAGGCACTGACGAAATTCTGCATCGGATCCGGAGCAGAGCATATGGGAAAACGAACCCAATCTACACATACTCGGGCTGTCCATGGATAACGTTGGACAATTCAAAAGAATCACGGTTATAAATATGCAAATGCATGCATATTTATAGATGTGACCCTTTCGAACGGGAGACGCATAGTGGTCACGCATACTGATGATTGAAGACACCTATAGCTAGCAAGTTTCTTCGGCACGAAGACCGGAACAGAGCAACTGAAGGGGGGAGGAGGAGATGTCATTTGTGCTCACCCACGAACGGAGGGGCGGAGCTTGTCGAACGCACGGGGAGGCCGTCGAACACCAGACCCTCACAGCGACGAAACAACTGCACATTTAAAACCACTTGATCAACACAAATATGATGTTTTTTATAACAAAATCGAAAAATATATGACCTAACTCATAATTCACAAATATATGACCCCGTCGGCCTCTGGAAGGTCGAAGAGCACCTTTTTCGGGAGGTGTCGGGGGTGTCGTGTCGGGGTCGGGGTGCTGTGTCGGGGTCGGGGTGCCTGTGTCGGGGTGTGCGTGTCGGGGTGTCGGGGTGTCGTGTGGTCTCGTGTCGGGGTCAGGGTGCTGTGTCGGGGTCGCAGTGTCGCTGTGACATGTCGGGGTCGGGGTGTCGTGTCGGGGTCTGGGTTTCGAGGGTCATGGGGTCGGGGTGTCGGGGTGTCGGGGGTGTCGTGTCGGGGTCAGGGTGCCGGGGTGCCGGTCATGTCTTCTTCTTCTTCTATTCTTCTCCCTGATAGAGGCAGAGGTGTCCCGTCTTTCGATGAGATGGAGGCTATCGTTTTTGGTGGAGTAGACTTTGACGATCCGACTACGAACGTGCGAGGACGTCGCGCCTTAGCAATCGCTAAACCAACTCCGAGAGGTTATTGACCACGCCAGAGCACGATCAACCTGACCACGAGGGTCTATTTCCTGCAAGCAAACGAAGAACAAGCAAGAAACTAAGATTTGCAATCTGGATATTGCGAATATAAGATGTAAGCTTTATTGATCAAGGTGGGGTTCTGTGACGTCTTGGTCTGGTCGTTGAACACAAACGAAGTACGCGAAGTTGCAGCTATGGCGAACTTTTAATCTAAACAAAACCAAAAGTCTAAACGGTGCCCTAAGGGCTGTATATATGGAGGAAGAGGAAGGGATTTCGTGGCCCTTGAAGGAGGGGTCCGAAACCAACCCTATCTCTTGTTTCCCCACACATACGGACTCTAAAAACAGCCTATACTCAAGTATTTCGAAATTACATGGGCCTGGCCCAATAATAAGGTGACGCAGCACCTATAATAGCCTCTGGAGGAAATTTATGAAGTGGCATCTTCTATATTTCGTCCAAGGCTTCCTGCACTCATTATGGTGGCTTCAAAGTCCTGAAATCATCACTTGTAACTCCGTTCTTGTTCCCCTTGCGCATGCCATCATCTCCATGCTTGAACTTGCTCCAAGGTTCCTCTTTCTTGTCCAAGCTAGGCCCTTCATTTGTAAGCAAAACAAATGTATCCAATTTAGGCAGCATCATATTCTCATGAACATTAGAATCATTACCAAGAAACGAAAGTACCTGATAATTTAATTGGCATGCGCGAGCTCTAGTAATTGGTCCAGTATGTATAGCAGCAGGGGCTGTGGGTGTAACAATGGTATTGATGTCCTCATCATCCTCCCCTTCTTGAAATGAAGTCGTCCTCGACGGAAGCTCATCTTCCTCACCCAAATAAGGCTTCAAATCTGCAATGTTAAAAGTGGGACTAACCCCAAAATCTGCAGGCAGCTCAAGTTTATATGCATTATCATTTATTTTCTCTAACACCTTAAAAGGACCATCAGCACGTGGCATTAGCTTTGATTTGCGCAAATCAGGAAATCTATCCTTACGCAAATGTAACCAAACAAGATCTCCAGGTGCAAACACAACATGTTTTCTACCCTTATCTCCAGCAAGTTTATATTTAGCAATCATACGCTCAATGTTCTCCTTAGTTAACTCATGCATTTTTAAGATCAATTCAGCATGTTGTTTAGCATCAAAATTAACCTTCTCTGAAGATGGAAGAGGCAACAAATCAATTGGTGCACAAGGAAGGAAACCATACACAATTTCAAAAGGACACATCTTAGTAGTAGAATGCAATGAACGATTATAAGCAAATTCAATATGAGGCAAGCATTCTTCCCACATTTTCTTGTTATTCTTCAAAACAGCCCTAAGCATAGTAGACAATGTTCTATTGACTACTTCAGTTTGTCCATCAGTTTGGGGGTGACATGTAGTACTAAAAAGCAGTTTAGTCCCCAACTTAGCCCATAAACATCTCCAAAAGTGGCTAAGAAATTTAGTATCACGATCTGAAACAATAGTATTTGGCACACCATGCAAGCATATAATTTCACGAAAGAACAAATCAGCAACATTAACAGCATCATCGCTTTTATGACATGGTATAAAGTGTGCCATTTTCGAGAACCTATCCACGACAAGAAATATGCTATCCCTCCCCTTCTTTGTTCGAGGTAAACCTAAAACAAAGTCCATAGATATATCCTCCCAAGGAACGCTAGGTACAGGCAAAGGCATATATAAACCATGAGGATTGAGTCGTGACTTAGCTTTTTGACATGTAGTGCAGCGAGCAACAAAACGCTCAACATCCCGTCTCATCTTTGGCCAAAAGAAATGTGTAGCAAGTATATCCTCCGTCTTCTTCACGCCAAAGTGTCCCATTAATCCTCCTCCATGCGCCTCCTGCAACAACAAAAGACGAACAGAGCTAGCTGGAATGCATAGCTTGTTAGCACGAAACACAAATCGATCATTAACGACGAACTTGTTCCATGTTCTCCCTTCCTTACAATTCTACAATACATCTTTAAATTCAGCATCATGCGCATATTGATCTTTGATGGTCTCCAAACCAAATATTTTAAAGTCAAGTTGTGAAAGCATCGTATAACGACGAGACAAAGCATCAGCAATAACATTTTCTTTACCCTTCTTGTGTTTAATGACATAAGGGAAAGTCTCAATAAATTCAACCCATTTAGCATGTCTACGGTTCAGTTTTGCTTGACTTTTAATGTGTTTCAAAGATTCATGATCAGAATGTATAACAAATTCTTTGGGCCATAAATAATGTTGCCATGTTTCTAAGGTCCGAACAAGAGCATATAATTCTTTATCATAAGTAGAATAGTTCAGACTAGGCCCACTCAATCTTTCAGAAAAGTATGCAACAGGTTTGCCATCTTGTAATAAAACACCTCCTAATCCAATTCCACTAGCATCACATTCAAGCTCAAAAGTCTTATTAAAATCAGGAAGTTGGAGTAAAGGAGCATGTGTCAACTTATCTTTTAATACCATGAAAGCTTCTTCCTGTGATGTACCCCAAACAAAAGGCACATCCTTCTTTGTAACCTTAAACACCAAAACCGAAGCCCCCGGCAAGGAAGCTACCGCGTGCGCTGACTGCCGGGAGGCTGCGGCAGCAGAGAAAGCTGGGAAGTCCGACGGGCCGTACTACAAAATCCACTGCACTAAAGGCCATGATCTCCAAGAATGCCATCAAGTCGAGCAGCTTGTTAAAAGGCAGAAGGCGGAGTATGAAAAGCGCGTTAGAGAGAGACCAAGAAGGTGCTGGCAGGAGGGGCCGTGGCGACAGAGGAGGCCGCCGCGGCAAGACCCCTCAGCAAAAAGAGAAACTTGCCAGAGGCCGTGAGAAGAAGGAAGGTGATGATGAGAGTGATGAAGGAGATGAAGAGGAAACCATTGAGCAAGAATTCCAGAAAGCAACTGAAGCAAACCATATCCATCAGTTAATGGAGTTTGTCAGTTTTATTACGTCCATGCAACCTACACGCTAATATGTAAAGATAGGTCATAATCCCACCCGAGTATGTGTAGATGGGGTTCATTTTTCCAAATGTTCCTCCAAAGATCTGCTATAAATCAATATATCATCAAAGTAAACTACCACAAATCGTCCAATGAAAGCACGTAAAACTTCGTTCATTAATCTCATGAAAGTACTAGGTGCATTAGTTAACCCAAAAGGCATGACTAACCACTCATATAAACCGAACTTAGTTTTAAA